>CM070770.1:217544550-217874550 GCA_036346955.1 Dipus sagitta
TCCCTGTTCATGTCTGCCACTCACCCTGACCTGCTGCATAAACCATGCTCTGAATACTGCCTTACATACGCCCTGGGAAAGATTAGACTGTGTAAGGGAGGAGTATTCTTTTTGTTTGCTGTTTCTCCCTAAAATTTTTTCAGACATTTGTAACTTCCACTCTTTGAAATAACTGTTCAATCTTGTCACTTTTTTGTGTATGTTTTTATTACATGCGTTTCTGTGTCTGCACATGTGTATGGAGGCCAGAGGTCAGTCTTGTCTTCATCTGCTCTCCACCTTTTTTTTTGGTTTTTCGAGGTAGGGTCTTACTCTAGTTCAGGCTGACCTGGAATTCACTATGGAGTCTCAGGGTGGCCTTGAACTCTCGGCGATCCTCCTGCCTCTGCCTCCCGAGTGCTGGGATTAAAGGCATGCACCACCACGCCTGGCTCTCCACCTTTTTTACATTTTAATTTTTTTTTGTTTATTTATTTATTTGAGAGCGACAGAGAAGGAGGGAGGGAGGGAGAGAAGGAGAGAGAGAGAGACAGAGAATATGGGCGCACCAGAGCTTCCAGCCTCTGTAAACGAACTCCAGATACATGCGCCCCCTTGTGCATCTGGCTAACGTGGGTCCTGGGGAACTGAGCCTCGAACCGGGGTCCTTAGGCTTCACAGGCAAGCGCTTAACCGCTAAGCCATCTCTCCAGCCCCTTTTTAAAATTTTGATTTAATTTATTTATTTGAGAGAAAAAGAGGGGCAGATAAAGAATGGGCATGCCAAGGCCTCCAGCCACTGCAAAGAAACTCCAGATGCATGAACCACCTTGTGTATCTGGCTTACATGGGTACTGGGGAACTGAACCTGGGTCCCTAGGCTTCCAAGGCAAGCATCTTAATCACTAAAGCCATCACTCCAGCCCATCAATCACATTTAATTAAGTACCAAAGTGTCCTCTACAGGATCTGCTGCTCTGGAGTTCAGCTAAGCCTCATCACAGTTCCCAAAGGCAGTGACCACTTTACAGGGAAGGCCTTTTGTCTCATACCTAATAACAAAACCAAGATTTATAGTGGAAGACCTGGGTTGGAATCCTGTCTCTATTACTTGAGCTGCACAGTGCTGAGCAAGCCACTTAGCTTTTCTATGAAATAAAGGTGCAGTCTTAGCTACTGTGAAGATTATGTAAGAGTGGAGAAGCTGGCTCACTGGCAGTCAACCTCTGCTACCCTCTGACAGGACAGCCCAGGTCAACCTTCTGTCTCTGAATTCCTCCTGGGGCAGTTGCTTCAGTATCTTGTCAAACAAAAGAAGGCCACCATCTTCTGCAGTCTTACAATCATGCTTTGTTTTCCTTTTTTTTTTTTTTTCCTAAAAATTTCCAGACTTTATCATGCTTTATGGGGCATTTTGCTTTCTTCCAATATTTTAATGACTCTTGCTCTGGTCTTTTATTAATCAGCAATTGCTTACTGCAAGCCAGTTTTCCCTCATGCTTTGTCATGCATAGCTTCACATGCCATTTTATTTCTTTTTCTTTTTTTAAAGGTTTAGGGATTAGATTAGAAGGAAAGAGAAGAAAGTACAGAGAATTCCTGCCACATGGAAGGCAGGAATTCTTTTTAAAACATGTATTTGATAAGCTCTGTCATTGAACAGCAGCATGCCTGTGGGTCTGACTTGCCTTTCAGTCATGTTTCATTGACCTGGGGTTTGCCTCCAATACTGTGTAAACAAGACGCAAGGACACCATTATGCCTAGGATTAAAACAGCCAATCCCAGAAGCACCAATTGAAGGATGGATTACAGGATTTCATATTTTTCTACCAAAGGGTTAGGAACTAGAATTAGAGATGAAAGTGTATTAAGTCACCCATATCTAACACCAAATTTCATATGTTCTGAAGCATTTCTCCAATCTCATGAAACATTTGAGATATGTTTAAATTATTATTTGGGCAAACACCTTTAGTCCCAGCACTTGAGAGGTTGAGGTAGGAAGACTGACATGAGTTGGAGGTCAGCCTGGGACTACCAATGAGTTTCAGGTACTTGTGTGACACAAGCACAGAAGAATGGGCACTGGAATTATTGGAGTATCCCAGCTCTGCCTGCTATGTTGTCATGGTGTGGCTTAGGAACAGGACAGAGAAGCTTCTCTTTTCAGATGGCTGTGACCACTGGGGAGACTGAAAACTCACCAAAGTGCTGAGAAGTAGTCACAGTGGAGTAACAGCACCATGAGACATTTCCATCACACCATCTAAGGCTCAGGGACCATTGCAGAAGAGGTGGCAGAATATAAGAGCCAAAAGAAGGGGAGGAGTGCTTTGCAATACTGCCTTCCAGACACAGAGTGACTGTGGCACTCATGACCTCATGGTGCCTGGTGTTATCTGAATGCCTGTATACCTGAATAATATAAAGGGGAAACCTTTAATTTTCTCTTTATAAGATGTTTATTAATTCATCTTTTCCTCCCCTCTTCTTAATCCTCACCAGAAAAACTTGCCCAGGCCAAAGAAGAAAATGTGGGCTTACATCAGACACTGGACCAGACACTAAACGAACTTAACTGTATATAACCAAAAACACAAGAGTCTTGTTCCAACAGCAACTCCAGAGCTCCATGTCTTTTCTGTTGTAAGAAGTTCCTTTTATTATTACATCTTTGCTTTGCTGGACATGTCAAATAATGAATTCATGACCAAGTATTTTGTATCAGACAAGCTTTGAGCACCAGTTAAATTTAATTACTTCCTTTTCAAGTAGCACCAGCTTCTTCAGCTCTATTTTTATTATGTTGCATTTATTCCTAACATAGGCAGGGAGATTCATGCTGAGCACACTGTCTTATAATTGAGGGCATTTGGCTTCTGGGAAATAGTCAGCCCCACACTTCCAAAAACTGGCTATGGTGTCTAGTCAAAGGTTGGTTGAAATTTTGAATATAACTTGTTCAGTCACTATTGGTGAAACTAGATGAACTAGATGAGGCAAGGGAGCAACATGGAAAAATGGGTGGGGATTTTCCATCCAGAGCAAAACCAAAAATGGGTTATTGTAGGAAACCATAAAGAACAGTTAGATTAACCTAATCGCACCAGGGCCTTCTCCACATTCCACCTTCCAGTAAATAATCATAATTACCTAAGTGGTTTCTGGATGGTGCCATCATGGCTTATTTGCATTTTCTTCTTTTCATTCTAATGTTGTCCTCTGAAGATTTGTCTACTTTGAGATAAGCAGGAATATGAGTTCAACCCCATTCAAGTCAGCCAAATCAAAAAGACTTCTGGCCATCAATTGAGCAAGAGTGCTATTCCCCCTACCCCCCCCCCCCCCAACAGATTTCAGACAGCAAAGTGTCTCTAGCAACAAAGCATAGAGAGAAGTTGGCTTAGCTTCATTACCATAGTTCAGGGAATGGCAAACTGAAAATGTACTTATCTAGGATTTTAATTACTTCTTATCTAGCTAATAAAAGGCCAAGAAACTCCTGATTAAACTGGATATGGAGTATTTTCTATGCAGAGGCTGCACATTTTGGCTTTGTTACATTTTTGCTTTCTTGATTAACATCTCAGTTGAAACATTCCATATTCCCCAGCAGGGTGGGGGCCAACTCAAGTTTACAATTCCTCCTAAAATTCACTCTTGCTTCTAGCTCATCTGAGTCCCCAGCCCCCTCACTCCTATTTATTAAGCATCACACTACCCAGGAGACAAACTAGAAAATTGTGCAGTTGAATAAAACCCATACTCTTCTTTAGATTCTTGCAACTGTATCATATGTAATAGTCTGACTTTTTCTACATTTTGGTCCAATAAATTTTTACATAAACATCAATTTGTTCTGTTTTTAATATTTTTGTTTTCAAGGAGAGAGAGCCAGTGCTTCTTGCTGCTGCAAATGAACTCAACACTTATGCCACTTTGTGCATCTGAATTTACATGGGTACTGGGAAATTGAACTTGGGCCAGGCTTTGTAAGCAAGAGCCTTTAACCACTGAGCCTTCTCTTCAACCCATAAACTACAATTTATATGGATTTTAGAATGTGTGAGGACACAAAATATGGCTCAACAAATGTTGATGGGATGAGAAGATAACTGTACCAAGAATTTAACAAATGCTATTTACCATACACTATGACTTCATAATATAAAGATTATGATCTCTGTAATTCTGATGAGAACATTTGGCCTCTCTAACTAAAAAGTCGAATCCTTTGTTATTCCCAATTCTGCCTGAGGGCTGTGAGGAATGAGTAGGATTTTAATGAGACGAGGGTTTCTATTACCTAAATTAGGAAAGTGTAAGACCTGCTATAGTAGAAATTCTCTGAAAAGATCACTCCAATGCCAGTAAGAGTGAAAGTAGAGGAGTTTATTACCCAGGGACCAAAAAGCTTGAGGTGGGGGTGGTGGTGTGCACACCTTTAATCCCAGCACTCAGGAGGCAGAGGTAGGAGGATTGCTGAATTCAAGGACACCCTGAGACAACACAACACATTGAATTCCAGGTCAGCCTGGGCTACAGCAAGACCCTACCTCAAAAAAAAAAAAAAAAAGAGAGAGAGAGAGAGAAAGAAAGAAAGAAAAAAGCTTGAGGTAGCCCTCCAAAAGAGCTTTGACTCCTGAGCAGATTATATTTCCATTTTATAGTTTTCATAGCCAATAGGAGGGGTAAGTAACAAACAAGATGTGAAAATTTTCGTAACATTTCTGTAGTCAGGCCACCCTAACAATGAACTCCATTTTATTTTGTTTTAGCATAAACTGTGTTTCCTTCTTATCATCCCTTTGGGCCCTTTCTGAACAGTTCCTTCTTTGGGATTTTTCCATCTGCTGACAAAAAAGTTTTAGCTCCTCAGCAATTCAGTTACAGTAACTCAGTGAATCAGTTCAATTTTAGCTTCTTTTCTACTACATTCCCTCCTTTCTCACTTTATCATAACACCTTATGATTTTGTACATAATGGCTGGTATACCTGGCATATCACATGCATTTTAATTACTTACATCCTAGATTGGATGAACCTGGACAGAGCATTTAGTACATAGTACATTTTTAACATGAGTCCCATCGTAATTATGAGAGGCTCCTTTAAGGGAGATAGCCAATGTTCCCATGTAGTCCACATATGGGCAGGCCCAAGGTCTGGGGTACATCAGCTGTAAGACCACCAGAGTCTTGGGTAAGCATAACTTGGATGGCCAAGCATGTGTCAGTTGTCATTGGGAATGCTGACACTGTTACCATTAAATCTTGTGACTCTGGGAGGGAGGGGTAGTGGTCAGGAACGCAGGAAGTGGTTCATGATTATTGTCCTTAAAAATATGGATAACAACACAAAAGACAAAAGGAGGAGGGCCTTCTCTGTACAAGATTGGTCAGCAGGAGTGACTGTGACTAATCCTATAACACAGGACATTCCTGCATTGGGGGGGGGGGTGGTACCACATTCCTCAAAGAGAAAGATATTTCTGTGGAAGGAAAAGGATTAATACAAGACAATACTAAAGAACTGGATCTGTTCAGGGGTGAAAGACATAAAAGTCTCTTGGAACCAAAGTCTCTATGGATACCATGAGGTTATCAAATGAGCTGATTCAGCCAGCAAATGGAAGGGGTTAGGATCCTACTCATGCATCTGATCTTTTGGTATCTCATGTTTCAGTCCTCAGGCTTCTGTCATGCATGGAGCAGGGCCACAGTCTTTTTGGCAGGGGCAGATGTCCTCCAAAACTTGACTTTGAGGGGACCCTCTGGGTCCCTGGTGACCTGTTAACTGTTACAATTGGCTAAGGATACTGTCTTTTTTTATTCTGGTGTGTTGAGTTCATATCACTGATGGAGGTGGGCCAAATTTCTCAAGGGTATGTGGGTCCCCTTGTGTTACAAATTTTAAGGAAGCATCATCAGTGGCAGGAGAATCTGGCTTACCTCTATATATCCAAGAAAAGAGTTAACATCAACCAGCCAGCACCACCACCATTAGCAAGTACAAAGTGCCAGAACTCCAACTTGATTTTTTCTTTTTTTCCGAGGTAGGGTCTCACTGTAACCCAGGCTGACCTGGAATTAACTCTGTATTCTCAGGGTGGCCTCGAACTCACAGCAATCCTACCTCTGCCTCCCAAGTGCTGGGATTAAAGGCATGAGCCACCACGCCTGGCTCCAACTTGATTTTAAATCTTAGGGCTAGGCTCTAGATTTGCCCTAAATGTACTTTAGGGCTTGGCTCTGAGATTTGTCCTTAGTGGATATACCTTCTTTTAATAAGACATGTCAAGGAGAGATTGGGCTAATATAAATCAATAACTATCAGGTAAACATAATCAGTGAGAACAATTTTGGATCTTTGACTTAAAGGCAAACAGTGGCTGACTAAACAGGGCCAGGCAGAGGCAGAAGGCATGAGTTAATAGTTTAGTACTGTAAGCCAGTATCAGGCAGGGCAGTCTGTTTGTCTGAACCTGGTTTATATTGTAATATGTTGTAGTTATATGCTCTTACTGGGTGTTTAAGACGATGTAGGCAGCAAAAATAACTATGTATTATATTTTAGAAGTCATTCATGGCTCTGTAGGAAAGACGTTAGGCACCTGTGAAGAGTTCTATGACTCTTCAACATTATCATCTGCTAGGATAAGTCAAGGCCGTGCTGACCAAGTGGTCCTCCCTCTTTTGGGAGGCCTGATTTTCCTCTGATGTGACTCTGTTGTTGCAGATACATTGATTTGGGAGTCCATCTCCAGGTCTCCGGGTCTTCCCTGATCAAGAAGACAGGCAGGCAACTTACCAGAAGCTAGATGTTAGCAAGTGTCCCATCGTCTCCTGTGGCCTTCTAACCTGGGAGCAGGAACCAAAATATTGGTTATCCTTTTAATTCCAATGTTTCCAATTGACCTTGGCTTCTACATATGGTTATTCAGACTGTACATATATGATTAGCAAAACAGATTTAGGTAAAAAGGTGCAGAACATATCTGGTTAGCAAAGTAGATCTGGTCAGAGAATGACACAATAGTTTAAAATCGTTCTGATTAGCATTTAAGTTTAGTTGTCAGGTGACAGTGTAAGCTATATCTGGAACATAGAAAAAATACACATTTTATCTTTTAAGTATCTGTCAGTTATAAGTACAGGCAGAACATGTCAGCAGCTCTGGAAACAATATTTTATCCACAACTTTAAATCAATTGATTCTATCTAGAAAGTGTGTGTCAGGAAAAGACAAGGCAGTATAAAAACTTGGCATCCATGTTTGAAAACAACTTTGGCTAGTCTGCATACTTATGTGAGTACCAATTACCTCAAACTGGAAACAGAACAGCAGCATTTAAGATCATTTTTCTAGAGCAGGAAACATGTCTTAAGTAACAATATATTATACATAGCTTAAGAATAAAGCCAAACTTGTCATTGTTGAGCTAAATTAGTCTGATTTTAGCATACACTAAAAACATGATGATAGACATAAAGTGACATCTTCATCAAGTGCCTTTAATCATTGAACCATTTTTAAGTTTAACATAAGGCAATATTTATGACTGACAGAATATATAAAGCTTGGACAAACTATATTAACATTGTTTGTATATTGCAGGTTTTCCCAGGACAGGAGGAGTTTCCTTAGTTTCCCTAAGAACAAAGTCACAATGACTAAATCACCCTTTATAAGACTGAGACAGTAATCTCTGAAAATCACCCAGTAAAACAGCATTGACAAGACAGGAACCATCTTAAGGTTACAGTGTTTTGTTTTGTTTTTTAAGGTATAAAATAACCTTATTAAATATTAAAGGTTGACAAATAGAACAACATAGCAAACTTGGTTGAGAACTTTAAAGCCAGTCTTTTACAACCTTACAACTGTTATTATAACCAAATTAACATCAGTAAGTTAAAGTTTTAAATTTATAACTAAGTATCATCCTGCAACCAGCTAAGGCCATCCTTTGTTAGTCTGATATAAGCTCTAATAGTCACCTTAATCTCAAGTAGTCCGTAATCTGACTAAGCACTTTAAGACTTAGTCAACTTTGTCTTTAAGCCTTCTAAGTTTACTCATACTTTCATCTACATACTTTTCCTTACAATCTGTATAACCATTCTGTAACAATCTTCTTTATCAAACATTTAATGTCCAACATTTAAAGTTTCTTCAATTTATCCTTTTATCTAGTTTATCTCATTATAATTACCAGCAAAACTTTTATTGTCCTTATCATAAGACCTTTTTCATGGGTTTAAAAAATATATATTTTGTTTATCCATTTATTAGAGAGAGGCAGATAGATAGAGACAGAGAGAATGGGCATGCCAGGGCCTCCAGCCACGGCAAACAAACCCCAGATGCATGTGCCACCTTTGCATCTGGCCTATGTGAGTACTGGGGAATAGAACCTGGGTCCCCAGGGTTCATAGGCAATGGCTATCCCATCCCTCCAGCCCTCATAAGACCTTTTAATTTGATCATTTAAGTTTTTTTGTCTTTTGCCTTCAAAAGGCTCTTTGAAATAATATTTTATAAAAGAAACTAGACTTGACTTAAAATTACTTACTCAGAATATGCATATGGATTTTATCATCTGTTGATTTTTTTGTTAAGAGCAACAGGGAGAGAAAGAGGCACAGAGAGAGAGAGGATGGGCGTGCCAGGGCCCCCAGCCACTGCAAACAAACTCCAGATGCATGAGCCCCTTGTGCATCTGGCTAACGTGGGTCCTGGGGAATAGAGCCTTGAACTGGGGTCCTTAGGCTTCACAGGCAAGCGCTTAACCGCTAAGCCATCTCTCCAGCCCTGAAACACATATTTTAAAAATATGAAAGCAGATTAGAACATTAGAAGGTCTAGAAATTTTCTGAAGAACTCAGTATTAAGTACTTCTCAATCTAAACACAAACCTTAGGGCTATTATCTGTTAGCAGTTCCATAGAAGCATAGAGAGATAAAGTAAACTTAAAACAGTTACACATGTCTTGTAAGAAGTCCCCATCTGTCCGCAGCAATTTGGGACTCCCCCATCATCCTGTTGGGACCAGGACCCTGAGATTCCCTGTGCCTGCAGCTCCCTCTGGCTCTGCAAGGCAAGGAAGCCAAGAAAAGCAGAGCCTTCAGGGATTTCCCTGGGGTGGCATAAGCCCAGAGAGGCTTGTGCCTTATTTCCCTGTCCAAGACTTGTGTGTCAGGTTCACCCTGCTATTCCAGGGCCATCTGGTCAAGCCCTCCTGGGAAAGCACTAAGTGCCACATTGCAACTACAGGTGCCTGCTCATGTGTAGTCCCCATTTCATCTTTGCCTTGGAGAGCTGTCCCTGCTACAGCATGTGAGAGCAAGACACAGTTTCCCCAGGTTTCTAGCATTTGCCTGGGACTGGCCCCAGAATTTAGCTATTCCTGATTGACCTTTTGCCCCCGGGGAATACAGCAGGATAGCATAACCCTTTTCTCCAAGTGTTGAGGGGCTTTCCCTCTTCTGGTAGGTATGTGGTCAGGTTTAGGGCTTGAGTGACTTTCATCACATTCTCAGACATTATCTCCTTTTATCCCCCCTTTCTTTTTTTAAATTTTTTTGTTTATTTTTATTTACTTATTTGATAGTGACAGACAGAGAGAGAAAGAATGGGCGCGCCAGGGCTTCCAGCCACTGCAAACAAACTCCAGAGGCATGCGCCCCCCTTGTGCATCTGGCTAACGTGGGTCCTGGGGAATTGAGCCTTGAACCGGGATCCTTAGGCTTCACAGGCAAGTGCTTAACCACTAAGCCATCTCTCCAGCCCTTATCCCCCCTTTCTGTGGCCTTAGGTTTTGCCAATTTTAAGTTCTGCTAGCTAGTACCTCATTACTGGAGAGTGTGTTAGGAGGCAGCTGGGGGCGGCGGAGGGGGGGGTGATCTCTGGCCTTGAAGCTTCTGTTCTGACTCTAGTTGAGCAGGGTTTTTTTGTTTGTTTGTTTTGTTTTGTTTTCCCCAGCGAGAGTTTTGGATTTCTTTCTGGGCTACAGGGCAGTTCCCTGATCTTGCCATTTTGTAACTTTTAGGAGTAGGAGAAGCTTTCATTTTTCCTGTCTATAATCTTAAGTTACTTTCACTGCTTCCTCTGGGGGCCATTCAACACTAAAAGGCTGGCCTTCCTAATTTACAGAGGCCTTTAGTTTTTCTCATGTCATCTTACTATTATAACCTCCTGAATATTCCCTTCTGAAGTATGGTTTGTTTTAGACTATGCAGTCTAGGACAGTGGGCTTGGTGGAGGACTTCCCCCACAATGAATTTCCCACTGTGTCAGGGCTGCAGAACAGACACAAAGACAAAGCCACTCTTCAGCCTTGGGGCTGTGAGCCACATACATACTTGTACACACATTCGTATCAAGTGAACTTTGCATATAGACACCAGATGCCCATCTCCCCCTCACACATGCATTCATTCATTCAGAGTTTAAACAATTTTTATTATCTAATCCCATTCATAACCTGGTTCAGATGTCTGGCTCAGCCTCATCTCTTTCCACTCAGGAACTCTGGTCCGGGGCTTCACAGTCTCCTCGGGTCACCTGGACCCTACAATCTCGTGAGGGGTGTGCACTTCCCAGTTCCAGGGACCTTTGGCAGGCTGGCAGGCCCAGAAGCTGCAGTCCTTCCTGACCAACCAGGGTCATGGCAAAGGAAAATCTCATGGGGGGCTAGAGGGATCCTTCAGAGATTTTGTAAATTGTAAATTCTCTGGAAAGATCACTCCAACACCAGTATGGGTAAAAGTAGATGAGTTTATTACCCAGGGGCCAAAAAGCTTGAGATAACCCTCCAAAGCAGCTTGGGCCCCAGCTGAGATTTTATTTCCATTTTACAGTTTTCATAGCCAAGGGGAAGAGTAAGGGAACAAACAAGATGTGGCGATTTGCATATCAATCATTTCTGTAGTTAGGCCACCCTAACAATGGACTCCATTTTATTTTGTTTTAGCCCTTTCTGGACAGTTCCTTCTTTGGGATTTTTCCATCTGCTGAAAAAGATAAGTTTTAGCTCCTCAGCAATTAAGTGTTACAATAACTCAGTGAATCAGTTCAACTTTTAGCCTCTTTTCTACCACATTGTTTGGGTAAGACTTTCTGTGTGTTACATGATAGAAAAGTTGAAAAGTAGGCTGAGCCCATAGTGATAAAATTTGAACTAATTTGGTCTAGAGTGAAAGAAACAAAATGATTTATTAGGAGAGTCCACTTAGCCTTCATTTTCAGGATGGGACTAGACAGAGTAGGGGTTGCTTACACACAGGAAGGCATGTTTGGAAAAAATAACCCAGGGTAGTGGTTGCCATGAAATAAGAGGAAGTGATCACGCAGTTTAGTTGACTGGATAACAAGGGACTTAAGAGCAGGTCTGTCTAAGTTACTGCAGTTTCACTACCTGAATTGCTTTGGTACTTTTTTTTCCCCAAGATCCTACCTTGGAAAGGGAAAGTAAGGGAATCAAAAAGAGAAAGTGATTTTTCTCCCCCTGCATTTGTGTGAACTTATGTTTGTACACACTTGTGTATATGCCACAGGTCAGTGTCAGGTGTCTTCATTAGTCACTGTCCACTTGATTGAGACAGGGTCTCCTACTGAACCTAGAGCTCAAGTTCAGCTGGACTAACAAGTGAACCTCCAGGGATTGTCCTGTCTCTGCCTCTCCAATACTGATGCTGTGTGGCATGTGCCACCACATCCAAATTTTACATGGATGCTGGAGAACCAAATTCAGGTATTCATGATTTTATAGCAAGCACTTTACCCACTGAGCTATCTCTCTAGTCCCCCAAAATGAAACTTTTAAAACTATTAATGTAAGCCAGGCATGGTGGCACACACCTTTAATCCCAGCACTTAGGAGGCAGAGGTAAGAGGATCACCGTGAGGTCGAGGCCACCCTGAGACTACATAGTGAATTCCAGGTCAGCCTGAGCTACAGTAAAACCCTACCTCAAAAAACAAAAACAAAAACAAAAAAAAAACTATTAATGTAATATATAAGCAGTTTTATTATAAAGTTTAAATTTTTCCTTCCTATTCAGTGTTAATATTGTGAATTTAGATGGTTATATGGGTAATGTCCATACTATTTGTAAATTTCTTTTTTTTAATTTTTCAAGGCAGAGTATTGCTCTAGCCCAGGCTGACCTTAAATTCACTATGTAGTCTCAGGGTGGCTTCACACTCACAGTGATCCTCCTACCTCTGCCTCTACAGTGCCGAATTAAAGGTGTGTGCCACCACACCCAGCTTAAAGTTCTTTCTTTATGTGAGTCTTTCTCCCCTCACCCCATTAGGTTAGATTCTAATCTCAAGATACTGTTGTAGTCATCATTGTGGCTCTGCATTTAATGTAACTTGTTTAGCTTTGCCACTGCAATGGCAACATGTTGCCAATAAGGTTTATTGGTGTGTGAATGACACTAGTTGAAATTTTTTTCCCATTACCCTACAGTGATGACTTATATAGCCTTGACAAGGTATAGAAACTGACTTTTTTTTTTTTTTTTTTTGAGATAGGGTTTCACTCTAGCCCAGGCTGACCTGTAATTCAATATATAATCTCATGTGGCCTAGAACTCTCAATAATCCTCCTACCTCTGCCTCCCAAGTGCTGGGATTAAAGGTGTGCGCCACCTTGCATGGTGAAACTGAATTTTTTTTTTAAAGTTCAGTGTTTGTTAAGCTGACTTGTCCCAGCTCATGAGGAATTCCCAATTTCATGCACTGTGGATGGAAAAGAGGTTAGGACCAGGTATTATACTATAAAGATTATTTCATCCTGCTGAGAGACCATGGATGGATATTAGAGAGAGGCATTTTTATTTTCTTTTTTTGTTGTTATTTTTAAAGGCAAGCTTTTCAGAATGAGCACAACACAGGATGTACTCTATATGGGAGAAAGTCATCAGGAAGAAGTGGAATGATCTGACTGTGGATTAGAAAAGAACCTCCTTAAACACTATGTGTGGGCTGGAAAGATGGCTTAAGTGGTTAAGGCTCTTGCCTGCAAAGCCTAAGGACTCAGGTTCAGCTCCCCAGAATCCATGGAAGCCAGATACATATTGGTGGCACATGCATCTGGAGTTCATTTGCAGTGGCTAGAGGCCCTGGTGTGCCCATTCTTTCTCTCTCTCATAAATGAATACATAAATATATAAAAAGAAACAGGATGTGTAAGATCAAAGAGAAGTGTCAAAATTGACTTTGGCTTCACTTACTCAGAAAGTAATTGATAACAAGATAGTCTAAACAGAGTTTAGTAGTCATGCTGAGCTTGAGGTACCTTTGACAAATCCAAAGGCAGATGGCCAGAAAACCATCAAACACAGAAGGATGCTGATAAGGAACTGAGAATCATCATTGCAGTGGTATGAGAAGCCACAGGAAAGATCATCCAGAAAGTGACAACTTGGAAAGAAACCTGAGGAAAACCAGTATTATATAAACAGGAATCCACAGAAAAAGCCTTAGATGTCAGAACAGGCAAATAAGATAGATGGGGAGTATAAAATCAGTTCCAGAGGTGGCTAAGAGTATTAACTACTAGCTGGGCATGGTGGTGCATGCCTTTAGTGCCAGCACTCCAGAGGATGAGTTCCTTGTCAGGCTGAGTTCCTGGGCTAGAGGCCTCAGGGAGGAAAAAAAGTATCAGCTACCACTGAGACTGAGGCCTAGAAAATGAGCAAGGCTGTGATGGAAACTTAGCTAAACCAGAGCTAGATAAATAGAAGAATGAAGGGGAAGGCAAGAAAGGTAGATGGAGGCCAGCCTCCAGCATGTCTTTAGTATGAGCCTCCACCTTTCTGATGTGCCAGAATAACCTAAAAGTAAGCCATCTCTGAGACACAGGAAACTATAATGATCCAATCTTAGCCACTGCTGCACAGTGGTTTGAACTAAAAAAAAAAAAAGCTTCGGGACTGTGGGTGTGGCTCAAAGTCAGAGTGCTTGCCTAGCTTGCACAAGGCTCTGCATTCCATCCCAGCACTTCTTAAAAAGAAAACAAAGATTAATATTTTATTTGAGAGAGAAAAAGGCATAGAAAAATATGGGCGCACTAGAGCCTCTAGCTGCTGCAAATGAACTCGACATGCATGGGATACCTTGTGCAGCTGGCTTACATGGGAACTGAAGAATCGAGCCTCGGTCTTTTGGCTTTGCAGGCAAGCACCTTAACCGCTAAGCCCTCTCTCCAGCCCCCCCCCAAAATTATAGATATATATATATATATAGTGTGTGGGAGCCAGGCGTGGTGGCACTTGCCTTTAATCCCAGCACTTGCCTTTAATCCCAGCACTTGGGAGACAGAGGCAAGAGGATCATTGTGAGTTCGAGGCCAGCCTGGGCTAAAGTGAGACCCTACTTCAAAAAAATAAAAATAAAAAGGAGGGAGGGGCTGCGGGAGACTGCTGTCTGGTTAAGGCACTTGCTTACAAAACCTGCTGGCCCCGCACATAAAACTCAACAGGCATTTGTTTGGAGCGGCAAGAGACCCTGGTGGCCCATGCACACACACGTACAAATCAAGATTAAAATAATTTTTTTACTTCTTGTTTCTGGAGGTAGGCTCTTACCCTAGTCCAGGCTGACCTGGAATTCACTATGTAGTCTCAGGGTGGCCTTGAACGCAGTGATCCTACTCTGCCTCCTGGGATTAAAGGCATGCGCCACCACACCTGGCTAGAATAAGTTTTTTAAGCGGGGGATGTAGCTCAGTGATAGAGTGCTTGCCTAACATGCACAAGACCCTGGGTTCAATACCCAAAACAAAACAAAACAACTTGAGAAATGGGTTCAGTGGGAGGAGAAAGGAATGTAATGGGTGAATATAGCTAAAATACATTGTACATTAAAGATGTCAAAATTAATATTACTAAAACTGTTGTTTTAAATAAAATATAAATAATATGTAATGAAAATATCAAAACATGCATTAAAAAAAACAAATGAAAAAACCTTTCTCACTTCCTCACTTTAGCGCATGGGAAAAATCTACTTCACCTCATATGGCCATAAAATAAGTGTGGAGCGCACCCTTGGACACAAAACCAAAGTCCCTGTTACCTGGAACTGCCACTGCCCTAACCGCCCGGGCCGGTGCTGAGACCTCCGAGACACGGGAGAGGACTCTAACGAATCATGGAGCTGTGGGCGGTGCTCGTGGCGGGGAGGTCGCTCACGTGGCGGAGTTCTGTGCCTTTCTACGCAGGCGCTGTCACCAGCGCTAAGGTCGTGGGGCAGGTCTCGAGGACGCTGTAGGAATACAACAAAGGCCACTTTTCTTTGCCTCCCGCAGGCCTAACCCGGAAGCGTGCTCACCCACTATCACTAGCAGGTACACAATCCGCTCTCACCTCGGCGCCTGTTGCGGCTGCGCAAACTTGTGAGGGCGGGGCCTAGAGGCGTCCGCGGGCGTGCGCCCTCTGCTGGAGCCAACGGTCTACCCAGTGCGCGTGCGCGCTCTGCATAGGCCCTGCCCCGAGCGACTGGCGCTGGAATGGTTGACGCCCCTCCGGTCTGGAAGGGCGAGACCACTCGAGTTGGGGCTAAGAAAGCGGAGACACAGTATGCCACGCCCCCGCGCCGGTCCCCATTTGAAGCCCGACTCTTCACTGCTATCCAATCACAGGCCGCTTTATCCCAAGCTTCAGCCAATGAACAGTGTCCTACAGCTGCTTCCGGCTCCGTACCCGATTCGCGTATTTCCCTAGGTCTCCCCAGGAAAGGCGAGGCTGAGGGGCGGGCGTTGTCCGCGGGGACGCGCGGTGGGCCGGGAGCCAATAGAGGGCGGGCTCGATGCTGATGGACGTGCCTAGCGACCAGTGGCGAGGCGCTGGCCGCACTTCCCGTCGGGGAGAGAGTGTAATATGGCGAAGACCTACGATTACCTGTTCAAGCTGCTGCTCATCGGGGACTCGGGGGTGGGGAAGACTTGTGTCCTGTTCCGCTTCTCCGAGGACGCCTTCAACTCCACGTTCATCTCCACCATAGGTAGCGGGGCCTGGGGAGCGACTCGGGGCGCTGGAGGCCCGGACCGGGCGCGTCCCTGAGGGGCTGGGCTGAGGGATCAACCCGGGCCGAGGGCTCCCAAAGGGATTCAGGGGTCTAATCGGAGCCGAGCAGCTGCTTCGACCTGCACGCCGGGCTTTCCGGGTCGTGGTGGGGGCGGCGGTGCCCATTCTGCAGATGGGGACACAGAGGCTGCAACTCTGCCAGCTCCTGAAGGAGGGCAAGTCTTGGGTGGAGGTCTTGGAGCTTGTCATCTCACTGTGTTCTCAAACCAAACCCTCCTCTCTTAGCGGTCCCCATCTTACAGAAGTGGAAACTGAGGCATGGGAATTTGACGGGGGGACAAGAACGATGACATTTGACCTTAGAGAACTGCCAGGCTCGTTCCGCATTGTCACACAGGTGCTATTATAAGCCTGTCTTTCGAGGAGGAATTTCAAACGGGGGGGGGGGGTTGTCACTCGCTGAAGGTCACAGCCGCAGGTGACAGGGATGAGATTTGACCACAGGTGTCTCTGACCCCAAAATTCCAGGCCAAGCTATCTAGAGACAAGCTGGTTTGTATGCCAGGACTCTAAGCCTTTGGACCCTTTCCTTGATCCTGCCTCTAACCCTTCACTTGTGATTTTTTTTTTTTTTTTTCCTCAGTAGTAGTGCTGGCCATGGTGAGTGACTTGTCGCCCCCTAGGCGATGTAAGATAAAAAGTGTTCTGGGAGAAACTAGAAACAGCCACCACCAAACACTGCCTTGACTTCCCTGTTACAGACCCCAGGACAGTGCCTGTCACTTTGCTTTTCCCACATGTGCCTTGAACAGAATGGACTGGACTCAGGTCTGACAGCCACAGAAGTGGAGCCAACTTCTCTCCTAGCCACAAAACAGTTATGACCCACAGTGAAAAAGTGGCTTAGGAGCTGTGTGGCCCTGCTCAGGTGCGGGGATTGAGGGAATGGTCACTGAGCCTAAAAATCCTAGGAATGGGTTCTGTGTAAAGTTAAGTCTTGCTGTCTCCCTGGTCCCACCATAGTGTGCTAATTCCATCTTAGCCCTCCTTCAGGATTTATTTTGTAAAATAATTGTCATGTCTGTTGTCAAGTATAGAAGGAATAGGATAGGAAGTCATCACTCCTGAATCCTAGGTGCTATTCACCCTTGAACACTCTAGTCCCATTTTTAAATATTTTCTATTTTATTTATTTATTTAGTTATTTGAGAGAAAGGAAGAGAGAGAGGGAATAGGTGCACCAGGGCCCCAGCCACTGCAGATGAACTCCAGATGCATGCAGCCCCTTATGCATCTTGCTTACATAGGTCCTTAGCCTTCACATGCAAGTGCCTTAACTGTTAAACCATCTCCCCAGCCCATGATCCCATTTTTAATGTGTGTGTGCATGTTTATGTGTGTATCTGTTACTGAAGTTAGAATCAGCCTGGACCCAGACAGCCCAAACATACCAGGCTCAGTTACCCAGTCCTTCAATAGCCAATTTAAAAGTGCCAAATTAATAATGAAAAGCAGAAAAAGGGATTGATTCAATGTGATCACATTAGGATGAAAGATAAAGAGATCCAGTGGGATCCCCCCCCACACACACACACACATATTCAGTCCGTCTTTCAGGGTCCTCGCATGAAGTTCATGTTTAAGTAGAGGACCAGAGACAGGCATAGCTAGGCAACATCAGTCAAAGGCTTCCTGCCCATCATCAGCTCCAGTATCTTCTGCAAGGTGATATGACAGGTTGTCAGTGCTATGCAAAATCTCTAACTTTTTCCTTCTCACAACTTGAGATTCCTGGAGAAATTCCAGTTTCTTGAAGTTCACTGTTGGAATAGTCTGATAGCCTAAGGGAAGGGCACAAGTATTTCTTTAGAATCCTCCTTGCCAGGATGGTTATGTGGTAGGGAGGAGCACTTATCTGTGTGTGCATGTGGAGGCAAGAGAATAACGAAATGCCATCCTCAGGAACTCTCTTTTCAAAGGGTTTTTCACTGGTTTGGAGCTCACCAAGTAGATTAGACTGGCTAGCTACACAGCCCCAGAGATTCTCCTGTCTCTGCTTCCCTTGAGCTGGGATTACAGGTGCATACTACCTTACCCAGCATTTTATGTGGGTGCTATGGATCAAATTCAGGTCCCTATGCTTGCAGGGCAAGCTTTTTTTTTTTTTTTTTTTTTTTTTTTTTGAGGTAGGGTCTCCCTCTAGCCCAGGCTGAGCTGGAATTCACTATGTAGTGTCAGGGTGGCATTGAACCCACAGCGATCCTCCTACCTCTGCCTCCCAAGTGCTGTGATTAAAGGTGTGTGCCACCACACCCAGTTTGCAAGACAAGCTTTTCAACAATTGAATCACCTCCCCAGCCCTTCATTTTGTTCAGAATAGGAATAGCTCTGTCTGCCTTGGCCCCTGTCATATATGGTCAAGGGTCAGAACCATATAATGAGTCACCCATGCCAAATGCCATCTGAAGGAAATAGAAGGGTTCTGGATAGCATCCCATCTAGCCAGGAAGTGCATAACTTGTCACCAGCTATGGCTTACTGTCAACCCAGACCTCTGTTTCCCAGACCCTCAGACATTTCCTGCTCAGCACAAACACAGGTGACATCAGTTTAGGGCTTCTTTTTTTTTTTTTTTTTAAAGACAGGGTCTCATGTCCAGGCCAGCCTTCAACTTACTATGTAGCTATGGATGACACTGACCTCCTGGTCCTCCTCCACTACCTGCTGAGTGTGAGTGCTAGGATTACAGGTGTGAGCTACCATACCTTATTTGTTATAGAGGTGGGGATCAAATCCAAAGCCTTGTGCTAGACAAATGTACTACCAACAGCCACATCTGCAGCCCCATTTATTTTTCTTTTATTTATTATTTATTCTTTGTGAGCTCACTATGTTGTCTCAGTCTCTCCTTGAACTCACAGTGATCCTCCTACATCTGCCTCCCCAGTGCTGGGATTAAAGGCATGCACCACCATGCCTAGCTTTTTTTTTTTTTTTTTTTTTCCTGTGTGTGTGGTATAGGCATAGGTATGTGCCTTTGCAGCACCTCTTTTCTCACATGCAGCAGGGTGTGCTTGCCTGAGGTAGCTGGAGTAGAACATAAAAAGTGTCCTGCTCCATTGCTCTTCCATCAATTCTAGTTTTAGCCAGTGTCTTACTGATCCCAGAGCTTGCTGGTTTTTTCACAAACTCCTGTGATTCCCAATTCTGCTCCCCTACAAGACTGGGGTTACAAGTACACATGGCTACACTCAGCTGTTTAACATAGGTTCTGGAGATTTGAACTTGAATGAACTTCAGTAACCCTCAGGCCCTTATGCTTGTACAAGAAACACAATCACTGAGCCATCGTTCCAATCCTCCCACTCCCACCTTTTGAGACAGGGTCTCACTTTATAGCCTAGGCTGACCTTGTAGCAGTCCTCTTACCTCAGAGTCCTAAGTGTTGAGACTATCTAGCTGTGTATATATATGTATTGTGTGCATGTATGTAAGTATTTTTGTGGGGACCATGTGTGTGCAGGTAGATGTGTGCAGGTATGCATGTGAAGGCTAGAGGTCAACACCAGATGTCTTCTTTAATCACTTCCCACTTTTTGTTGTTGTTGTTTATTTATCAGAGAGAGAGGGAATGGGTGTGCTAGGACCTCTCACCATGGCAAACGAACTCCAGACACATACACCACCTTGTGCATCTGACTTTACATGGGCACTGAAAATTTGAACCCTGGGTCTTTAGGCTTTGCAGGCAAGAGCCTTTACCGCTGATCTCTCTCTCTCAAGCCCCCACTCATTAATTTATTTTTTGTTGACAGTTTCCATAATTGTAGACAATAACTCATGGTAATTCCCTCCCCCCCCCCACTTTCCCCATTGAAACTCCACTCTCCATCATATCCCCTCCCTCTGTCAATCAGTTTCTCTTTTATTTTGATGTTATAACCTTTTCCCTCCTATTATGATGGTCTTGTGTAGGTAGTGTCAGGTACTGTGAGGGCATGGATATCCAGACCATTTTGTGTCTGGAAGAGCACGTTGTGAGGAGTCCTACCCTTCCTTTGGCCCTTGCATTCTTTCTGCCACCTCTTCCACAATGGACCCTGATCCTTGGAAGATGTGATAGAGACATTTCAGTGCTGAGCACTCCTCTGTCACTTCTTCTCAGCACCATGATGCTTTCTGAGTCATCCCAAGGTCACCACCATCTGAAAAGAAGCTTCTCTAACCAAAAGTGAGAGTACCATTAATATATGGGTATGAACATTAAGAGAAGTGCTTACTGGGCAGTTTGGTGACCATAGTATATACCTTTAGCCCAACAGCAGCAGACATTACATCTATAGGGCACATGACTACCCCTGTTGTAGGTTTTCAGTATCAGGGCTGTATTACCCCTCCCATGGAGAAGGCGTCCAGTCCAATTAGAGAGTGGTTGGTTTCCCCCATAACAGACATACCATTATTGTACCTGTTGGCTCATTTGGCCTGGCTGGCCAAATTTAAGGCTTGCAGTGTCCACTGTTGAGTATCTCCACTGGAACTTTCTCTCTCCCATTGAACTGCACGCAGGGTAGATTTTTCCAGCTTTCTCTCAGCTCGTCTACATGCAGGAGGTTATCAGTTCAGCTCCAGCAGTATTTCTCAGTGACCTTGCAGCCCCGGTAAGTGGAGTCTTTGGCAGTAGGGTCTCACCATCTATTCCTGGTGGGAAACCAAGAGCTTCGGCAATGGCCTGTAACATTTGGGGGGCATCAGACACCTCCCTGGCCACCAACTCACTGGAAAGTATCCCATCCCTGGCTCTGAAATTTTTCTAATAACAATCTATGGCTTCTGAGTGTTCCATTGTCCAAAAAAGTAGGTTTCCATATGACTTATTTATATCCCCTTAGATTTTGATTAGCCCTCCCTCCACCTTTCCTTTATGCATTCTCTTCCCCTGACCTCACTAGGCCTTTTCACCTCCATTAATCTGTTCTTCTACTTACAAATATACAATGCCATCCTATTAAGTCCCCCCTCCCTCCCTTGCTATTCCATTTATATCCCCTTTCTAGCTTGCTGGCCTCTGCTACTGGGTTTTATTCCTACTGACATAGAAGTCCAATCATTTGTAGCCACAAATGAGAGAGAACATGTGACATTTGGCTTTCTGGGCCTGGGTTACCTTAGTATAATCCTTTCCAATTCCATGCATTTTCCTGCAAATTTCATAATTTTATTTTCTTCACCACTGAGTAGAACTCCATTGTGTAAATGTGCCACATCTTCATTATCCACTCATCATTTGAGGGACATCTAAGCTGGTTCCATTTCCTAGCTATTGTGAATACAGCGGCAGTAAACATGGTTGAGCAAGTATCTCTAAGGAAGTGAGACGAGTCCTTAAGATATCTGCCTAGGAGTGCTATAGCTGGGTCATATGGTAAATCTATTTTTAGCTGTCTCAGGAACCTCCACACTTACTTCCACAATGGCTGGACCAGAGTGCATTCCCACCAACAGTGTAGAAGGGTTCCTCTTTTTCTGCATCTTCGCCAGCATTCATGGTCATTTGTTTTCATGATGGTAGCTATTCTGACAGGAGTGAGATGGAATTTCAACATAGTTTTAATCTGCATTTCCCTGATGGCTAGGGATGCAGAACATATTTTTAGATGCTTATATGCCATCTGTATTTCTTCTTTTGAGAACTCTCTATTTAGTTCCATAGCCCACTTTTTAATTGGATTGTTTGATTTATTATTATTTAGTTTTTTGAGTTCTTTGTATATCCCAGATATTAATCCTCTGTGAGATGTATAGCCAGAAAAGATTTTCTCCCATTCTGTAGGTTGCCTCTTTGCTCTATTCATAGTGTCCTTTGCTATATAAAAGCTTTGTAATTTCATGAGGTCCCAACGGCTGATCTGTGGTTTATTTCTTGAGCAATTAGGATTATATTCAGAAAGTCTTTGCCAAAACCAACATATTGAAGGATTTCCCCTACTTTTTCCTCTAGCAGTTTGAGAGTTTTGGGTCTGATATTAAGGTCTGTGATTCATTTGGACTTAACTCTTGTGCATGGAGAGAGAGAAGGATCTATTTTCATCCTTCTACAGATACATATCCAGTTTTGCCAGCACCATTTGGTGAAGATGCTGTCTTTTCTCCAATGAATATTTGTGGCATTTTTGTCAAAGATCAGGTGGCTATAGCTACCTGGACTTACATCTGGGTCCTCTATTCTGTTCCCTTGATCTACATGTCTATTTTTGTGGCAGTACCATGCTGTTACTGTGTTACTGTGTCTCTGTAATATAAGTTAAAATCAGGTATGGTGATACCACCAGCCTCATTTTTGTTGGTCAAAATTGTTTTAGATATTTGAGGGGTTTTTTGATTCTAAATGAATTTTTGGATTGTTTTTTCTATTTCTGTGAAGAATGCCATTAGAATTTTGATGGTAATTGCACTAAATGTGTTGATTGCTTTTGGTAAGATTGCCATTTTCACAATATTGATTCTTCCAATCCAAGAACAAGGGATGTCTTTCCATTTCCTAGTGTCTTGTGCAATTTTTCACTTGAGTGTTTTATTAAAGTTTTCATTGTAGAGATCCTTCACTTCCTTGGTTAGGTTTATTCCAAAGTACTTTTTTTTATGCAATAGTGAATGGGATTGATTCTCTGATTTCATCCTCTGTGTCTTTGTTGTTAGGAAGGCTACTGATTTCTATGTGTTTGTTTTGTATCCGGCTACCTGGCTATAGGTGTTTATCAGCTCTAACAGTTTGCTGGTAGTCCTTAGGATCCTTTATGTGTAGAATCATATCATCTGTAAATAATGATAACTTGATCTCTTCCTTTCCATTTTGTATCTCTTTTATGTGTGTCTCTTGCCTTATTGCTGTGGCTAAAACTTCAGTACTATTTTATATAAAAGGGGACAGTGGACACTCATGTCTTGTTCCTGGTTTTAGTAGAAAACCTTCAAGTTTTTCTCCATTTAGTATTTTGTTGGCTGTAGGTTTGTCATAAATAGCCTTTACTATGTTGAGATGTGTACCTTCTATTCCCAGTCTCTGTAGGACTTTTATCATGCAGGGATGTTGGATTTTGTCAAATGGTTTTTCTGCATCTAATGAGATAAATGATTGTGTGATTTTTGACCTTCAGTCCATTTATATAATGTATTACATTTATTGATTTGTGTATGTTGAGCCATCCCTGCATCTCTGGGATAAAGCCTACTTGGTCAGGGTGAATGATCTTTCTGATATATTCTTGTATTCTGTTTGCCAGTATTTTGTTGAGAATTTTTGCATCTATGTTCATGGGGGAAATTGGTCTGTAATTTTTTTTTTTTTTTTTTTTGTTCTATCTTTGTCTGGGTATCAGGGTGATGCTGGCTTCGTATAAAGAGTTTGGTAGGATTCTTCCCTTTTCCATTTTATGGAAAAGTTTGAAAAGCATTGGTGTTAGTTCATCCATGAAGGTCTTGTAATATTCACCTGTAAATCCTTCTGGGCTTGCCCCTCCCCCACTCATTTTTGAGGCAGTTTTGCACTGAAGCTAGAGTAGCTAGCCAACAGACCCCAGGGAACCTCCTGTCTCCACCTCCCCAGTGCTGGGATTACAGGTATGCGCCACAATGCCTACCTTTTAAAGTCGTTTCTGGGGTGCCAAATTCAGGTCCTCATGCTTGTGCAACTAGCTCTTTTCCCACTGAGCTATCTTCCCAGCCCACAGCTGCTCTTTTTTATAAATATTTTTAAATATTTTATTTATTTGTGAGAAGGAGGCAGATAGAGAAAGAAAGAGAGAGAGAGAGAGAGAGAGAGAGAATTTGCACCTCAGGGCCTCTAGCCACTGGAAACAAACTCCAGATGCATGTGCCAGTTTGTGCATCTGATTTGGGTCCTTAGGCTTCATAGGCAAGCACCTTAACCACTAAGCCATCTCTCCAGCCCACCACAGCTGGTCTTTAATTGTTGACAGGAAAACTCACTTAGCACTTTAGGTCTCCAGGGAGATCAAATTCTTTATGTATAGGTGAGGTGTGACTCAGTCAAGATCATTGAGTCAGGTAAATAGGACTGGAACCCAGGATCCCTCCCTCCCAGCCCAGTGTTCTTCTCTTCGGTTCCTACAGGCCTTGGTCATCTATGAAAATTTAATTTGCCTTGACCTTGAAATTATGGCCTCATAATATTCAAGCCTTGTAAAGAAACCCAGGAGGACTGTAGACCAGAGTATTGGTCGGGGCTCAGCAGACTGAACTGTGCTGCCAGGCTGTTGTGTGTCACTGGGCTTCCATGGTAAGAAATGCAGCATGTTTCAAGGAGAGTCCCTCCTGGACCAACCACTGAGTCCTGAAATAATACACAAAGGTAATCTGTATTGACACAAGAGGAGCCCCTCTGAGAGATCCAGCATTGAGTGGCTGTTCATTTTGTAGAATCCCTGGTTAGGTTTTGCCAAGGCCATTCTCATAAGCCCCATCAGTCATTTGTGGTGTGAACTTGGCCCCGTGACTCTCTGGCGTCACTTCTAACCAGCCTGGCTCGGTCCCCACTGCCTCCTCAGGGTCTGTTCATTGCTTCAGTGAAACAAATGGCATTCGTGGAAGTGCTTTGTAAACCAAGTGGCACCAGTAGACAGTGTTGCTCTCTGTCCATTCATCCTGCCATCTCCCTTTTTGTTCTTGTTGGTTAAAGAGCATCTCATATAGACCAGACTGGCCTCAATGTCCTGATCTTCCTGCCCAGCCTCCCAAGTGCTGGGATGATAGAAGTGAGCCACCATTCCTGGCCAAATTTTAATTTTTTTGTTAGCAAATATCGCTTGCATAAAATAAAAGGTTTTGTTACATTTCGTACCTATATGCAAAGTACTTTGATACTATTCACTTCCCATCACTCATTCCCTTTCCCCAAATAGTCTACCATCTAGTTTCATGTCCTCTTTTTTCTTTAGATCTAGACTCTGCACATAAGAAAAAAATGTGATATTTGTCTGAGACTAGCTTATTTCTTTATAACATAATGATCTCCAAATCTGTCCTTTTTCTTGCAAATGTCATGCTTGTTTTTCTTTGTTTTGTTTTGTTTCGGGATTTTTTGTTTATTTTTGTTTGTTTGTTTGTTTTGGTTTTTCGAGGTAGAGTCTTGCTCTAACCCAGGCTGACCTGGAATTCACTATGTAGTCTCAGGGTGGCCTTGAACTCACCACAATACTTCTACCTATGAGTGCTGAGATTAAAGGTGTGCGTCACCACGCCCGTAAAATGGCATGCTTTTGGTCTTCATGGCTGAAATAATACTCCATTGTGTATATGTACCACATTTTTTTTCTAACCATCTGATGGAATATATCTTTAAAGTGCCACCTGTGCTGAGCATGTGTGGACTTTGCCTCCTGTCATTCTTCCTTAAATAACAAGTGTGCACACAGTGTGTAGATAGATTGCCTTAGGTACCTCACACAGAGAGGATTCAGGTCTATGGAGGACACAGGGCCTGGTGGTATATGCCATAATCCTAGCACTGAGGCAGGAGAATGGTTATAAACAAGTTCAAGGCCAGTCTGGACTACATTGTGTTGTGGACCATTGTCCTCCTAGTATAACAGCCATTACCGTTTTAATCATTCCAGCTGTGGTAAGCAACTCCTCAAAATCAGCCTATTGATAACCCATCATAGATGAATTGGTGGGGAGGGTGATAAGAGCCTCACCTGAGATTCCAGCCACTCCCTCCTGCCCCGCCCTGCCACCTATATAGAATTTTGCCCCTCTGCATGAGCTCAGGCATATAGAGATGTAATGTGAGCTGAAGGGGGGGCTCCAATCTATGCATCTATAGGCAAGTCATCATCCTTGCTTGGTTGGGACTTTTTGGTGATGCACCTACACTAAGGGGCACCCATGTTCCTTGCTGTGCTTTGTAACTAATCCCACATAAAAGCTCATTGATTTGCTAAGCTCAAATTGGGTAGAATCATGGCTTTGACCTATCATTGATAGGATCAGATGTTTAATCACAACTCCCTAGGCAAAGTTTATACAACAGGGAGGAGCCCTGTCTCAAAACAAACAAACAACAAAAAAAATACCTTTAATCCCAGCACACAGGAGGCAGAGACAGGAGGATCACGACTGAGACCTGCCTGGTGCTACAGTGTGAGTTCAGGTCATCCTGAGCTGCAGTAAGAGTCTACCTCAAAAAAAGCAGGAAACAGCCACAGGGCAGTGTGGCCAGAGACAAGTGGTCATAACCTACATGTGCACGGAACACCCTGATGGACAGGATCTTGGAACACAGGATAGCTGAACATTTCTTTTGCTGTTTGTTTTCTCTCTCTCTCTCTCTGCGCGCACGCGCGCGCGCGTGTGTGTGTGTGTGTGTGTGTGTGTGTTTGTGTGTGTAAAGTCCTCATGCATGTGAAAGTCAGAGGACAACCTCAGGTATCCTGTCTACTTTTTTGACACAGGGTCAAGGACTATACTATTCATGGCTGCCAGAGGGAATATGAAGGGAGTTGGCTAAGGAGTATTGGGAGTGTGTGTCGGGGGGTGGGGGGTTCTTTTGGTGCAAGGTCATCCTGGCCAAGAGGATTGAAGCACTAGGTAGTAGAGAAGGTGACACCATCAGGAAGGCGTCACAGGAGGTGACCTTGGGACAGACCTTTGAAAGGCAAGTACCAGCTATCCTCTGAGCAAGTTGGACATGGAGCCACATGCCTGTTATCCCAGCACTCAGGCAGGAAGATCAGAAGTTCAAGATCATCCTCAGCTACATAGCAAGTTTGAAACCATCCTGAGTAAAACTAGCACAAGCTGTGGTTTATGTGCTTCACGGTGCATTATGGGATAAGTGGACCATGTACAGTGGTGGGAATTGCCAGGTCTCAGCCTGCAAAGGACTCTGGGAGGCCCACTGTGAGTCTTAGAGAGAAGGAGACAGTACTTGCTGGTGGCAGCCAAGGATGTCATCAAGGCTCAGATTCCTGAATTATACTGGCCCACCCACCCCCATCCCTCATCACCTTTCCTCAGGCAGCTCCCACCTGCCCTTAAAACCTCAGCTGCTACTAGGCAAGGTGGCACACGTCTTTAATCCCAGCACTTGGGAGGCAAAGGAAGGAGGATCACCATGTGTTCAAGGTCACGCTGAGACTGCATAGTGAATTCCAGGTCAGCCTGGGCTAGAGAGAGTGAGATCCTACTTGGAAACACTTAAAAATAAATAAACAAATAAAACTCAGGTTCCACTTCTGTGCTGGGAAAATACTCCAGATGCATCCAGACCTGCAGGGATGGAGGGGATCCTGAGGCCCAGAAGGCACTCCATAAGCTAAGGCCTGTTATCTTGCTCAGATTGGCAGTGCCTGTCTCCAGGGCAGCTCTGGAAGCTAGCTAACAGTAATGCCTTTGCTCTTTCCTTCTCTTTCAGGAATTGACTTTAAAATTAGGACCATAGAGCTCGATGGCAAGAGGATTAAGCTTCAGATATGGTAAGTGCCGTTGCCTCTGGGCCCCCTCACCAGATCCACTGTGACCACAGCTGCTCTTTCTTGGTACACAGCCCTGGCAACCTTGCTCTGCTGGCTGCTGGGGCCTAATATTTGTGTCCTCAACTACTTCTCCCTGTAAGTTCATTGTTCTGATGTGGTTCGGGCTTGGCCTAGGCCACTGTTGAACTTGGAGCAAGCCCTCTGTACCAGGTGATGGTGAAGGGTACAAGGATGGCATGACACCCTGTCAGCCTAGGCTAGCTTGAAACTGCTGCAGTTCCCCTGCCTCAGCCTCCAAATGCCAGGTTGGTAGGCTTAAACCACTGTACCTGACTGGGAGTTTCCTTCTGAGCCCATCAACTCAGACTTGGGATGGGGGTGTGGATCAGTGGGTAAAATGCTGACCTAGCATGTATGAGGTCCTGGGTTCCATCCCCAGCACCAAGAATGTAATACTAATACTCAGGAAATAGAGGCAAGAGGTTCAAAAGTTTAAGATTATCCTCCGCTATATAATGAGCTGGAGACAAAAGACCCTGTCTTATAAAAAAAAGAATAGTTGAAAACCTGCTATCACTTCCTCTGGGGGAGCCCAGGCCACACTTTCTGGCATGCATACCTGAAACCCACAAATTGATATAAGGCTAAGACCTGGCCCAGGCCTACATGTGTATATTCTTCAGGCCACATACACTTAGGTAAGTTGGGAGTGTCCAGGTTGCCATCAGTAGCCTTGGGTTAGGTACAGTCCACTGTGCAGGGAGGCTGAATGGACTTGTTATAGCCCAGATCACCATCCTTGAGCAAAGTAGACAGAAGCATATGGAAGAGTATGTTCAAATTAGGCAAGTAGTGGACACCTGCCATCTCAGCCCTTGGGAGGCAGAGGCAGGAGGATGAGAGCAAGTTTAAGGCCAGGCAAGGCTACATATTGAAACCTTGTCTCAAAAAAAAAAAAAAAAAAAAAAAAAAAACAGGGCATAGGCTAGGGAAGTGGCTTAGAGTTTAAATGTACTTGCCTGATGACCTGGGTTCAATTCCCAAGTACCCATGTAAAGTGCGATGTACAAATAAAGCATGGATCTGGAGTTTGTTTGTAGTGGCCAGAGGCCTTGGCACACCCATCTGTCATGTCATTTTCACTGTCCCTCTCTGTCTCAGCTTGCAAAAAAAAAAAAAAAAAAAAGGTGGACGGGAGGCCCCTAAGGCTGTGGCTCAGTTGGTAGAGTGCTTGTCTAGCATACATGAAGCCTTGGGTTCCATCCCCTACATTGCATAGACCTGATGTGGTGGCACATACCTGTAATACCAGGACTCAAGAGGTGGAGGCAAGAGGATTAGGAATTCAAAGTTATCTGTGGATCCCATAGCAAGTTACAGGCAAGCTTGGGCTACATGGGACTGTCTCCCCAGCCCAAAAATGTTGGGGAGAGATGGTTCAGTTAGTAAAGTGTTTGGCATGCAAGCATGAGGGCCTGAGTTCAGATACTTAGAACCCAAGTAAAAGCCAGTCATGTTGTTGCCTTGGCTATAATCCCAGCACCAGGGAGATGGAAACAGGAAAAGGATTCTTGAGGTTTGCTGGCTCCCTTGTTTGCCTAGTCAGCAAGCTCTGGGTTCAGTGAGAGACCCTGTCTTAAAGAACTGGATGTGGTGGCACACGCCTTTAATCCCAGTACTCAGGAGGCAGTGGTAGGAGGATTGCCATGAGTTCAAGGCTACCCTGAGACTACATAGTGAATTCTAGGTCATCCTGAGCTAGAGTGAGATCCTACCTCAAAAATAAAATAATAATAATAATAATAAGGTAGAGAACATTGAGTAAGATACCCAACATTAACTTTTGGCTTACACATGCACACAATGAGAGAGGAAGAAGGGGAAGGGGCCTATTGCCCTGACGGCCAGACTCCTCTGGGTAGGAACAGAGGGCCATAGGATGGGTTGAGAAGCCCTGGGGTGCAAATTCTGTATCTCTCCTCTCTGTCTGTCTGTCTCTCTCTCGCTATCTCTCATTCTCTAAAATAAAAAATAAAAATTGTATCTTTGCCAGGCATGGTGGCACATGCCTTTAACCCTAGCACTCGGGAGGCAGAGGTAGGAGGATCGCCATGAGTTTAAGGTCACCCTGGGACTACCAAGTGAATTCCAGGTTAGCCTGGGCTAGTATGAGAACCTACCTTGAAAAATCACACACACACAAAAAGGTAGCTTTAGGGCTGGGGGCATGGCTGAACCACAGGGTACTTGACATGCATGTGCAAGACACTGAGGTTCCATCCCAGCACAACCAAGAAAAAGGTAGAAAACTGAGTTAGCACTAGGCATTGCTTCCCGCCCCCCTTAAGACTTTTATAACAGATGAGAAGGAAAGTGGGATTGTGCACCAGGGAGAGAGCAAGATAGCTGGAAGCTAAAAGGAGAAAAGAAGAGCTGGGGTGTACCAGGGAGCAGGAAAGCCAGAGAGAGAGAGAACGAGAGCATTAGACATTTCTGTGTAGTCCTTACAGAGCCCATGAGAAGAAACCAGAACTCAGGGACAAAAGTCATGGCTCAGGGGCCTGGAGAGATGGCTTAGATGTTAAGGCACATGCCTGTGAAGCTTAAGGACCCAGGTTCAATTCTCCAGGTCCCACGTAAGCCAGATGCACATGGTGGCACATGCATGTGGTGTTAGTTTGCAGTGGCTAAAGGTCCTGGTGTGCCCATTCTCTCTCTCTCTCTCTGTCTTTCACACACACACACACACTCTCTCTCTCTCTCTCTCTCTCTCTCTCTCTCTCTCTCTGTCTCTTTCTCTCTCTGTCTCTCTCTCTGTCTCAAATAAATGAAAATAAAGCCGGGCATGGTGGTGCATGCCTTTAATCCCAGCACTCGGGAGGCAGAGATGGGAGGATCACTCTTAAGTTCTAGGACACCCTGAGACTACAGAGTGAATTCCAGGTCAGCCTGGGCTAGAGTTAGACCCTACCTTGAAAAACCAAAAAAAAAATAAATAAATGAAAATAAAATCTTCGAAAAAAAAAAGACATGGCTCAGGCAACGTTACCTTCTTTCATTGCCATCCTGGAGATGGAACTTAGGACCTCTCTCATATGAGGCAAGTACTCTATAACTGAGCCAAGCCCATCCCTTTTTTTTTTTTTTTTTTTTGAGATAGAATCTTGCTCTGACCCAGGCTGACCTGGAATTCACTATGTACTCTCAGGGTGGCCTCGAACTCATGGTGATCCTCCTACTTCTGCCTCCCAAGTACTAGGATTAAAGGCATGTGTCACCACACCCAGTCTTACCTCATTTTATTTTGAAATAGCCTCTCCCTCTATAGCCCAGGCTAGCCTGGAACTCCCAATCATCCTGCCTAAACCTCCCAAGTGCTGGATGACAGGCTACATCTGGCTCAGAAGGGTACCTTTAAACCACACACTGGTCTGGGAAGATAGATAAGTGGATAAAGCACCTGACACACAAGAATGAGATCCACGTTTGATCCCCAGCACCCACATAAATGTAAATGTCACCTAATGTGAAGGCAGAGGTAGGAGGATTGCTGTGAGTTCAAGGTTGCCCTGAAACTACATGGTGATTTCTAGGTCAGCCTGGGTAAAGTGAGACCCTATCTCGAAAAAATAAAATAAATGTCAATGTCATGTGGGTGTATGGCCCGCCTGTATTCTCAGTGGAGACAAGGTCTCCAGAACAAGCATGGCTAACTAGAGTAGCCGAATCTGTAAGCTCTGGGCTCAAGTAAGAGATCCTGGCTCAGTAAATAAAATAGAAAGGCACACTAACATCAGCTTCAGCCTCCACATACATAGCACACACTGCCAGAAGTGGACTGCGCATGACTGCATTTAACCAGATTCTGACTCCCTGGGCCATAGGAATTTGTAGGGCTTTTATACAAGTGAGAAGGACTTTGCTGTCACCTGAACTTAGGTGGCAGTGGGAACATGCCACCTGCCAACAGCCAGGGCTGTGATCCCCTGCCACACGTGACTCACAAGTGCAGGGAGAAATTTCCAGAAGCAAAGACATGGTAGAGGACAGGTGGCACAGTTGTGGCCCTGCTCCTTCCTTGCTGGAAGAACTGGGAGAGGAGAGGGTCCCCTGTGCTTGGTGCCACAGTTCCCTTGTGTAGTCATGGGAGAGCAGCATGCCTGTTGTAGTCAGCTTCAGATAGCTGGTAGAAATCACTCGACCAAGAGCAGCTTGTGGGAAAAAAATGTTTATTTTGCTCTCAGGCTTGAGGGGAAGCTCCACGATAGCAGGAGAAAACGATGGCATGAGCAGAGGGTGGACATCACCCCCTGGCCCACATAAGGTAGACAACAGGAACAAGAAAGTGTGCCAAGCACTGGCAAGGGAAAACTGGCTATAACACCCACAAGCCCGCCCTCAACAATACACTCCCTCCAGGAGGCATTAATTTCCAAATCTCCATCAGCTGGGAACCTAGCATTCAAAACATCTAAGTTTATGGGGGACACCAAATCAAACCACCACATTCTTTCTGCCCCTGGTCCCCATAAACTGATAACCATACGTGATATAAAATGCAATGCATTCATCCAACTTTAAAATTCCCCATAGTTTTTATCAATTCCAATGATGTTCATACATCCGCATAGTCCAAGAACTTTTAGCTGAGCCATAATACAAAAAAAATCCCCCCAAAAAACCCATAATGGCACAGAATAAACATTCACACTGCAAAAGATGGCATAGGGCATAGCAAAGAAATACTCAACCAATACAAGATTTAAACAGGACAGACATCAAACTTTGTAGCTCCAAGTCTTTACAACTCTAGTCAGTGACAAATTTCCAAGTGTGATAATTCTAACCAGCAGCAAGTCTCTGGAGTTCCAATTCCACCCCTCCAGCTAGGCTACTCACAGTCCTGGAAAACTTCATCGGGGTGGCAGCTCCTTAGCAGCCATCTCGTGGTCCCGGCATCTCCACTGCAATCCACGGTTCATCCTCATGGCCCCATGGAGTCTCCATGCAGGCAACCAGAAAACCTGCTTCACACTGCCCATGACCATTTCCAAAACACAAGACCATGCTGCAAACTCAGTGACCCTCTCTTTTCTGCATTTTTAATACTCCAGAATACCAGGTAGGGTGCCAGTTTGTTAATCCAGGGGGAAATAAAGTAGACTTTGCAGAACAGCACTCCTTGAGCACTCAGGCCCCTTCAAAAGAGTCTACGTTCTTCCTGTTGTCTCAGTGCGGGTCAGCTAGCCCAGTCTCAAAGGTTGTAATCTCTCAAACAATTTGCAGGTGAATGGGCCGCAGTTTAGGCCCAAATTTTTTTTTTTTTTTCGGTGTCATATCCCTCTGCTCACACCAGTTCATTTCTATGCAAATCAACCCTGCACAACTTTCTCAGGACACGGGCATAACAGCAGGCTTTTCACACAAACTGTCAGCCTAGTCCAAGCAAAGCTCTTTCTCACCTTCATAAGCCAAACCTCACAGTCCATAGTTCTTACTGCATTTAGGTCTTTCAACTCTGGCCAGAATAGTCCATGAAGCTGTACTTACAGCATTGCAAGGTATCTCTTAGGCCAAGGTTTCAAATCCTTCCACATTCCTCTTGAAATTCAGCTCCAAAAGGCCAAAGCCACACAGTCAGGTGTCTAGCAGCAACTCCACTCTCAGTACCAGCTTTACTGTTAGAGTCAGGTTCACATTGCTGGTAGAAATCACCCAACCAAGAGCAGCTTGTGGGAAAAAGAGGTTTATTTTGGCTTACAAGCTCGAGGGGAAGCTCCATGATGGCAGGGGAAATTAATGGCATGAGCAGAGAGTAGACATCACCTTCTGGCCCACATAAGGTGGAAAATAGCAACAGGAGAGTGTGCCAAACACTAGCAAGGGGAAACTGTCTATAACACCCACAGGCTTGCCCCCAACAATACACTCCCACCAAGAGGTGTTAATTCCTGGGAACCAAGCATTCAAAACATCTCAGTTTATAGGGGACAACTGAATCAAACAACTACAATGCCTATACAGAGGGGAGGGGACAGAGTTAATGGGAGAAAGCCATTGTGCCTCAGATGTCACTAATATCCTGAATCCTTGTATTTAGGGACACAGCTGGTCAGGAGCGGTTTCGGACGATCACAACAGCCTACTACAGGGGTGCCATGGTATGAACTGGCTTTTGTTACAATCATTTTTCAAGTTAAAACAGGGTCATGTATGGCTGTACCAAAGCCTGGATGTTGCTCTTATTTTGTTTTGTTAAGATGGGTTTTTGCTATATAGCCCAGGCTAGGCTTAAACTTATCATCCTCCTGCCTCTGCCTCCCAAATACTGAGTTGACAGGCATACTACCCTGTGTTTATGTGTAGTCTGTTCCAACTCTTAGACAACCTGTCTCCCAGGCTTGTTTTAGGAAGAGGTCATATACTCTGCCCAATTTACTCACAGATATCACATCTTCTGGCCTCAGAGGCAGTGTAGGGTTTGAACAATATAGAAACATACTTGGGAGGGGGGGAGCTGGGCATGGTGGTACACACCTTTAATCCCAGCACTTGGGAGGCAAAGATAGGAGGATCACTGTGAGTCCAAGGCCTCCCTGAGACTACATAGTGAATTCCAGGTTAGCCTGGCCTAGAGGGAGACACCACCTCAAAAAATCAAAAAGAAAAAAAAGAAACATCCTTTGTGAAATCACGTGCAGTGGCACACACTTTTAGTTCCAGCGCTCAAAATGTTGAGTTAAGAGACTCATTGTGAGTTTGTGGCCAGCCTGGAACTACAGAGTGAATTCCAGGTCAGCCTGAGCTAGAGTTGACATCAAATCAGGCATGCCCCAACACTTCAGAGGGTCACATGGCCCGTGCCAATCTCTCTGGAATTTGCTACCAAAACCTTGAAAACCTTCCAGGAGTGGACTTGATCTGGGCTGTGGGCCATTCTGTGTGCTGACCAGGCCTGCAGCTAAGTGACATGATAGCAAGACTAGTTCGTCATCCCCAAAACATTTACCACCCACCTTTCCTAGGGCTAAGCCAGGCCTGAATGAGATATAGAAGGCAGCAGGAAAGGTTGGCCTTGCACAGGTCCTGCTCATGTGAGATTGTATAGGGTAGGGCATTGAGGGACCCAGGAAGGGAGAGGATCCTTAGCGCTGCCTCAGACTCTGGGTCACCCACTCAGCTAAGTCTCCTCTCTTGGCAAACAATGCATGGGAATATGTCCTAGTCTGCTGTGAGCATGGGTGGTCTATTGCCTGCAGTCCTAGCACCCCCTGTACCAACACTCCCCCACTCCTCCATAGCATAGCCTATCCTTTAAGTTCTCACCACCAGACCTTCCACACTGAAAGGCAGTGCCATGTCCTGGTCCTTCCACATACCTGGTATCTGGGAATCCACCAGGAACCAGGGAGGAGCTTGGGAACAACTCATGGCAGGCTGGCATTAAGTATTTTGGGTAGTGCAAACAATGTCTGGAACACCGTTGAATCCCAGTCATGTGGACAGAAACTTTAGTGTCCCCAATAAAATTAACTACTGCCTTGCCCCTTACTCTCTACTACAGTGATGGTGATGGCTTGAGGCCTCAGTATGCTAGGGTTCCAGAGGAAACTCAGCCCCTTAAGAAATGCTGTGTGGACTCAAGCTGGTCCCTGCCCTGTCCCTAGTGCCCTCTTGTACACGATGCCAGGCCTTAGCCCCAGGTCTCAGCTTAGTGTCTTACTGGGTCTTGGCCGTGACTCTGAGTGCATGTATGGACACATGCCCTGCCTTGCATCCAGAATGCTAAGGGTCCCAGGAATACATGAGTTCATGTGAGAGTCATCAAGCCTGGCCCTGCATGAGTTCATGCAGAGGGTCAGATTTGCTGTCTGTTTCTAGCACCATGTTCCCAACCAGCGCCAAGATGGTCACTTTTATTTTGTCTTGTGGAAACAGGGTCTTGTTATGTAGTCCAGTCTGGCCTGCAACTCAAGATCCTACTGGGCCTCTCGAGTGCTAGAATTATAGTTACTAGCCATCATGCCTATCTCTTGGGCTTCTGTCTTAAAAGTTCTCTTCTCATTCAGTGCCCCCTTGGAGTAGACAGAGATCTTTGCCCTTCTGAGAGAGGGCCATGGCTCAGGCTGAGGTGAGGCCACCCTGTAGCTCTCTCTTGGGACCCAGAATGTCTCTTAGCTGTCTTCACATATTTGTTGGGGACCCAACGATGCCACTCAGCAGTGCACTCAGAGTAAGTCCCTACTCTGTCTCACTGAAAGGCACATCAGGGTCAGGATTCCAGGGGAGGCACTAGCCAAGTGTGGGAAGTCAGTTGGGAATTGGGCCATACTTAGGCCAAGCTCTGGCCTGGGACTGAGCCTGAACCCCTAAGGAGAGGCTGGTGTTAGAGCCACAGGAAAGGGGCCTGGGACTGGCTCTGGAGATGTGGGGAGATGGCCACTCACAGGCTGTGCTGAGCACTGTTCTCGTGTGACAGCAGGCCTGTGCCCACTACCCCATGCTGGGCCACCTCAGAGCTCTCAGCCTGCCACAGCCCATGTCCTTGCCTCTCCCTACTCAGGGCATTATGCTGGTCTATGATATCACCAACGAGAAGTCCTTCGACAACATTCGGAACTGGATTCGGAACATTGAGGAGGTAAGCTCCTGGGTGTGTTATCCTGGGGCCGCACGCCAGAGCCAGGAATGTCTGCTATCAATCCCAGACCACCATCAGTCCCAGGGCCGTTACCCAACCCAGGGGTGTGGCTGACCTTGCAGCCATGTCTGTGCATGAGTCACCATAAGCATCTGGTGCTTTTTAGAAAGAAGATTATAGAACCATGGTGACCTTTGTATGTGGTGGCTGTGTTGTGGAAGCATGCCATATTGTACTTTGAGCTACAGTTGAGCCACTCATGAGCTCGTCTGAAGCCATGCTCAAGCCAGCAGGAAACCTTGAACCATGAAGAGACAAGGAAGCCACCAGGCCAGCCTCCCCAGCCACAATCACCATTGTTGCCTTCCCACTCCCCCAAGTGCTGGCCTCACCTCACAGCCTTTCTGGGTGGCTGCACCTGTGGCTCTGATGACTAAGCAGGTGGGGCTTCAGGCCCTAGGCACCAAGAACTTTACCCGTCCATAAAGCCACCATGAAAGCACACATCACTGACCTCCCAAGATCCGTGGATTGCCCTGGCATTCCTGAGAGCCAGGCACCCCCTGCTACACACCTCCTTCTCTGAAAGCCTGTAGATGCCAGGGGGCTGGTGACAGGGTTTGGGGGGCATTCTAGGACAGTGGGTTTCATTGAGAATGGAACTGCTTTCTGATGTCGCTTCCTTCAGGAAGCATGGTCACCTTCATTAGGTACTGTGGGGAGGAGTCATTTCATTGACAGAGTTGAGCCAAGCCCAGGGGATGGTGAAGTACACGGAGTTGGCAGCAGCCAGCATTGGCCTTCTCAGGCACAGCCCATATCCAAAAAGAGGGGAGAAGGAAGATCTGCCCTTTCTCCTTTAGGAGCGTTAGCCCTGGAGCCTGCTGGACTCAGCCCACTAAGAAGCTTTTTGTCTCAGGGACCATTGCAGAAGAAGTGGCAGAAAGAATATAAAAGCCAAAGGAAGAGGAGGAGTGCTTTGCAGTACTGCCTTGCAAACACTCATAGCACTCATGTCCTCACTTATGGAGGTGGCTGATGCTACCTCCATAAGACCTGCATAATAGGAGGGGGAAAAATTATCCAAATTGGGCTAGAGAGATGGCTCAGTGGTTAAGGTACTTGCCTATAAAGCCTAAGGACCCAGATTCAATTCCCCAGAACCCACATAAGCCAGATGCACATGGTGCCGCATGCATCTGGCAGTGACTAGAAGCCCTGGCGTGCCCATTCTCTCCCTCTCTCTCTCTCTCTCTCTCTCCCCCCCTCTCTCTTCCTCCCTCCCTCCCTCTCTCCATCTCTGTCTCTCTCATATATATATATATATATATATATATATATATATATATATATATATGTATTCTACCAGGTAAATAAGTAAAATTTTAAAAAAAAATAGAGAGGAGCTAGAGAGATGGCTCAGCAGTTATAGGTACTTTTTGCAAAGCCTAATGGTCTAGGTTCAATTCCCCAATACCCATGTAAAGCCAGAGGCACAAAGTGGTGCATGCATCTGGAATTTGTTTGCAAGAGGCCCTGGCATGCCCTTTCTTTCTTTCTCTCTCTCTCTCACAAATAAATTTTTAAAAAATTATTTAGTTATTTGAGAGAGAGAGAGGCAGATACAATGGGCACGCCAAGACCTCCAGCCACTGCAAACAAACTCCAGATACATGGCACCACTTGTGCAACTGGCTTACATGGGTCCTGGGGAATGGAACCTGGGTTCTTTGGCTTTGTAGGCAACCACCTTAACCACTAAGCAATCCCTCCAGCCCTAAAAAAAATTTTTTTTTTAATAGAAGAGCTAGGCATGGTAGCACATGCCTTTAATCCCAGCACTTGTGAGGCAGAGGTAGGAAGATCACTGTGAGATCAAGGCCAGCCTGGGACTACAGAGTGAGGTCCAGGTCAGGCTAGGCTAGAGTAAGACCATGCCTCAAAAACCAAAAAAAAAAAAAAAAAAAAAAAAAAAAGGTGGTGTATGCCTTTAATCCCAGCACTCAGGAGTAGGAACGCCGTGAGTTTGAGGCCACCCTGAGACTACATAGTGAATTACAGGTCAGTCTGGGCTAGAGTGAGACCCTACCTTGAAGAAAGAAAAAAAGAGAGAGAGAGACTAGTTGGAAAGGGATTCAGTAGAGGGGAAAGGGGGAGAGTGGTGGGAGGGGATTGTGATCATGTGATCATAATATATTGTCTATATGTACAGACATTGTCAATAAGAAGTTTAAAAAGGAGGTGGAGCTGGGAGAATAGCTCAGTATTTGAAGACACTTATTTGCAAAGCCTGATGGCCCAGATTCAGTTACCTAGTACCTGGGTAAAATCAGACACACAAAGTAGCACATGCATCTGGAGTTCTTTTTTTGTTTTGTTTTTTGAGGTAGGGTCTCACTCTAGCCCAGGCTGACCTGGAATGCTGACCAGGATGGCCTTGAACTCACAGCCATCTTCCTACCAGCCTCTCAAGTGCTGGGATTAAAGGCATGCACTACCACACCCGGCATCATCTGGAGTTCTTTTGCAGTGGCAAGAAGGCCTGACATGCCCATTCTCTCTCCCTCCCCTCCTCTCTGCTTGCAAATATAATTTTTAAGTTAAAAAAAATTTAAAGATTAAAAAAGAAAGAAGGGGCCTGGAGAGATGGCTAGTGGTTAAGGCACTTACCTGCAAAACCTAAGAACCGGGATTTGATTCCCTGTGCCCATGTAAAGCCAGATGTACAAGGTGGTGCATGCATTTGGAATTTGTTTGCAGTGGCTAGAGGCCCTGGTGCACCCATTCAGTCTATCTGCCTTTTTTTCTCTCTCAAATAAATGAATAAATACATAAATTAGTAAGTAAAAATACTGAGAGAGAGAAAGAAAGAGAGGGAGAGAGAGAAGGAAGAAGCTGTTTGCCATAGTCACAGGTTTGAGCAAGGTACGAATATGGGCTAAGCACATAGAATCGGTCAGCCTGACCCCCACCCACCCCTCTCCCTCAGCACGCCTCCGCTGATGTGGAAAAGATGATACTCGGGAACAAGTGTGATGTGAATGACAAGAGACAAGTGTCCAAGGAGCGGGGAGAAAAGGTAGGTGTGGGGGCCAGCCAGGATCTCCCCCAACAGAGGCCTGTCCCAGGGAACTTCAGGCACACCTGCAGAAAGCCTGGGCTTTGAGGGAAAACCTTCACGGTCTTTATGAGATAATGGGCCATCCTGGCTTGCCTGGGATGAGTTAGCAGGCCATGGAAATGGGTAGAGCTGAGGTCCAAAGACTGTCCACGGCCATGAGGGCTTTGTGGCAGGCTGTGTGTACTTCCACCCCTATGTTGCTAGAAACCATTGTGGCCCTGCATAGAGGCTACCATAGACAGAGCAAGACAGAGAGCTGTGCTGTGGTCATAGGCCACACTCTTTTTACACGGTTACTATGATGGAGTAGATATGCCAGCCTCCTACAAAGACCCTCTGCCTCAGCCTTGGTTCTCATGTACCATCTGGTATGCAAGTGTCTCACCCTTCTTCACAGCTGGCTCTCGACTATGGGATCAAATTCATGGAGACCAGTGCAAAAGCCAACATCAACGTAGAGAATGTGAGTTCTGGGGCTGTTGGGAAGTACTGTAGGATGGCTGCCCTCTGGTTGAGAAGCTAGGTGGGGGGGCAGGGAATCTAGTGGGAGGTTCCATTGTAAGAACCAGCCTTGGGCACTCGGTCCTCTCTGCTGGGCACCCAGGACACAGTTCTCACTAGTTCTTATCTTAGCCTGGGCCTAGTTCCCCTTGTTATCCATAGGATGGCACCAGCCTGGAAGCAGACCCACAGGAATCCCTCAAGTGGTTCCAGTGATTTTTTTAAAAGCAGATCTTCAGAGCTGGGTACGGTGGTACATCTATAATCCTAGCATTCAAGAAGCTGAGGCAAGATCAAAACTCAAGGTCATCCTGAGCTACATAGCAAATTGGAGACAAGCCTGGGCTATGAGACCATCTCAAAAATAGGATGTGGGGATCACTGCACACAGACAGAACACAGCCACAGACAGAGAGCTGGACACTCTTTCCAGCTCCTTCCAGGCTCTTCTGGATGAGTCAGTTAGCCACGCAGTGCTTTCAGACAAGTCACATTGTCTGTTTGAGCTTCAGTGTCCTTGATGGACAGTTGAATGGAGAGCCATGTCAGATTTGTTGGCCCATAGTGCCCTACAAAAAGGAGAGCTGACAGTAAATACAGGGCTGAATGGAAAGGGTAAGGACAGGAGCAAGAGTGAACATGAAGACTGCAAAGGACACAGTTTCCCACCCTCCACCATTGTCCTTCCATATCTGTGCCAGGCTTGGGGTTCTGCCATTCAGATACTAACAGCATGTTCTTTCCATAGGCATTTTTCACCCTCGCCAGGGATATCAAGGCAAAAATGGACAAAAAATTGGTAAGTGCTTACTGGTCCTTCCTGGATCTCTGCTTTTGTCTCTGTTGGATCTGGCCATCCTCAGCCACCCTGCATGTCACTGCTGAAGCCAATCAGGCCATTTAAGACCCAGCAGGATACTGCAGAGATAGAGCTGAACTCATACATGCAGCTGAGGCATCTGTACCAGATATGTTCCCTAGGCAGACAAGGCCCTGCCTCCTGAGCCCCTGGGCTAATGGGATATTGCAGCCCTTTCCATCCCACTTGTAAACAAGTTTTTGATGCTGGCCGTGGTGGTGCACACCTTTAATCCCAGTACTCAGGAGGCAGAGGAAGGAGATCAAGGCCACCCTGAGACTACAGAGTTAATTCCTGGCCAACCTGAGCCAGAGTGAGGCCCTACCTCGGTGGGGGGAAAAAAACAGAAGTTTTTGCATTTGTTTTTTATTTAGTTATTTATTTATTTGAGAGAGAGAGAGAGTGAATGGGCCCACCAGGGCCTCCAGCCACTGCAAACGAACTCAGATGCAAGCACCACCTTGGATATCTGGCTTACTTGGGTTCTGGGGAATTGAACCTGGGTCTTTTGGCTTTTCAGGGAAATGCCTTAATCACTACACCATGTCTCCAGCCCTGTTTTTGTTTTTCAAATAATTTTTTAATACTATATTTATTTATTGGAGAGAGAGGGAGAATGGGCATGCCAGGGCCTCTAGCTACTGCATAGGAAACCAGACGCATGTGCCACCTTGTGCATCTGGCTTTACTTGAGTCCTGGGGAACTGAACCTAGGTCCTTTGGCTTTGCATGCAGATACCTTAACCTCTAAGCCATCTCTCCAGCCCTTGTTCTAGTTTATCGATGTGGGGTTTCCCTCTAGTCCAAGCTGACCTGGAATTCACTGTAGTTTCAGGGTGGCCTTGAGCTCAAGGCAATCCTCCTACCTCTGCTTCCTGAGTGCTAGGATTAAAGGCATGTGCCACCACCTCCGGCTTGTAAGCAATTTTTAAAAATGTTTGGGCGGGAGGGATGGCTTAGTGGTTAAGGCATTTGCCTGCAAAGACAAAGGACTCAGGTTCGATTCCCCAGACCCACATTAGCCAGATGCACAAGGGGACGCATGTATCTGGAGTTTGTCAGCAGAGCCTAGAAGACCTATCATGCCCATTTTCTCTGTCTCTCTCCCCCTCTTTCTCTGTCAAAGAAATTAATTAATTAATTTTTAAAAATTTTTTTTATTAACAACTTCCATGGTTATAAAAACTATCCCATGGTAATGCCCTCCCTCCCCCACTTTCCCCTTTGAAACTCCATTCTCCATCATATCTCCTCCCCCTCTCAATCAGTCTCCTGTTATTTTGATGTCATGAATTTTACCTCCTGTTATGATGGTCTTATGTAGGTAGTGTCAGACACTGTGAGGTCATGGATATCCAGGCCATTTTGTGTCTGGAAGGAGCACGTTGTAAGGAGTCCTACCCTTCCTTTGGTTCTTACATTCTTTCAGCCACCTCTTCCGCAATATACCCTGAGCCTTGGAAGGTGTGATAGAGATAATACAGTACTGAGCACTCCTGTCACTTCTTTCCAGCACCATGATGCCTTCTGAGTCATCCCAAGGTCACTGCCACCTTAAAAGAGAAGATTCTCTGCCAAAAGTGAGAGTAGCATTAATATAAGGGTATGAACGTTAAGAGAAGTGCTTACTGGGCAGTTTGATAAGCATAGTATATTACATTTAGCCAGACAGCAGCAGACATTACACCCCTAGGACTCATGACTACCCGTTTTAAGTTTTCAGTATCAGGGATGTATTCCCTCCCATGGAGCAGGCCTCCAGTCCAATTAGAAGGCAGTTCGTTTCCACTATGAGACATGCCACTATTGCACCCGTTGGCTCATTTGGCCTGGCTGGCAAAATAGGAGGCTTGCAATGTCCAGAGTTAGTATCTTCACTGGTGATTTCTCTCTCTCCCATTGAACTTCATGCAGAATGGCTTCTTCCAGCTTTCTGTCAGCTGGTCTACATGGAGGAGTTTATCAGCTCAGTTCCAGCAGGATTTCTCATTGGCCTTGCAGCCCAAGTATGTGGAGCCTTCAGCAGTAGGGTCTTACCATCTATTCCTGGGGTGGGAAACCAAGGGACTTGGCAATGGCCTATAATGTTTTGGGGGCATCAGGGACCTCCCCAGCCAACAGCTCACTGGAAGGTATCCCATCCCTGGCACTGAAAATTTTCTAGTAACAATCTACAGCTCCTGAGTGTTCCATTGTCCAAAAAAGTAGGATTCCATGTGATTTATTTATATCCTCTTAGATTTTGATTAGCCCTCCCTCCACCTTTCCTTTACTCAGTCTCCTCCCCTGACCTCACTTTGGGCCTTTTCACCCCATTAATCTATTCTTCTACTTACATATATACAATACCATCCTATTAAGTACCCCCTCCCTTCCTTTCTTTTCCCTTTATATCTCTTTTCTAGCTTACTGGCCTTTGCTACCGAGTTTTTTTCCTATTCACACAGAAGTCCAATCATCTGTAGCTAGGATCCACATATGAGAGAGAACATGCGACATTTGGCTTTCTGGGCCCGGGTTACCTCACTGAGTATAATCCTTTCCAGATCCACCCATTTTCCTGCAAATTTCATAACTTCATTTTCCTTTACTGCTGAGTAGAACTCCATTATATAAATGTGCCATATCTTCATTATCCATTCATCAGTTGAGGGAAATCTAGACTGGTTCCATTTCCTAGTTACTGTGAATAGAGCAGCAATAAACATGGTTTAGCAATTATCTCTAACGTAATGAGATGAGTCCTTAGGATATATACCTGGCTCATATGGTAGATATATTTTTAGCTGTCTCAGGAACCTCCACACTGATTTCCACAATGGCTGGACCAGATTGCATTCCCATCAACAGTGTAGAAGGGTTCCTCTTTTTCCACATCCTTGCCAGCATTTATGGTCATTTGTTTTTATGATGGTAGCCAATGTGACAGGAGTGAGATGGAATCTCAATGTAGTTTTAATCTGCAGTTGCCTGATGACTAAGGATGTAGAACATTTTTTTAGATGCTAATATGCCATCCGTATTTCTTCTTTTGAGAACTCTCTATTTAGTTCTATAGCCCATTTTTTAATTGGCTTGTTTGATTTCTTATTATTTAATTTTTTGAGTTCCTTGTATGTCCTAGATATTAATCCTCTATCAAATGTATAGCTGCCAAAGATTTTTTCCCATTCTGTAGGTTACCTCTTTGCTTTTCTCACAGTGTCCTTTGCCATACAAAATCTTTATAATTTCATGAGGGCCTAGCAGTTAATCTGTGGTTTCATTGCCTGAGCAATTGGGGTTACATTCAGAAAGTCTTTTCTAAGACCAATATGTTGAAGGGTTTCCCCTACTTTAGTTTCAGGTCTGATGTTAAGGTCTTTAATCCATTTGGACTTAATTCTTGTGCATGGAGAGACAGAAGAATATTTTCATCCTTCTACAGATAAATATTCAGTTTTCCCAGCACCATTTGGTGAAGATGCTGTCTTTTCTCCAATGAGTATTTTTGGCATTTTTATCGAATATCAGGTGGCTACAGCTACCCAGACGTACATCTGGGTCCTCTATTCTGTTCCATTGATCTACATGTCTGCTTTTGTGCCAGTACCATGCTGGTTTTGTTACTATGGCTCTGTAGTATAGGTTAAAATCTAGTATGGTGATACCACCAGCCTTATTTTTGTTGTTCAATATTGTTTTAGATATTTGAGATTTTTGTGATTCCAAATGAATTTTTGGATTATTTTTTCTATTTCCATGATAAATGCCATTGGAATTTTGATGGGGATTGCATTAAATGTGTAGATTGCTTTTGGTAAGATTGCCATTTTCATAATATTGATTCTTCTGATCAAGGAACAAGGGATGTTTTTCCATTTCCTAGTGTGTTCTACAATTTCTCCCTTGAGTGTTTTAAAGTTTTCATTGTAGAGGTCCTTCACTTCCTTGGCTAGGTTTATTCTAAGGTACTTTTTTTTTTTTTATGCAATTGTGAATGAGAGTGATTTTCTGATTTCATCCTCTGTGTTTGTTGTTAGCATATAGAAAGGCTACTGATTTATGTGTGTGTATTTTGTATCCTGCTACATGGCTATAGGTGTTTATCAGCTCTAACAGTTTGCTGGTAGAGTCTTTAGGGTGCTTTATATATAGAATCATGTCATCTGCAAATAATGATAACTTGATCTCTTCCTTTACAATTTGTATCATTTTTATGTGTGTCTCTTGCCTTATGAGAATGGCTAAGACTTCCAGTACTATATTAAATAAAAGTGGGGACAGTGGACACCCTCGTCTTATTTCTGATTTTAGTGGAAAAGCTTTCAGTTTTTCCCCATTTAGTAATATGTTGGCTGTAGGCTTGTCCTAAAGCCTTTTATTATATTGAGATATGGTCCTTCTATTCCCAGTCTCCGTAGGACTTTTATCATGAAGGGATGTTTGATTTGGTCAAATGCTTTCCCTCCATCTAATGAGATGATCATGTGATTTTTTGTCCTCAGTCCATTTATATATTGTATTACATTTATCAATTTGCATATGTTGCACCATCCTTGCATTTCTGGGATAAAGCCTACTTGGTCAGGGTGAATGATCTTTCTGATATATTCTTGTATTCTGTTTCCCAATGTTTTGTTGAGAATTTTTACATCTATGTTCATGAGGGAGATTGGTCTAGACTAGAGTAAGACCCTGTCCGAAAACAACTCCCCCCCCTCAAAAAAATGAGTAACAATCCCTGTAAACCCAGTACTAACCAACCACAACATAGAGATTTCACACATTTTTTCCCCTTCAGTGTAACATGGTCAAAATCCAAGTCCTCACAGTCTTTCTAACCTGCTTTTACCCACTGCGCCTTATGGATATACTGTACCTTCCTTGGCCAGGGCATCTGTGAGTCACCTGAACTGTCTGCCAGTTCCTTCTCTCCTTTTCTTCAAGACAAAGTTATCACTGTGTAGCCCAGACTAAGTACAAACTCACATTCCATGTCTCAAGCCTCCTGAATGCTGGAGTGGCTCACCAGGTCCTTTCAAAGCACAGTTGATGAATTTCAGATGTACTACCTGCATTTCATCTAACTTGTCACTTAGCTTACCACCACATGATGAAAGGTCTAGCTGACTTAAGACGAAGGCTTGGAGACCAGGGAGATGGCTGAATAGTTGAAGTGTTTGCTTCAGAAGCATAAAGACCTGACCTATAATCCAGCACTGGGGAGGTACAGATAGGATGATCCCTGGGGCTCACTGGCCCACCCACCCATCCTATTTGATGAGATCTGGGTTCAATGAGGAGAAGAGGCAGACAGTGTTCCTGAGGATGACACCTGAGGTTATCCTCTGGCACACGCACACATAGTCCTAACTATACACACATTTTTTTAAAGAAGTAAGGGGCTAGAGAGATGGCTTTGTGTTAAGGTGCTTGCCTGTGAAGCCCAGGGACCCAGGTTCTATTCCACAGTGCCCACATAAAGCCAGATGCACAAGGTGGTGCATGTGGCTGAAGTTCATTTGCAGTGGCTGGTGCACCTATTCTCTCTATTTGCATCTCTCTCTATCTCTGTTTCTCTCAAATAAGTAAATAAAGTTAAATTAAATTTTAAAAAATTGAAAAAGAAGAAGTAAGTTTGTGTTTATGGTTTGAGGCTTCAGTCCATGGCCTCTTGGCCTATTGCTTTCAGCCTGTGGCATCAGAGTATCACACAGGAATAGGGAGAGGGTATAGTTGTTCACCTCAAGGCTACTGGGAAGCAGAGAAGGGCCTGGGCTTCAAGGATATGCCCCCCCCCCCCCCCCCCGTGACCTAATTTCCTTCTAATAGTCCCCACCTCCTAAAAGTCCACCAGCTGCAAGTAGCACCAGCTAGGACTAAACCTTCAATGCACTGCTTTGGGGACGTTTAAGAGGCAACATAACAAAGTACAAAGTGCCATAAGTAAACCCCTCACCACTTCTTTCCTGCCTCTACTTCTATTTGGTCACACATGGCGTCAAAGCCCCATGAACCTACCTGCCTACCACAGTTGTGTTTGAGCACCAATTCAGCTAGTTCTGCTCTCCCTAGTCATCATCCTGAGAGCTTTCTGCCTGCATCTCATTCTGTGACCCGTGCCACCCTCCTTATCTTGACACCCTGCCCTTTCCCATTGGCCCCTCCACTATGGTCATACTACCTTTTAGTGTTTTCTTGCATTCCCTGGGGTTCGTTTGCATATTTGCCTCTCCTGTTGCTGCTGAAACAAATTTAGTAGGTTAAACAGCCCAAATTCACCATCTTGCCTTTGGGGAATCAGAAGTCTCAGAGGGGCCTCACCCACCTGAAATGGAAGTGTCAGCAGAACCTCTGGTGGCTGATCTGTTCCCTTGACACTGAATTCCTCATTGTGCAGCCTCCCCCATCTGCAGAGCTGGCCACTGAGCAGCTCTGCTTGTAAACTCAAGTGATCAAGCCGGGCATGATTGTCATCCCAGCCATTGGGAGGCTGAGGAGGATTGTGAGTTCCAGGCCACCCTAGCTACATAGAAAGAACTTGTCTCAGGGGGCAAAAAAGAAAAAGAAAATAAAGCACTCCCACTGTCACCTCCCCTCTTGCCTGGCTCCTTTCTCACTTGATGCATGACGGTGGGAAATCACACTATGTATTTCTAAGTGACCTCTCTCCCCATACAGCATGAGTCCCCATGCATGGCCATTTGTCTCCTCTGCCATAGCCAGCCCAAGGGCCAGAAAAGCCCCTGGCACATTCTAAGCATTCAGTAGTCAGTGTTGCATGAAGTCAGGTTTTACGACAGGAAGGAGTTAGAGGTTTTGAGGTCCTGGTGTTGGCAGGCCACCAATCATAGGGACTCTTAATGCCAGATAACAGATTTGGGCTACTCTAAGAAGACAAGGAGAAATACTCATGGGTTTTCAGTTCAAAGATTAGAGTAAAAGCCAGGCATGGCTCACACCTATATCCCATTGGATAAGAGACAGGAAGATTGCCTAAAGTTCAAAGGCAGACTGGGCTCCAGAGTAAAACTATGTCTCAAAACAAAAAGCAAAGTGGGGCTCTTGGGAGATGGGTAATGGCATTTGGTATGCAAGCATGAGGACCTGAGTTTCATCACCAGCACACACATTAAAAGCCAGGCATGGGGGCTGGAGAGTTGGCTTAGCAGTTAAGGCATTTGCCTGCAAAGCCAAAGGACCCAGGTTCGACTCCCCAGGTCCCACATTAGCCAGATGCAGAAGGAGGTACACGCGTCTGGAGTTCGTTTGCAATGGCTGGAGGCCCTGGTGCGCACAGCACGCTCTCTCTCTCTCTGTCTGTCTCCTCTCTGCCTCTTTCTCTGTCAAATAAATATTTTTTTTTTAAAGCCAGGCATGGGTGGGGCGTGGTGGTGTACACCTTTAATCTCAGAACTCAGGAGGCAGAGGTAGGAGGATTACTGTGAATTTGAGGCCACCCTGAGACTACAGAGTGAATTCCAGGTCAGCCTGGGCTACAGCAAGACCTTACCTTGGGTGGGGGGTAGCCAAGCCTGGGGGCTGGAGAGATGGTTCAGCAGGTAAGGTGCTTGCCTGTAAAGCCTAAGGACCCTGGTTTGATTCCCCAGTACCCATGTAAAGCCAGATACACAAAGTGGCGCATGCATTTGGAGTTCATTTACAGTGACAGGAGGCCCTGGCGTACCCATTGTCTCTCTCTCTCCCTCTCCCTCTGCCTCTCCCTCTCCCTCCCCCTCCCTCCCTCCCTCCCTCTCTCTCTCTCTCTCTCTCTCTCTGTTTCTTTCCCCCTTGCAAATAAATAAAAGTATTTTAAAAAATACAGCCAGGTATGGGCATGCATGCCTATAACTGCAAGGGGTAGAAGACAGGAGGATTGCTGAGGTGTTCTGGTCAGCCAATGTAGCTGAAAAATGAGGAGCTCCAGGTTCAGTAAGATATTTTGGCTCAGGAAAACAAGGCAGAAGAGTGACAAAGGAAGCCACATGAAAGCTGGATGTGGCAGCTCCCACCTATAATCTCAGCATTCAAGAGGCTGGAGGATCGCCACGTGTTCAAGGTCAGCCTTGGCTAGAGTGAAACCTGCCTCAAAAAAAAAGGCCAGACATGGTGCACGCCTCTAATCCCAGCGCTTGGGAGGCAGAGGTAGGATTGCTGTGAGGTCAAGGCCACCCTGAGACTACAGAGTGAATTCCAGATCAGCCTGGACTAGAAGGGAGACCCTACCTCCGAAATGAAAGAAAGGAAACACAAAAAGGAGGATGTTCATGGAGCACCCACATCTGCACACATGTGTATACATGTATGTATCACATGCATGCATACATACATACCGGAAAAAAAATTAAGGTGAGAGTTTAGGTCCTGTGTCCCTGGAAGCTAGTGGACCCAGACACTTTTGGAATACGAGGGACAGTGGGACTTTTTGGGTTCAAGGTAGGGTGTCACTTTAGCCCAGGCTGGCTTGGAACTCACTCTGTAGCTCCAGGCTGGCCTCAAACTCACAGCACTCCTCCTACCTCGGCCTCTGGAGTCCTGGGATTAAAGACATGTGCCATCACACCTAGCCAGCAATAGGACTTTGAACACAAGCCTCCCAAACCCCAAAGGACACTGTCTTTCTGCACCTTGGCTGCCTCAATAATAGATACTCATATACATGGGTAGATAGATGGAAAGTGGGCCGAAGTGGGGGGAGGAAGTCTGGAGAGGTGAAGAAGAAATGGGTGAATAGATGGGTAATAGGTCTTGAGCGGGAGTGAGGATGGGTACATGTGTGGTTAGAAGGGTATGGATGAATGCTGGATGGGCAGTAGATGGTTTCATGGCATATATAGATGGATGAATAGTTGGTTGGAAGAAGGGGGTAGTTATTTGGAAGGTGAAGGGTAGATGGATCACATGAGTGAAAAGAAGGCTGACTGGCTGGGCAGTTGGATGTAGTACCATGCTTAACAGTAACCTTTTGTGGTTTCAGGAAGGCAACAGCCCCCAGGGAAGCAACCAAGGAGTGAAGATCACAGCTGACCAGCAGAAGAGGAGCAGTTTCTTCCGGTGTGTTCTTCTGTGAGAACCACGCCTCACTGAGCCTGGCTCAGCCTCGCTGACTGTGCCTGTCCTGAGCGCACCTCCTGAGCTGGGGCTGTCCACCTCCACTGCCCCACAACCGCCACCGCCACCAGGCATGGCCACCCGAATGCAATTGAGAAATTGTTTATTTTACTAACTGTCTGATCTTTTTCAACTTCGGAGATGGGACCAGCTAAGAATTAGCTACATTTCGTGGAGCATCTGCCACCTGGGCCACATGGCATCACCAGAAAGAGATGGAGTTGAGGCACAGTGGCCTCCATCCCTGGGCCTTGTGCAGTTAAAGCCCTGCCAGCAAGCCCTTGTCCTCTACCATGGAAGCCAAGCCAGCTGTGATTCTCAGCGCTGCCAGCCTCCATGCCCTGAGCAACACAACCATGCTTGCCAAATCTGATGCCCACTTTCACCTCGCAGTTTGGACCAGTGACAAAAACCATTTCCCCCTCTTCTTTCTACCTGATAAACCAAAGGGAAGCACAAATTAAGGAAACCTGTGTAAAGCATCTAGCAGTGTGGGCAGCTCTAGTGGTCACAGGCTGACCTGAGTCTACAGTCAAGCAGGCCCCATCTGAGCACTAAGGGGACACTAAGTCCATGGCAAGTGACCCCATAACATCACCCCTCATGACCTTCCTGTTATGGGGAACCCTTCTCTAGCACCAAGATGGCCCCTACTCTTGTCCTCCCCCATCTCCAAATTGGACGTTCTTTCTAGCTGAGATTTTTTATTTTTCCAGATTTTTGAAATGCCATGAAGTGATTCCATCTGACTTCCAACAACAGACCCAGGGGACCGGGAACAAGCAGGGCTGTCTTCATGGGCACCTGGTCCCACTGAGACGCAAGCATTCCATGGTGACAGACTGTCTACCCTGCCATCTGGGTAGGGTTTTGCTGTCATTGTCATTTTCTGTTTTGCAGCTCTGTTCTCCAGAGAGACTGAGATTGGGACCAGTTATCCCAGTGGGAGGGATGTCACCTGGGAGCCCCTTCCTTTTTACTACCCCACACCCAGGCTGCTGTCAATCCAAGCCCTTGGCATCAATTTCTCCTTTTTTGAAATTAAAGCCGACATACCAGCAATGGTCTATCCTGCTAGAGTCTGACATGCTGTTGCCATTGACCAGTGAATGGGTGGTCATGCCTACAGATTGCTCAAGCCAGGTGGCCATGTTGGGTGGTAGGTGCAGCAGATGCCTGTTATCAAGAAGGCTGGAGGTGTAGCTCAATGGTAGAGCCTTTACCTAACATCCATGACAGGTTCCATCTTTAACATGGATGGACAGGTGGATAGGTAAATGTAGAGAGAGAAAAATGAATTGATAGAAAGGTTGGTAGGACCGGGTGCCATGCCCTGTAGTCCCAGCTACTTGGGAGGCTGAGGCAGGAGGATTTGCTTAAAGTTTGAGGCCAACCTGTTCTATGGAGGGAGATCATGTCTCAAAAAACAACAAGCACAGTGACAAAAGATGTCAGTACCGTAGCTGGAACAATGAGTCCCCACACTTCTGCAGCCCTGGCCCAGTTGCCCTTTGCAGAAGACCCCTGGCATGGCCTTCCCCATTGCTTCAGTTCCTGCCCTGGCATGATTCTCTTGTCCTGGTGTGTTGCAATCAGGTTCACATTGCTGGCAGAAATCACCCAGCCAAAAGTGGCTTATAGGGAAAAAAGGGGGTTATTTTGGCTTACAGACTGAAGAGGAAGCTCCGTGATGGCAGGGTAAAACAATGGCATGAGCAGAGAATGGACATCACCTCCTTGCCAACATCAGATTAACAACAGGAACAGGAGAGTGTACCAAACACTGGCAAGGGGAAACTGGCTATAATACCCATAAGCCCGCACCCAACAATACACTGCCTCTAGGAGGGTTCCCAAATCTCCATTAGTTGGGAGCCGAGCATTCAGAACACCCAACTTTATGGGGACACCTGAATTAAATCACCACATGGTCCAAGGAGATCCCCATGTGCCTGAGCTGCATACTGGGTCCTAAGCCCCACTGACTGGCCTCCTTGGGAGCTTGCTTCACTGCATTTCCTATGTATGGCTCTGCCACTCTTTGCCTTCCACCTCCCTGGCAGCACATTATATCTCCTAAGGAGCCGGGTGTGGTGGTACATGACTAGCATCCCAGAATGTAGGAGGCTGAGATAGGGGAATAGTGAGTTCCAGGCCAGCCCAGGCTGTATAACAAGACACTGTCTCAGAACAAGCAAACATTGAATTCATATGTGCCAAACACCAGAGTTTAGCCCGGTCTACGTTAAATGTGTTCAGAGCTGGACGTGGTGGTGTACGCCTTTAATCCCAGCACTTGGGAAGCAGAGGTAGGAGGATCACTGTGAGTTCAAGGCCACCCTGAGATTACCTACCTCAAAAAACCAAAAATAAGTAATAATAATAAATGTGTTCAGAGCACCCATTAGCCTTCAGCCAGGTGTACCAGGGCCTCTTGGCACTATAAAGGAACTCCAGGAACATGTGCTACTTTGTGCCTGTGGCTTTACGTGGATACTGGGGAGAGAGATGAACCCAGGCTATCAGGTTTTGCTGGCAAGCACTTTTAACAGCTGAGCCATCTCTCCAGCCCTGAAATTTGAAATTTTTAATTTATTTGCAAGGAGAGAGAGAAAGAGTACACAGAGGCCTCTTCCCACTGCAATGGAACTGCAGAAGCATTAGCCACTTTGTACTTTACATGGGTACTGTGGGATTGAATCCCAGCTAGCAAGCTTTGCAAGAAAGTGCCTTTAATTGCTGAGCCATCTCCCCAGCCCTTGAAAATTTTTAAATAACAGCTTTATGGATGTATAATGAATATACAAGTCTCCCATTCACAGTCAGCCATGCACCACCCAAGTCCATTTAGATTATGTTTATCAGCCAATACCTGTCAGCTGTCAGTTGCCATCACCCCCTTCTCATGGTTATCCCTGGCAACCACTCATGGGCTTCCTGCCTGTATGGATTTGCCTGTTGTGGACATTTCATGTCAGTGGGATCACACATATATTCTCTTAGGTCTGGCTTCTCAGCATCAAGGTTTTGATGTTCATTCAGGCTGTAGCCTAGGTCAAAGCTTCTTTCCTTTTCATGGCTGACTGGATGGATGGTACCATGGTTTCAGTATATCCCTGAAAGGTACATGGACTGGAAGCTCAACCCTGATGTGGCAATATTGAAATTGGTAAAATGACTTCTGCTTCCCCTTCCTCTTTCAAGACATGTTATCACCACATAGCTCAGTTCAGCCTCCCCACCTCCAAGATCTCCCCACCTCCCCATCCTCCTGCCTCAACCTCCTTTCCCAAGTGCTGGGATGACAAATTTGAGCCACCATGCCCAGATTGTGGTTGTCTTTCCCCACCCCACCCCGAAGTAGAGTTTCACTCTAGCCCAGGCTGACCTGGAATTCACTATGTAGTCTCAGGCTGGCTTCGAATTCACAGCGATCCTCCTACCTGTCTTTGGGGTGCTGGGATTAAAGGCATGTGCCACTGTACCTGGCTTGTTTTTTAATGGGATCTCATGCAACCTGACATTGAACTCAGTATGTATCCAAGGATGACCCTGAACCCCAAATCCTCCTGCCTTCACAATTCAAGTGCTGGGATGGTGATTGCGTGCCATCACACCTAGTTTATGCCCTTCTGGGTGTCATGCATGCTACACAAGCAGTCTCCCCAGTTACAACTAAGCCTCTGTTAGTCTTAACTTTTGCTTACTTCCCCAACATCTTGCATGGTGCCTGAACAGCCAGGACTCAGCCAGGGTTTTGCTAAAGAAAGGAAGAGAATCTTAGAAAGTGAGAGTTATAAAATAGCACCAGGGATGAGATTGGGACTGTTATAGAGTACTTGCCTAGCATATACAAAGCCCTGGGTTTATCCCCAGCACCATGGTGTGGTGGCTCAGGCCTATAATCCCAGTACTCCACAGGTGGAGGTATAGGATCTCAGCTACATAACAAGTTTAAGGAAAGCTTGAGGTACATGAGACCTTATCTCAAAAATAATAAAATAGGGGCTGGAGAAATGGTTTGCTTCGCCATTAAAGGCACTTGCTTGCAGAGCTTGCGAGCTCAGGTATGATTCTCCAGCACTAATGTAAAGCTGGATGCAAAGTGGCACATGAACAGCATGTGTGCTTCTGCACCACCACCACCACCCACACACACACCAAACTTTTTTTTTTTTTTTTTCGGGGTAGGGTCTTGCTCTCGCCCAGGCTAACCTGGAATTCACTATGTAGTCTCAGGGTGGCCTCGAACTCAGAGCAATCCTCCTACCTCTGCCTCCTGAGTGCTGGGACTAAAGGCATGCACCACCAAGCCTGGCCAAACATTTTTTATTATTTTTGTTTGTTTGTTTGTTTTCCAAGGCAGGGTCCCACTCTCACTCTAGCCCAGGCTGACCTGGAACTCACTATCGAGTCTCAGGGTGGCCTCAAACTCACGGTGATCCTCCTACCTCTGCCTCCCGAGGGCTGGGATTAAAGGCGTGCGCCACCACGCCCAGCTTGCCAAACATTTTTTAAGAACCCTTTTATTAAACAAATGAAATGGCATAAAGCTTCATGCCAGCTCAGCCCTAGCACTTCCCCCAACCTTGGAGTCTGTGGCCCCAGTATTCCCCAGAGCCAACAGCACCCCACTCACCCAGTAGAACAACAGGAAGCCCAGACCTGTCCCCCAGTAGCAAAAGGGACAGGGGCCATTGGTTTCCCACCAGGAATAGATGCTAAGACCCTATTGCTGAAGACTCCACATACTTCGGCTGCAAGGCCAATGAGAAATCCTGCTGGAACTGAGCTGATAAACTCCTCCATGTAGACCAGCTGACAGAAAGCTGGAAGAAACCATTCTGCATGCAGTTCAATGGGAGAGAGAAATCACCAGTGAAGATACTCAACACACTTCAAGCCTTACATTGGGCCAGCCAGGCCAAATGAGCCAATAGGTGCAGTAGTGGCACATCTGTTATGGGGAAACAAACCACCCTCTAATTGGACTGGAGGCCCATTCCATGAGAGGGAATACATCCCTGATACTGAAAACTTAAAACAGGGGTAGTCATAAGCCCTAGGGCTATAACGTCTGCTGCTGTATATACTATGCTCACCAAACTATCTGGTAAACACTTCTCTTAATATTCATACCCATATATTAATGCTACTTTCACTTTTGGTTAGAGAAGCTTCTCTTGTCAGATGGCAGTGACCTTGGGATGACTCAGAAGGCACCATGGTACTGAGAAGAAGTGACAGAGGAGTGCCCAGCACTGAAATATCTCTATCACACCTTCCAAGCCTCAGGGATTATTACAGAAGAGGTGGTAGAAATAATGTAAGAGCCAAAGGAAGGGTAGGACTCCTTACAACGTGCTCCTCCAAACACAAAATGGCCTGGATAGCCATGACCTCACAAGACCGTCATAATAGGAGGAAAAGATCATGACATCAAAATAAAAGAGAGACTGATTGAGATGATGAAGAGTGGAGTTTCAAAGGGGAAAGTGGTGAAAGGAGGGAATTACCATGGGATCTTGTTTACAATCATGGAAGTTGTCAATTTAAAAAAATTAATAAATAAAAATACATTACTTTAAAAAAGAGAAAGAGAGACTCAGGGTTCCAGTCCCCCTACCTCTCCCCACAGGCACTTCAGCTTCCCCTACCTCAGCAGTCTCCATTGCCCCTTCCTTCTTCTTCGACCTATGTATCTGTCTGTGGACTGTGGACTGTGGACATGGAGAGGTGGAGGGGTTGTGCTGCAATGCTGTGACAGGAGGACATTACTTTGTGGGAGAACACAGTCCCCAAGCAGCTCAGAGGAAGTGAGGTAGAGAACTGTGCTAGAGCCTCAGTGGGATTGGGCCAGAGCTGGGCCAAGATATGTCCCATGTTCTCACAGACTGAGCCCCCATGCAATGGCCGAACTATCCCATCGCAACTCTTTTATCCCTCGTCACGGAGGCTGCCTCCCAACCTTAAGCCATGAAACCTGTGAAGTTTATAGAAATAAAGGGAGTTATCTGATATCAGCCCAACCTACACATGCACAGCCAAAGCCTGCGTGTCCCCCTAGACCAAGTGGAAAGCTGTGTTCACAATAAAGTACTCACCCCTTGCTTGAGTTAACTCTATGTTGAGGCAAGGAGGAATATTGTCCTGCCTAGTTCAGATGCTAAAACAGAGGCCCAGATAGGCAGAGCAACCCATGCCAGGCCACACAGCAGGTGTGACCCAAAGATTCTAGATGAATCCCATACCACCCTGAGGAGCATGGGGAGGTAGAGGTACTCAGCTGGGTCCAACGATTATCTCCCCTGGGGCTGTGCCAGTTATAGGCCCTTCAGGAGGCCTGAAAAGGAAGGGGAAAGAGATTTTGTCTGTATGCTTTGGGAGAAGAGGGTGAGGCAGCTAGCTCCCTTGCTATGGCCAGCACAGGGGGATAGCCCTCGGTGACTTGGATGGTGCATAGAAGCCCCATAATCTTTTACTTCATTTTAAAATCAGAAGATCCACCGGGCATGGTGGCGCATGCCTTTAATCCTAGCTCTCGGGAGACAGAGGTAGGAGGATCACAGTGAGTTCAAGGCCAGTCTGGGCTAGAATGAAACCCTACCTCAAAAAACCAAGATAAATAAATAAATAAAAATAAAATCAGAAGATCCAAATGTGGGTTGAGGGTGTAGCTAAGTTGGTAACAGTGCCTGCCTAGTACGCCTGAGCCCTGGGTTCAGTCCTCAGCACCACATAACCCTGTACAGAAGACCTTCCCCACCCAAAATGAATGAGGGCTGGAGAACATGGCTTAGTGGGCAGAGTTCTATCCACAGCACTGCATAAACTAGGTGTGGAGACACACCTGTAACATCAGCAGGAAGTAGAAGCAGGAAGATCAGAAGTTTAAAGCCATCCTCGGCTACATGGGAAGTTTGAGGCCAGCCTGGCCCACATGGGATCTGATCTCAAAAAATAAAGATATAAACCGGGCATGGTGGCACATGCCTTTAATCCCAGCATTTGGGAGGCAGAGGTAGGGGGATCACCATGAGTTTAAGGCCACCCTGAGACTACATAGTGAATTCCAGGTCAGCCTGAGCTAGAGAGAGATCCTACCTCAAAAAACCAATAATAATAATAATAATAATAATACAGGGCTTAGTGGTTAAAGTGCTCACCTGCAAAGCCTAAGGACCCAGGTTTGATTCCCCAGAACCCATGCAAGCCATGTGTTGCATGCATCTGGAGTTCATTTACAGTGGCTAGAAGCCCTGGCATGCCCATTTTCCCTCTCTCTAATAAATAAATAAAAATAATTTTTTAATTGAACTAAAACAAAAAATCAAAGCCAGGCTTGGTGACACATGCCATTAACTCCACAGCACGTGGGAAGCAGAGGAAATCACTGTGAGTTTGAGGGCAGACTGGAGATACAGATTGAGTTCCAGGTCATCCTGGGCCAGAGTGAGACCCTACCTGGGCTGGGGCTGGTACCTGGGCTAGGGCTGGGAAAGAACACAGAAGAAAAGAACAAATAGATTAATACTTTGATCTTGGTCTACATCATTGGTTTTGATTTTCTTTTTTTTTCAGGGTAGGGTCTTACTCTAGCCCAGGCTGACCTCAGTAGTCTCAGGGTAGTCTTGAATTCACAGTGATTCTCCCACCTCTGCTGGGATTAAAGGCATGTGCCACCATGGCCAGCTTCGGTTTTCTTTTTCTTTTTTTTTTTTTTTTTTTTTTTTTTTTTTTTTTTTGAGACTATGTAGCCCAGGCTGGCCTCAAATTTATAATCCTTTTGTCTCATACTCCTGACTGAGGGCTGGGATTGTAGACTTGCATAACCATGCCTGGTTTACATGGGTCTTGATGGTAATGAAATTATAAAATACAATTTCAGATGTGCTTTTGTAATGGGGTGTTAAGGGTCCAGGAAAGTCCTTGCACCCCAAATCCCAGGCTTGCCTTTAATTTTAATCAAATAATTGAATTAAAAAGACTGAGAAGGATAGTTATTAAATTATTATATTTATTGAAGGAAATACAGAGACAAGAAAAGGCACCCACGTGGCCAGAGATCCCACATGGAGAGACTAGAAAAAGGCATGGAAGAAAAAAGAGAAAAGAAAGTTCAAGGAGCTCCTGCCATTTGGGGAGCTGGAGGGGATAAAGAGCCCATGTGGAGAGTAAGGACTAGGGGCCCCTCCTGGCTGGGCCTAAGCCAGGGCCTAAGCCGAGCCCCTCCCAGCTAGGCCTGGGCCAAGTCAGCCCAGGCCCAGCCAAGAGAAAAACTCAACCACAGCTGAAACCCAAGTGATCAGAGAGAGCCTGCCTTCCCCTTACAAAGATATTTATGATCTAGCCGGGCGTGGTGGCACACGCCTTTAATCCCAGCACTCGGGAGGCAGAGGTAGGAGGATCGCCGTGAGTTCAAGGCCACCCTGAGACTCCATAGTGAATTCCAGGTCAGCCTGGGCTAGAGTGAAACCCTACCTCGAAAAACCAAAAAAAAAAAAAAAAGATATTTATGATCTTCTGGGGCTGGGCTGTCTTCTGGCTCAAGTAAACCAGAGGTTTAAAAAAAAAATCAGATCATGGACTGGAGAGAGGGATTAGTGGTTAAGGCACTTCCCTGCAAAGCCTGAGGACCCAGGTTCCATTCTCCAGGACCCACATAAGCCAGATACACATGGTGGCGCATGCATCTGGAGCTCTTTGCAGTGGCTAGAGGCCCTTGAACGCCCATTCTCTCCCTTTCTCCCTCTCTCTGTCTCTAACAAATAAATAAATGAAAAATCAGAAAATTGTTTTTAATCAGATCATCTTTGATTTCTAACAAGTACAAATTTTCCTGCCCTTTTCACCTTCAGGGGTCCAGTCACCCTAACTACACCTTTCTCACTTTTATGGAGGAAGCAGAGATGAGACACCTCAGCCCATTCAGGCACATCCCAGCCTCAAGGCCTTTGCATGTGCTGTTCCCCCCTTCTTGCACCCCACAGCCATCCCATCCCACCTTTGCCAACTAGTCCCTTTGCCTTTTAGGGGTTCTTGTGACTGCAATCCCCCTGGGGAGGGGCGAGACTAATCTCTTCATTGCTTGGTAGCCTACTGATGCCAAGGGGGAGAGGGTCACACTTGTCATGGGTCGCCTTACTCCCACCCCGAAAGCTAGCACACATTAAGTAGTTGGTGGCAGCCAGGTACCCCTCCACCTGGGCTTGTCCTGGCCCCACCCCAGGTCACCTGCCCCAGGAAACAGAAACAGCCTCTGGCTACCTGTTCTGCCCTGCTGATGCTCAGACCCTGAACTGAAACTCAGGCTGGGCAGGGTCCCAGCAGGCATCAAAGCCCCAGCCTCCCCCAGGTCTCCAGCCCCGCTGGTTTGCAGAACAGACAGCATTGGGTGTGGCAGGACTGGGGCCAAGGAGGGATGGGCATGGAGACGCCCAGAAGCACGGGAGGGGCGGGGGGAGGGTTTCCTGGAGGAACTGACCTGGGGAGTGATCCACACCTGCATCCCCAGCCTCCGGAGGCAGAGGCTAGAGGATTGGGAGTTTGAGGTCAGTCTGGGCTGCAGAATGCGGCTGCCTGGGAGTGGTGCGGGAGGGGTTACAGGGGAGGGGTGGAAGTAGCACTGGGAACGGAGGTTGAGCTGGAAAAGGACAGTGGGGGCTAAGGAACAAGCCAGAGTCAAATCAGGTCTGGTTGAGCAGGGATGCTTTTGTGAGGGAGGAGGAAGTCGGGGTTCATTCGTAACACGAGTTCATTTAGCGCTCCTCCATCAGCAGCAGCCTTGTGTCATCCCTCTGGTCTAGTCCTTCACCATATGATGCTGGGGAGTGGGGACCAAGAAGTAATGGTGCTCTAGCCCTGAGTCTCAGGAAAGGCTGTCAGGTGGGGACAAATCCAGGTAAAGATCTCTAACTCCTTGGGTCCCCAGTGGGCCAAAGACAGTGGGGAAAGACAGGGAAGAGAAAATCACCAATTTGGGCTGGGAAAGGAGGCAGAGAGTCTGTCTGGAAGAAGGAGCATTTGTATTGAGTTTGTTGAAGGGTAAGAGTTTCCTGAGGTTAAAAAAAAGAGCAAGTTTGAAAACATGTTCATATTTGATCTTTACTAGATTCATGTAGATTTTAAATATTTTGTTTATTTATTTGAGAGAGAGTCAGGCAGAGAGAGAGAGAGAGAGAACCTATGGGTTTTCTGGGTTTATGCAACAGGGCCTCCTGCCACTGTGAATGAACTCAATACACGTGTTGAGCCATCTCTCCAGCCCTCATGTAGATTTTAAAGTTCCCTATACATGCAGATTAGATGTCCATGTTGTTGCAGGGTCTTTTGTTTTTTATGATTTTTGCCAGATAGTCTCTCATTCTAGCCCAGACTGACCTAGAAGTCACTATGTAGTCTCAGACTGGCCTCAAACTCACGGAGATCCTCTGCCTTCTGAGTGCTGGGATTAAAGGCGTATGCTACCACATCTGGCTAGATTTTATTTGTTTGTTTGTTTGTTTTTTTAATATTTATTTGCAAGCACCAGAGGCGCACCAGGGCCTCTTGCCGTTGCAGATGAAGTCAAAACACATGTGCCACTTTGTGCATGTGGCTTTATGTGAATCCTGGGGAACCAAACCCAGATCAAGCTTTGCAAGCAAGCAAGTAAGCCTTTAATCATTGAGCCATCTCTCCAGCTCCCATCACTGGCTTTTTAAGTTTTTTTTTTTGTTGTTGTTGTTTTGTTTTTTTTTTTATTTTGAGACAAGGTTTTACTAGGTAGCCCTGGCTGGTCTGGAACGCTCTATGTAGACAACAGCCAGCCTTCCAAAGGGTGGGATTACAGACCTGCACCACTAGCCTCAGACATATATAGTAGGACCTTGTTACCCCCTGAAAAGATCTTTCCAGGGGATATGTGTGTAAACAATATATATATTAATATATCACAATGCATGTAATTATTCAGTCCCAGCTAGCCCTTCTAAATTACACGTGAAAATGCAGGCCTAGAGAGGTTAAGCAAGTGCCTTGGTCACATACAGCAACTAAGTAAGGGATCTAGAATTTGAATCAGCCTCTCATTCCCAGCTGTTTAGTACCTGTCACCATGAGCCTGTCCTAGGGAGACCCCAGCCTGGCAGAGATGGCCAGACAAAGATGTTCCAACTCCATGGGGACTGCTGGGCAAGAGAGGGAATGGGGATGGGGCGGGGAACTGATTGTTTTAAAACATGGATTAACAGATCTGTTTGATGTCACTTGCCCCAAGTGCCTTTGCACCACACCCCAGAGGGTATTTTTGTGTCCATCAGGAGAAAGCCAATATTCACTGTCATTTGTCAACATTCCATATGAGACCAGCCTTGAACCAAAGGGTTTCATGATAGTACATGGGGCTCAAAGAGGGGGAAGAATGAATGGTGAGCAACAGAGGACAATCTTTTCTTACTGGTTTTCCATCAACTTAATGCTGTTTTGAAATGTAGAGCTTGGGGCTGGAGAGATGGCTTAGTGGTTAAGGCACTAGCCTGCAAAACCTAAAGACTCAGGTTCAATTCCCCAGTACCCACATAAGCCAGATGCACAAGGTAGTGCAGAGGTAAGAGGCTCTGGCACACTCATACACACACATACACACACAAATAAATAATTTAAAAAATAACATTAGAGTAATTTTCCTCTGTAGGTCCATATCCCTGGCTCACAAAACCCAGTGGTGTCTTGAGCCTAAATCTGTCAAGATGGGTGTGAATTACCAGTGAACTTGATGAGCTGGACATGTTGCACACACACCTGTCATCCCAGCACTGGGAAGTTGGATTTGGGAGGATCAGGAGTTCAAATTCATCCTTGGCTACAGAGACCCTATCTCAAAAGGGGATGGGAACGGAGAGGTTTCTCAGTGGTTAAATCACTTGTTTGCAAAGCCTAATGGCCCAGGTTCAGTTTCCGAGTACCTATATAAAGCCAAATGGACAAAGTGGCACATGCATCTGGAGTTCATTTGCAGGGGCAAGGGGCCCTGGTGTGGTCATTTATTCTCTCTCTCTCTCTCTCTCTCTGTGTGTGTGTTTGCAAATAAATACATTTAAAAAAAAAAAAAAAGCACCCAGCATATAGTTGTTGCTCAGGCAAGAAGTCAGGTTTGCATGTGTTGCCCTTGTTCTGGCCGCCTGGAGAGCTTCCTGTGGAGGAGACTGAAAAGTTAGAGCAAAGCAGAGAGAAGCACTGCATCTGTTACCTTCATGTTGCAGGGATGACACCTGACAGAAGCCAGTTTCAGTGAGGAAGGGATTATTTCAACTTGCAATTCCAGCTTGCAGTCCAGCTGTCAGGGAAGGTGTGTTAGCAGGAGCTTGAGGCAGCTTGGAGCAGATTCAGGGTGAGGAAGCAGCAGGGACGAATTCTGGGGCTCATCTAGCTCCCTCCTTATACAGTCCAAGACCCTTCCTCAGTTAAGATGGGTCTCCCTACCTCAATCAGACTAATCAAGCTGATCCCTCACAGGTGATTCTAGGTCCTGTCATGTTGACAGTCAATGAAATCCATCACACCCACCAAAAACAGGACAGCCCTGCCTGGGACCCTTTACTCCACTCATGGATGCTTTAATTAGGACATTTCAGGCATGGGATGGGAGGGCAGGGGCTGAAGGAAATGGGAGATGGGAGGAGGTCTGCCCCAGAGTCACCCTCATCAGAGGCTGCTTATGTCATCTGTCCTGAATATCCCAAGCCTTGTAACTACCAAGAAAAACTTGATATTAATTTCTTCATTTAGCAGATCATAAAATGCTGGCCTCAGTCCTAAGGAGGCAGGTATACCTGTAGGCCAGCCAGCCAGCATGCAGGCAGCTGAACAGCAGCCATCTCCCTTTCCATGTGCCTTTCCAGGGCTGCAGGGGAACTGCTGGAGTCACAGATCCTGGGCACCTTCTCAAAGCCATATGAGCTACACCCTTTCCTACAAGTAAGCTGTGGCCCTGCAGTGACAGCAGGAGTGGTGGTCTCTGGGGCTGCCTAGGAGGGCCCTAGTGGCACATTGACACAGGCGTCTGGGAAGCATTCATTGTGGAGGGCTGCCCAGATCTAGATGAAGACAGAGAGCTGTATCCAACAGGCCCTGAGTAGTGGCCACTGAGGTTGTCTGAGAACAGGGACTGCCAGGGGTCTGAGAGTGGCCACAGCCTCCCTCCACTCCTCACCATCAGTTAGTGATTCCCTGAGGCTGAGTTAAGAAAACCAGGACAGCTTAGCTTCTTAAGGTCTCCCACTATGATTTGGCCATCTCAGAAGAGACAGAAAGACAGAACTACTCTTCTACCAGCAAAGCCAAAGGATTCCAGACCAAAGAAATATTTAAAAATCCAATGGTTTAGGCTAGAGAGGTGGGTCAGTGGTTAAAGGTGCTTGCTTGCAAAGCCTAAGTACCAGGGTTTGATTCCCCAGTACCTACATAAAGCCAGATGCACAAGATGGTGCATGCCTCTAGAGTTCCTTTGCAGTGGCTGGAGGCCCTGATGCACCCATTCTCTCTCTCTGCCTTTTTTCTCTTTCTCTCCCTCCCTCTCTCTCATAAATAGATAAAATATATTTTTTCAATCTATGGTTAAATTTTTTAATTGAAAAAAATAGATAAGTAAAACATTAGGACTGGAGAGATGCCCTAGCCGTTCAGGCACTTGCCTGCAAAGCCAAAGGACCCAGGTTCAATTTGCAAGGACCCACGTAAGCCAGATACACAAGGTGCTGCATGTGTCTAGAGTTCATTTGCAGTGGCTGGAAGCCCTGGCACACTCTTCCTCTTTCTCAAAATAAACAATTAAATAAAAAATTTAAGCCGGGCGTGGTGGCGCACGCCTTTAATCCCAGCACTTGGGAGGCAGAGGTAGGAGGATCACCATGAGAATGCAGAGTGAATTCCAGGTCAGCCTGAGCAAGAGTGAGACCCTACCTCAAAAAAAAAAAGGGGGGGGGGGCTGGAGAGGTGGCTTAGTGGTTAAGGTGTTTGCCTGCAAAGCCAAAGGATCCTGGTTCTATTCTCCAGGGCCCACGTAAACCAGATGTACAAGGGGGCGCATGCATCTGGAGTTCCTTTGCAGTAGCTGGAGGCCCTGACACGCCCATTCTCTCTCTCTGTGGCTCTCTCCCTCTTTCTCTTAAATAAGTAAATAAAATACATATTAAAAAAAAAACTACAGACACATGTGCTACTTAGTGTGTGTGTCTGGTATTAAAAAAAAATTTAGCTGGGTGTGGTGGCACATTCCTTTAATACCAGCACTTTGGAAGCAGAGGAAGGAGGATCACTGTGAGTTCGAGGCCACCCTGAGACTACAGAGTGAATTCCAGGTCAGCCTGAGCTAGGGTGAGATCCTACTTCAAAAAAAAATTTTTTTTAGTTGAATGGTTCAGTTATAAAGTTTCTGACAAGGGGAAAGCTTGGACATTGAGCCATTATATGCTGTGTGACTTTTGAGCAAGTTGCTCAGCCTCTCTGTGCCTTCCCTAAAGTATCCTCTCTAATATAGGAATGCTAACAATGAATCCAGAGGCTTTATGTGAGGGATCAATGAGACATGATAAGCACATAGTGGGCCACTGGTAAACATATTTACTGATCAGCTGAGCATGTTGTGAGCATCTGCTGTGTGCTGGGGCATAGCTAAACATTTTATCATTATTTTGATCACTATTTAAATCATCTATTCCCAGGACACCAAGTTAATTTTTTTTGTTTTTTCGAGTTAGGGTCTCAATCTAGCCCAGGCTGTCCTAGAACTCATTTTGTAGTCCCAGACTGTCCTTGAACTCATGTTGATCCTTCTGCCTCTGCCACCCGAGTGCTGGGATTAAAGGCATGTGCCCATGCTGTGCTCAAGTTAAATGTTTGCTAATAGATTATTACTATTATTATGTTTCTGTTTCCAAGACATCCTCATACTCTTGATCTATTGCTTCATTCTTCCCAGCTCTGGGTTGACAGACCTGAACTATCACATAGGGCTTGTAGTGGCTTGTTCCATTCTCACAAGAATTCCCAAGGTCAGCCTTAGGAATCCCATGTCTTAATGGGGGAAACTGAGTCATGGTGCATTTGGTGAGGGCCATCCAGCCAAGCAGCTTGTGTTCCTGTCTGACCAGGGGTTGTGTGGCAGGGCCACGTCCAACCCCAGCGGTGTCTCTACAAGGTCAAGCTTTTGGATGACGGGAATTTTCACATCCCTGGCGACAACGTAGGCCACGCCTCGCTGGGTGCCCTGGTCACCTTCCACCAGAAGAAGCCACTTGGGCATCATGGCGAGCTGCTGAACCAACCGCGTGGGCAGGTCAGGGTGAGATCAGGGTAAAGGCTTGGTGGGCGGGGGCGGGGCCCTCAGATGCAGCAGATGCAGCTGTGTGTGGAGCTATTGCCTAAGCAAGTCCAGTGGGCGCAGTCTTTGCGCTACTATGCAGCTGAGGATGGGGCTATTTTCTTGAGCTCAGTGGGCTGTTCCCATATCAGTTCTGATGGGCATAGGTCGGATCCTGAGAAGCCACTGTAGGTGGGGCCGGTACCTTATAAAGTGCCAGTGTGCATGTCCTGGGTTCTGTCTGAGAAACTGCTGTCGGACCGCCTTCCCCCTCCCAGGAGCTGACTGCTCCCCTTGCACCCTGCAAAAGGATCTGGCAAGCACGGATTGTGAGGATCCCCAGGCAGAGGAGGCCGCCTGCACTGCTCATGGCCCACCGGGCCCAGACAGGCAGGCCCTCCAAGTCCTGTTCACTGGAAAAGGAGGTAAGATGGGCCTCCAGCCTCAGGGAGGCCCAATGGCTGCCAAGAGCAGGTTCCTTCTAGAACGAATTACCACCTGTAGGTAGGTGCTCAAAACCCTTCCAGTGATTTCTTGACTCGGTTCTTACGCTCTCCACTAACAGCCTCTCCAGCCCGGGTTGAATCTTAGCCGCAGAACATTTGTTAAGCATGCCCAGCTCCTTTCCTGGATTCTATTCTTCTCCCCAAGCACTGCTAGGAAACAGGCCCTGTAACTCCAGCTTCTCCACCCTTCTGCCGTTCCTTCTGTTGTGCAAATTTATCAGCTAACCTCAGAAACTTGGCAAGAGCAGGTTCCACCCTGAGGCATTTCCCCAGGTAGGTCCCACCACTGGGCCTTTGCACAGGCTGAGAGTTCGGCCCCTAGATTTCCCAGGCCTGGCTTTTACTTGTCCTTCAAGGGTGTCTCCCTCCTCAGTCCCTGTACCGAGTTTCTCCACATGCATTTCTGTTTATTTGCTACAGAGAGCAGCTTCCAATTTGACAAGCTCTTCTTTATTCTAAGAGTAAATGTTTCCTGCCGGCTTGTCATCCGGCTTTGTGGTCCGGGAAGCCTGTTAATCTTGCTGACATGTCTTTCCACCTATGCGGTCCCCACCTATGCATGCTCGGTAGGCGCACTGGGCCCACTCCCTGCCCCACTCACCCTCACTCTTCCCAGCCAGGCAGCCAGATCTTGCAGCGTGGGGTCAGGCTTGGGGTTTCCAGACCCATGGGAAGTTGCGGGCAGATTCAAGGACCCAGGTCTCCCCTTCTCTGTTCCAGGCACCCGCGAAGGAAGGACCCGCAGCCACGCAGGGAGACCCACAGCCACTTCCTGTCCCCACAAAGTACTTTTTGGGGACACCTGCCAGAAACTGTGGAAGAGCCTCAGAATGCCGCTCCAAGCAGGCAGGAAGGTACAACAGCAACTGATGTCATACCTCGCGGATGTAAGGCGCCCTGCAAGGCCCCACGGGCCCCAGGACCAGGGAGGACAGCCAGGAACACTCCCAGGACTCCAACGACACGCATGTGGCCCATTCCCCACAAAACCCCGCAGATCCCCAGGCCCACAGAGACAAAGATGCTTCCTCCAAAAAGACCTTCATGTCCACCAGCTGGAGTGAGGCGGCCACCTGGGTAGGGGCCTGGCATGGAAAGGTAGTGAGGTCTCTTTCCACTCAAGCATCCAAGCCAGAGCCCATGTGCTGCGCTCCACCAGCGGGGACAGGTAGTGCTGAGGGAAGGACCAGGCCTGCTGGTTCCTCCCAAGGGGTTGAGGAGTAGATGAGCATCCTATGACTCAGACCTCTCCTGGCCACTGGAGAAAAACCACACTGAGTGGGGAGTCTTGTCCAAGCAGGAACTCGATTTATTGCTATGAGCAGTTGCCTATATAATGTTGGGAAGAAGGCGGGGATTCTAGGATGGTGGGGAAAGGTAAGGGCCAATAGTAAACTGTGACTATTGAAATGATAATTCTAACTCCCATGTGGAAGTAGCAGGCAAGAAGCCATTAGGTGTCTTGCTGAGTCACGTCTGGCCAGAGGCAGATCACCAAACTTTAGCTAGGCTCAGGAAGTTCCACTAGGCCTCACACCTGGGCCTTTCAGAGGCCAACACCCGTGGACTCCGCAAAAGCCCAGGACTGGCTGCCCGAGGAACACTTCCCACTGCCACCCTTTGCTCCTGGGTATTGCTAGACATGGGGTCGGGGGCCCTCGCTGTGGAGAATGTCACCCTTCTAGGTGGCCCCCTCTCCTTGTCAGTCCCACAGCTGTCCGCAGGAGCCAGAGAAGTACACTAAAGCGGGTGTGGAAGGCTAGAGATGTGACCTAGTTAGTAGAGTGCTTGTCTGGCATGCAAAAAGCCTTGGGTTCCAAGTCTAGCACTACCTAAACCAGGTGTGGTTGGTACACACCAGTAGTCTCAACACTCAGAAAGTGAAGACAGGAGGATCAGGAATTCAAGGTTATCATCAGCTACATATCAAGTTTGAGTCCAGCCTGGGCTATATTAGACCCTGTCTCAAATCTGTAACCTGGTTATTTAAATAACAACATGATAGACACACAGCAGGGACCTGGGGTGCCTAGAATGTACCATAACTGTAACTTCCTGTATCTGTAACTCCCCATCTTAAACACAGCTACCTAGACCAGAACTATTTTTATAAAAAATTGAATCCATGGCCAGGCATAGTGGCTCATACCTGTCATTCCTGTACTCAGGAGTCCAGCACTGAGGAGGTATATTCCATTCCAGCACTCAGTACTAGGATTAAGGAGTTCAAGGCCAGCCTAGACTACATGAGACCCTGTCTCAAATATATATTTAAAAAAATTCATCTGTGGCTGAATATTTACAAGCTTTTCTTTTTTTCTCATCTTAATTCATAAAACAAGGCAGCATGGCCATCTATGGCATTGTCCTTGTATCTGATATTCTGAGCTATCTAGAGAGATTTAAAGTCTACAGAACAGGCCGGAGTTGGGGCCCTGTGGGTAGAACACTTGCTTAGCATGCACTAAGCGTGGGCTCCATCCCTAACACTGTGTAAACTAGGTGTGGTGGTGCAAACATTTCATCCAAGCACTCACAAGAGGAGGCGGGAGGATCAGGAATCCAGGTCATCCTTGGCTAATAGCTTATCCAAGGCCAGCTATATGAGACCCTGTCTCAGAAAAATAAAAAGTCTACAGAAGGCTGTGCACAGGTTCTGTACAGACCTGGGCTGCTACTGTGCTAAAGGGATTTGAGCATCTGCATTGTGGGTTCTTTGATGTGCTGACGTCGATCCCTGATGACACTGAGGGACTTCTGTGTGTATTCTTTTGATGCTGCTAAGCCAGTGCATCATGAAGGGTCATTCTTGGCACTTTGAAGAAGAGACTGAGGTTCAGAGTGGTGAATAGGCATGGCCAAGGCCGAAGGGCCACAGGGTGCCTGAGCCCTTCTCCAGTGATCTGTGCCCTTGTGTAAAATAGCAGGCAGGGCCGTGGAGATGGTTCAGCAGTTAAGAGCATTTGCCACTTAAGCATGAGAACCTGGAAGGGCCTGAGATCACTGAAGTTGGACTCCCCAGAACCCAGATAAAAAGCTCTGTTTGACCATACAGTCTGTATCCCCAGTCTGGGGAAGTGGGTGGCAGAGACCAGAGACCAGACAATCACTGGGAATGGTAGTTTGGGGTTGAGGAAGAGACACTATCTCAAGGAAGTATGTGGATAACCAATAAGGAAAAGCCCCAGAAATTGTCTGACCTACACTCACATGTTCACAGTGTGTATGCATCTGTACACATGTGCACACACATGGATTCTACACACATACAATATAGGGCAGCGAGAAGATACTCAGTATCAACAGCTGGCCTCCACACACATGCACACCACATACACATGACAAAAGAAAGTACAGGGGCTGGAGAGATGGCTCAGAGGTTAAGCCACTTGCCTGCATAGTCTAATGGCCCATGTTTGATTCCTCAATACCCGTGTAAAGCTCAATGCACAAAGGGCACATACATTTGGAGTTCCTTTGCAGTGGCTAGAGGCCTGTCATGCCCATTTTCTCTCTTTGTCTCTCCTCTCTCTCCTTGAAAGTAAATCAATAAAAATAAAAAAGAAGGGCTAGAGAGATGGCTTGGTGGTTAAGGCACTTGCCTGCAAAGTCTAAGGACCCATGTTTGACTCCCCAGATCCCAAATAAGCCAGACACACAAGGTAACACATGCACAAAGGCACACATGTGCACAAGGTGGTGTACACATCTGGAGTTTAATTACAGTGGCTGGAGGCCTTGGCATGCCCATGCATGCTTTCTCTCTCATTAAAAAAAAATAGAGGGCTGGAGAGATGGCTTAGCGGTTAAGCGCTTGCCTGTGAAGCCTAAGGACCCCGGTTCGAGGCTCAATTCCCCAGGACCCACGTTAGCCAGATGCACAAGGGGGTGCATGCATCTGGAGTTCGTTTACAGAGGCTGGAAGCTCTGGCGCGCCCATTCTCTCTCTCTCTCTCTCTCTTTCTGCCTCCTTCTCTCTGTCACTCTCAAATAAATAAATAAACAAACAAACAAATTAAAAAAAAATAGAAATAGAAAAGAAAGCACATAAAGAAAGGGAAGCAGCTGCCTAGGATGGGATTCCTGTATCAAAAGTGCTGCATAAGGGCTGGAGAGATGGCTTAGCTGTTAAGGCACTTGTCTATGATGCCTAAGGACTCATGTTCAACTCTCCAGGTCCTACATAAGCCAGACGTACAGTGGCACAAGCATGCAAGGTTGCACATGTGCACAGGGGGTGCACACATCTGGAATTCAATTGCAGTGGTTGGAGGCCCTGAAGCACCAATCCTCTCTCTCACACACACACACACATTAAAAAGGGGGGGGGGGGCTGGAGAGATGGCTTAGCAGTTAAGCTCTTGCCTGTGAAGCCTAAGGACCCCGTTTCAAGGCTCCATTCCCCAGGACCCACTTTAGCCAGATGCACAAGGGGGCGCACGTGTCTGGAGTTCGTTTGCAGTGGCTGGAGGCCCTGGCGCACCCATTCTCTCTCTACCTGCCTCTTTCTCTCTCTGTCTGTTGCTCTCAAATAAATAAATAAAACAAAAAAAAATTTAAAAAAGGACAGTTTGATAGACATGCCTCAAAAAAAAAAAAAAAGTGCTGCATGAGGGGCAGGAGAAATGGACCAACAATTAAAGGTGCTTGTTTGCAAAGCCTCATGGCCCAGATTCAATTTCCCAGGACCCATATAAAAGCCAGATACACAAAGTGGCTCATGTGCCTGGAGTTCATTTGCCAAAGCAGGAGGCCCTGGAATAACTATTACTTCACCCTCTCCTTCTCTTTCCTCTCCCTGTTTGCAAATAAATATATTTTTTTAAGTGCTGCATAAGATTCAGTTAGTCTAGACTTCTTTGGGCCCATTTCCACCCCTGGAAGATGGAAAGGAGCACAGCCTTTTTTTCAGGAGGAAAGGCAGTATGCAGGTAGAACCTTGAACTCTTAATCAGCAGGGAATGGGGTAGTATTGAGCACTCTAGAAATAATTCTAGAAGTAGAGCTGGTGTCACCTGAAGGGGTCCAGCCACAAGGACCTCCAAGTGTGCAAATGCCTGACTAGCTACCTAACACTAGCCTTGGTCACAGGATTGCCATGTCTTGAACTGACTGGGGCTTTGTCTTGGGACAATCTCTGGTGCATTGGGATGTGGGATTTCCCAAATACATAGGAAATGAGGGTCTGGAGTGCTGAATGAGGTGATCCTGGGTTCAAGGAGACCTCTGCAAATGGGTTGTGTGGCCTGGGCTTCCAGATGTAAACTGTGAAGTGCTGGGCTGACCTGGGCAAGTGAGATTCCTGCCACCTCCCCCACAGAGGCATCCCACGCAACGAGTGAAAATATCAGTCGCTTTGAGTGCTCAGGGATGGAGAGGAAAGGGGGAAAGGTAGTTAAGCAATCAGGGAGGGGTCACCCTCAGTGGTCCATAGGGAAGGATAATGTGAGCCAGGTTTCCCCTTTTATCCCCCAGGATAAGGCATTTTCAGGTAAGTACTACTGTGCTACACCCACCTTAATAAGGAATTTTCAGACTTCATGATAGAGATCTAGAAGTTAAGCTGTTTTACAAATGGTCCAGAGAAGGTGTGGTCACAGCAAAAGGCAGAGAGATCCTAAACATCTTCCCATCCATCCATCAAACAGGTTTGAGGCAGAAAAAGTCTCTTCTCAGCAGGTTCAACTCAGCAACTGACATTTATTCTCAGAGCCCAAGGAGAGCAGAGTCCATAGTGAGGCAAGGGCCAACCTGCCCAGCTTCCCAATGGTTCTTCTCTATAGAGCTATCAGATGCGGATGTGGAAGGTGCTGTGTGCAGTGAGAAAAGGCATCAGTCAGCGTCAGGCCCTAGAAGGCCACTCTACTTCATCCCCAACACTCCCTGGAGTCCCTGAGGCAATCAAGGGACCATGAAGAGATGGACACCCCCTAATAATCACAGACTGTGGCTCTCCTGTCTCCCATGTTATTTAGATTTTTTGGTTGGTTTTTGGTTTATGGAGACAGCAGCTCACTCTTCAGCCTCAGCTGCCCTAGAACTCAATGCAGTCCTCCTGCCTCAGCCTTCCAGGTGCTGGGATTGTAGACATGTGTGCCATCATGCCCGGTTCCTCGTGGGACTTGTAAGCACATGTCTTTGAATCAGAGTTCACATCCCAGCTCCACCCTAGACTTGCTGTGGGACTCAGCCAGTGGCTGGCACTCTCTGAGCCTCAGTTTAGTCCTTTGTAAAATAAAGGAATCAGCTCACCTCTATAAGACTGAATGGTGTTGAAGAGCGAAGGATGCAAAGCATGCTCAGAGGAGGAGGAGAGACTTTAGGTACACAAAAAGTACCAATACTAACAGCAACCGCAGCAGTATTACTCACTGATTGGACACCTGCTGTATGCTAGGTAGAATCCTAAGGTTTTTCTATTTATTAACTCAGAACTCACCAATCTTTTATCTACCTATAATGTAATAACTATAGCAACTATATGTATCTGAGACAGGGTTTCTGTAGCTCAGTCTGGACGCTAATTCAAAATCCTTCTGCCTCACCTTCCTGAGTGCCAGGATCACAGGCCTGTGCCATCACTCCCCCTGTACTCTTTGGCTCCTTACTGAAAAATATTTGCTGAGCCAAGCATAGTGGCACATACCTGTCGTCATCCCAGCACTCAGGAGGCTGAGGCAGAAGGAACACAGGTTCAAAGTCAATGTGAGCTACAGAGTGAGACCTTGTCTCAAATGAAAACAAAAACAGGGCTGGGCGTGGTGGCACACGCCTTTAATCCCAGAACTGGGGAGGCAATGGTAGGAGGATTATTGTGAGTTCAAGCCAGCCTGAGACTACGTAGTGAATTCCAGGTCAGCCTGGACTATAGTGAGACCCTACCCCCCCCACCCCAAAAAAAATAGCAGGTAAGAGTGCTTGCTGCACAAGTACTGAGTTTGATGCCCAGCATCCACATAAAAAGTCTTGTGTGTCCATGCATGCCTGCAACACCAGTACTGAGGGGGATTGGAGACAGGATGACCACTGGGGCTTCCTGGTCCGCCAGTCTAACAGAAAAACAAAGCTTCAGGTTCTGTTTTTCTCTAGTAGGAGGCTCTGTCTTAGGGGAATAAGGTGGAAAATAAGAGAGAATGACACCCAGCATCCTGTCCTAGTCTCTGCATGCATGTGTGCAGGATCATACACACACACACTCAAAAAGAAAAACCAGTCTTAGCTCTTGGAAGATTATAAGAATGGGATGGCTGTACCCTCAAGCCATGGTATTAACACCCTTAACTCTCCTATAGGCCCTGCAGCCAGGACTCTGTATTCCAGGCTGCCAAGTACAGTCCTGCAGTCCATGCACTGTGCAACCATGTTGCACTTGACCCAAGAGCTCTAGTCACCTACAAGACATACGCTTGGGATCCTCAAGCACTCTGACTGCACAGTTACAGGGGCCAAGACCAAGGAAACTGGGGCACTTCTCAAGGTCACTAGTGAACAGAAATTTTCATATGTGGTCTATGAACCATCTCAATAAGCTTTTCTCCCTTGTAGAAGTTCCAGACACTAGGCAACTCACCTGAGGAAATCAGGTGCACGCAGGATCATGTTCTGGAAGTCTTCCAGGGACAGCCGCCCATCATGGTCCCCGTCGGCCTCATCCAGCACCTTCTCACACACCAAACTCACCTCCTCAGTGCTCAGCTCTCCCCGGGTCAGCCTGGTCACCGTCTGCTCCAGGTCCCAGGTGCAGATGTAGTTGTCATTATTAAAGTCTGTGGAGCACACAGGTGAGAAAATCAGTCTTGCTTTGTGAAGGAACCTGCCAAGTATGTGCATCAGGCATTATTCTACCTTTTTAAAGTATTTATTGAATGCATACTGTGTGCCAGTCATTGTGATAACTTGTATTTTTTATTTTATTTTAAATATTTATTTATTTATTTATTTGCAAGCAAAGAGGGAGAGAGGGAAGGAAGGAGGGAGGCAGGGAGGCTAGAAATGGGCACTCTTGCCATTGCAAAAATTCCAGATGCATGCCACATTGTGCATCTGGCTTTACTGAGTACTGGAGAATCAAACAGGCTGTCAGGTTTTGCATGCAAGCACCTTTAACTGCTGAGCTATCTCTCCAATCCAAGTTGTTTCTTAAGTCATTGACTATTTATTCAATATTTACTATGTGTCAGGTACAATAACTTTTTCATTCATATACTCAGTCAACAAGAATTGAGTGCACTAGAGCCTCACCCAGAGTCCCAGTGAGGGAGGGGGCAAGGCGGGGAGGTAGAGCCCTGCCTAAAGCAGACAAGGTTCTAGGTTTTATCCACAGTACTGCAGAAAAAAAATGTTCTAGGCAGAAGGCACAGCAGAAGCAAAAGCCTTGGGGGCAGGAAGAATCCAGTATGTTTTTAGGAAACAGCAATGTTAGTATGATGGAACCGAGTGTGCAAGGGGAAGAGATGTGGAGGTCTGGGTGTGTGGAGGTCAGGACCCTGCAGGCCTTAGCCCTGCAGAGCTGCCTGTGATGGGGCCTTCATCCTGTTCCCCCACCCAGGACTCTGCACACACCATAAATCTTAAAGGCATAGTAGGCCTTGAGGTCTCGCGGAGCCATCTCACTCATCACGGAGAACATGTCCAGAAAGTTGTCCAATGTCATGTGGCCATCCCCGTCCTGAGAGAAGACCTGCACGATCCTCTGGCGGAAAGGGTTGTCCTGGGATCAGGAAGGCAGATAGTGGTCTCTTCCAGGGCCCATGGGTGTCACTCATCCCACTCTCCTGGGACCTTTATGGGCCCTTCTTTCACTTCATCATGCTCCAGAGACAGAAAGGCCAACAGCTGTGTTCCCTGCACCTGGACACCACCCTTCGAGGTCCACGTAAAGCATGGGACCTGGATGGCCAATCAGAACTTATCATTCACCTAGCATTCATAATTGATCTGATATAGACAAGCAACTCAAACTGACCTATCAGAGGCTGCCTGAGTTAATCTCTTCCGGAGTTGCCAGAGCTTGTTGGAAGCTGGTCCAGCCCTTCCCAATGCTGACTTCTCTTTGAGTTTATTTTATTTTATTTTATTGTTTTACTTCTTGTTGTTGTTGTTGCTGCTGCGGCTGCTGCTGCTGCTGGTGGTGGTGGTGGTGGTGGTGTGTGTGTGTGTGTGTGTGCACGCGCGGGGGCGTGCATTGCTGGGGATTGAATACCTTCATAGGCATGCAAGCATTCGTCTGCTAAGCTATATCCTCAGCCTCTGTTTTTCTTTCCTTTCCCTATTTCCTTCTCCTCTTCCTTTACCTCCCTGGTATTTTCCCTACTCGTCCCTTTCTCCATCCTCTTCCATTCTTCCTTCTATCCTTCCTTCCTTTCCTTTTCCATCTTTCCTTTCTTTCCTTCTCTTCCTGTCTTTCCCCTTCCTTCCCATCCTTCCTCCCTTCCTTTTCTTCCCTTTCCTTCTTTTTTTCCTTTTCCTTCCTTCTTTTTCTTTCCCTTCCTCCTCCCTCCATTCCTTCCTTCCTTCCTTTTTCTTTTTCTTTTTCTTTTTTTCGTTTTGGTTTTTTCGAGACAGGGTCTCACTCTAGTCCAGGCTGACCTGGAAATCACTATGTAGTCTCAGGGTGGCCTTGAACTCATGGCGATCCTCCTATCTCTGCCTCCCAAGTGCTGGGATTAAAGATGTGCACCACCATGCCCAGCTCTTTCCATTTTTTGAGGCAGTGCATCCTGTTGCCCAAACTGACCTCAGACTCCTTATCATCCCACCTCAGTCTTGTCCTAAGTCTTGGAATGACTGGTGTGCACCTCCATGTCCAGCCAATTACTCATTTCATTTCATCCCTGCAATGGCTCTTTTTAAATCCTGTCTCTCTGATGTTGTAGCTCTGACACCATTACGTGTTTGAACCTCTCAGATTCAGTTTTCTCATCTGTAAAATAGCAATAATGGTGGCCACCACCTCATAGGGACACAACTGGGGCATCTCCACTCTATTCCTTTCATCCCCATGGCCCAGACATACCTTCAGCTCTGGCATGCTGCCAATAAGCTCATAGGGCACCTTTACATCAGGGCAGCTGGTATAGTCCATGGGGACCAGCTGAGGTGCCAGGTCCTGGTAGCGATAGAAAAGCCTGGTGTAGGAAGAGAAAAAATACTAGAAAAGCTAAGGGCTGAGAGGAAGGAAGAGATGTGTCCCTCCTCTTGCACACTTACAGTTACTCACCAACATTGAAGAATACTGGGTCCCCATGAATGGGACCAAGGTAAACACAGGAAAAAAGCAAGGGAGGAGGTTGTGGTTCCTGGAGAAGGGAGCATCTGTGTTGGGCTTAAAAATGTGAGTAAGGGCCAGGCATGCTGGCACACGCCTTTAATGCCAGCACTAGGGAGGCAGAGGTAGGAGGATCGCCATGAGTTCAAGGTCACCCTGAGACTACATAGTGAATTCCAGGTCAGCCTGGGCTAGAGCAAGACCCTACCTTGGGAAAAAAAAAAAAAGTGTGACTAAGAATTCACTAGGAAGGTAGAAATGAGAGCAAGGAGGTGCTTAAGAATAATCATTTCGGGCTGGAGAGATGGCTTAGCGATTAAGCGCTTGCCTGTGAAGCCTAAAGACCCCGGTTCAAGGCTCGATTCCCCAGGACCCACGTTAGCCAGATGCCCAAGAGGGCACATGCATCTGGAGTTCGTTTGCAGTGGCTAGAGGCCCTGGCATGCCCATTCTCTCTCTCTCTCTCTCTTTCTCTCTCTGTCGCTCTCAAATAAATAAATAAAAATAAACCAAAAAAAATTAAACAAAAAGAATAATCATTTCATAGCAAACATTTGGAAGATCCCAGCAGGGCATAAGTGGCACACACCTTTTTTTTTTTTTTTTTTTTGGTTTTTTTTTTTTTTTTGGTTTTTCGAGGTAGGGTCTCACTCTAGCTCAGGCTGACCTGGAATTCCAGCACTCAGGAGGCAGAGGTAAGAGGATCACTGAGAGTTCAAGGCCACTCTGAGATTACATAGTGAAGTCCAGGTCAGCCTGGGCTAGCACAAGACTCTACCTCAAAAGAAAAAAAGGAAGATACTAATTAAATATACATTTCTAGCATCATTATATTGTTGGCAAGATTTTGCTTGTAATGACCCTCTCCTCCCATTCTCAGGCCTTCCTTCTCACCGTAACAGACAAAAAGTTTCCTCTAATGGGGCAGAGCAGAAACAAACTTACTATGCAACCCAGATTGGCCTCAAACTCACAATCCTCTTGCTTCAGCCTCCTAAGTGCTAGGATGACAGGTGTGCACCCCACACCTGGCCTGATTGATTTTTTTTTTTTTTAATTTTCTAGGTAGGTTCTCACTCTAGCTCAGGCTGACCTGGAATTCACTTTGTAGTCTCAGGGTGGCCTCAAACTAACAGTGATCCTCCTACCTCTGCCTTCTGAGTGCTGAGATTAAAGGCATGCACCACCATGCCCAGCTCTTTTAGCATTTTATTTGCAAGCATGTATGTGTGTGTATATGCACACACACACACACACACACACACACACACACCAGGGTCTCTTGCCACTGCAAACACACTCCAGACACTTGTGCAACTTTTGCATCTGGCTTTACATGGGTACTGAGGAACTGAACACAGGGGCTAGCAAGTTTTGCAAACAAACTCCTTTAGCCACTTAGCCATTTCAGCCCTGGTTAGATTTTTATTTTTATTATTTTATTTTATTTATTTTATTTTATTTTATTTTATTGGTTTTTTAAGGTAGGGTCTCACTCTAGCCCAGGCTGACATGGAATTCACTATGTAGTCTCAGGGTGGCCTAGATTTTTATTTTTTAGTTGGACCTCATGTAGCTCAGGCTGGCAGCAAACTCCCTATTTAGCCAAGGATGTCCTTGAAGTCCTGATCCTACTTCTTCCACTTCCTGAGTGCTAAGATGACAGGCATGCACATCACCACATCCTGCTTATGTAGTGCTGGGACTGGAGCCCAAACCCTCATGCATGTTAAGTAACTGTTGTATGTACTGAGTTATAGCCAGATGTTTTTGAAAATGCAAATGAAAGGAATTTTGCAAAGTGCTGAATCACACACACAACCTAGATCGTAATGACAACCCTCCACACAGATGCCCTTTGCTGGTGATGCCATACCTTTGTTAGGACATATTGAGCATGAGCCTTGTAGAGACCATCTTTGGTGACCCTGGTGTCCCTAAAATGCTGGAGACTGTCAAAGAGAGACAGACACCCATGAGCTTTCTTGTGGCTGTGAACTTGAGAAGGATGCCTTCAACTTTAATCCTGAATATCAATTCTTTTGTCAGGGTCCCCCAGGGAATGCCCTGAGTTTGGCTTTCTTTATTTTTTTCTAATTTTTTTCATGCATATTTGTGTGTGACATGGGTATGCATGTATATGTGTATGCATGCATGTTCCTATGTGTACATGAATGTGTGTGGAGGCCAGAGGTTGGTATTGGTGCCTTGTTCAATCACTATTAATTTATTGAGGCTAGGTCTCTCACTTGAGCCCAGGACTCACTGATGCAGCTAGTCTAGCTAGCCAGCTTTCCCCAAGGGTCCTCTGTCTCCACCTCCCAGCACAGGGATCACATACTGGCTACCATGCCTATCTGGCATTTCCACAGATACTGTGAATCAGAACTCAGGTCCTCAAGCTAGTGCAGCAAGCACCTTAACTACTAAGCCATCTCTTAATCCCTGACTTGGGCTTTCTGTGTGGCTTCCAGTGAGTCCCTTTCTCCTCCAAGCCTCAGTTAACTCAATAAGACTGTACCAATCAAATACCAGCCTCCAGACCCCATGAGGCTCTTCCCATCTGCCCTGAGGTTCTTCCGGCCCTATTTGAGCCTCAGTTTCCCCACCAGTAATCTGATCATGATAGCCAAGGTGACCCCACAAGCTGTCTTCACTCAGACAATGGGGCTGCCAAGTGAGAGGTGTGCCCATCAATAATGGATGTCTGGTGCCCACACAACTGGGGCCTCTGCCCTGTTCACTCCACAGCTGAACCCGGGCCAGCTTGAGTTTCAGGGTTTCAAGTTCATGGGTCAGGGCTCCTGGATAATGGCCCCACAGACCAAGTGTGACATGGGAGGCTCATCAGAGCCCATCTCTCTGGGCTCATGCCAGGGATCTGAAGACACCTTGGGCCACCTGCCCCCGCCCCCCCCCCCCCACACACTCAGTCACCTTCATGTTACCCACATCCCAGAGATGGCTTCTAACTCTGCACTGGACTCCTGATTTCTAAACGTTGACCTCAGGGAGATAAGATGTACTAATAGACTTCTTCAGGGCTCAAAATCCCTCCATGGCTCCCCACACTCACCTGCATAAGAACAGTGACAATATAACAGGATGTGACTTCTCAGCTAGCCATCTCTGCTTCTGACATGACACGCTCACCAACACTTTAACTTCAGTGATGTGTTGACATGTTTACTATAGTCAGGTGTGGTGACACACACCTATAATCCCAGCACTCAGAAGGTTGAAGCAAGAGGATCAGGAGTTTAAGGCTAACCTGAGCTATATGGCAAGACACATTTAAAAAAAAAAAAAAACAACTGTGGGCTGGGGAAATGGCTTAGCAGTTAAGGCGTTTGCCTGCAAAGCCTAAGGACACTGGTTCGATTCCCCAGGACCCACATAAGCCAGATGCACACAAGAGGCCACATGCGTCTGGAGTTCATTTGTAGTGGCTAGAGGCCCTGGCATGCCCATTCTCTCTTTCTCTTTATCTGCCTCTTCCTCTCTCTCAAATAAATAAAATATTTTTTAAAAAAATTGCACGGCTGAGCCATGCATGGTGACACACGCCTTTAATCCCAGCACTTGGGAGTCACACATAGGAGGAATGCCATGAGTTCAAGGTCAGCCTGGGCCACAGTGAGAACCTGCCTCAAAAAAAAAAAAAATCACAAGGCTGGGGAGATGCCTCTGTGGATAAAATTCTTGCCACATAAGCATGAAGACCTGAGATCATATCTCCAGAACCCATGTGAAAATCTTGAAGCTGGGACTGAAGAGATGGCTTAGCAGTTAAGACCCTTGCCTGCAAAGCCAAAGGACCCATGTTATGTTCCTCAGGATCCATGTAAGCCAGATGCATAGTGGCATATGCATTTGGAATTCATTTGTACTGGCAGAAGGACCTGGTGCACCCATTCTCTTCCTCTCTCTCCTCTTCTTTCTTTCTCTCTCTCTCTCTAATTCATTCTATCTCAGATAAATAAATAGATAGATAAATAGTGGGTGTCTGTATTCCCAGTCCACCAACAGTGAGAGGTGAGAGTGGAAACAGAAGAAACTTGGAAGCTCACAGGCCAGCTAACCTGGCAAATGGAATGGTAAACACTGACACCCTGCTCAAACAAGGTGGAAGGCAAGGACTAACACCTGAAGCTGTCCTCTGACCTTCACACATGCACTGTAGCAACTGCACACCTGCAGTCACATGAACACATAGACACACATGCACAAAATTTCAATACTGGAAGCCAGGGGTGATGGTGCAGGTCTTTAATCCCAGCACCTGGGAGGCAGAGGTAAGAGGACAGCCATGAGTTAGAGGCCATCCTGAGAATACAGAGTGAATTCCAGGTCAGCCTGAGCTAGAGTGAGACCCTACCTCAAAAAAAAAAAAAAAAATTTTCAACACTGGGTGTGATAGCACTCACCTGTCATCCCAGTACTTAAGAGGTGGAAGCAAAAGGACCGGCTGTCCAAGTCTGTGTCTGTACCATCCTGAACACAGCCAACCTCATCTGATCTCAGGAGCTAAGCAGGGTCACATCTAGTTAGTACTTGAATGGGAGGAGTTCAAGGCCATTCTCAGCTACATGGTGAGTTTGAGGCCAGCCTGGGCTATATAAGACCCTGCCTCAAACCAAACCAGACCAAAACAAAACAAAATGCAAGCAAAAAACCAGTTGCAAATATCCCCAGCAACAAGTAAACAGTTGTTTCAGGTATGGCTCCATTTGTCCCCCACTAACCTCATTATCTCTTTTCTTGTGAAGAAAGTACAGTCCTAGGGAGAGAAATATCAGCTCAATCCGGACAAGCTTCTGGTCCTCACTTCTTCTTCTGTCACCCCAAACACATGCAGTTAGCCAGATATCACACACAGGGCACTTACAGGACCCCTGGCCAACTACACCCCAATGGGTGACCAGGACCCAGAGCTTCCATGCTACTAGGACCATGCTGCCCTGCTCCCTACCTGATACTCTTCCAACTGTTCATGAGTGAACACTGTTTGCTTGCTGCCCATAGCAGAGAATATATCCAGACTCTTCCTGGATAGGCTCTTCTGGCCACTTGGGTCACCACACTGCTGCCCGTCAATTGTCCCTGCCCTGGCTGTCACCTGCCCACCTGCTCCATTACCCCCAGCCTGGGGAAGCTCACATTACAGCCCAGCTCTCTGGGCAACCGCCTAGGTGTCCTCTGTTGAGGACAAGGTCTGTGAGAGGTCATGAAGCAGCCCTTAGAAGGCTGGCAACCAGGGCACTTTCTGGAGGTAGGCAGGATCACAGAAAGGCCATGAGCACACAGCAGCTCAACCCAGCCTTCCGCCCACTGCTGCATGACCTTGGGTAAGTTGCCTCGACTCTCTGAGCCTTGTTTGTGAAATAAAAATTACAGAGCATCTGTGATAGTTTATACTGGTTGTCAATTTGACAGGATCTAAAATCCCCTAGGAAATAGGCCGCTGGGCTTGCCTGTGAGTGTTATGTAGATTAGGTTTGCTTCTGGGTATGTCTTAGTTCAGTTGAGGCAGGAAGACCCATTTTAACTCTGGGCAGCACCCTTCCATTTTGAACAGTCCTAAACTGTATAAAAGGAGAGAGCTGGCTGAGCAGTAGCATCCATCACTCTGCTTCCTTACAGTCCTGAATGTGACCAGCTGCCTCAAGCTCCTGACAGCATGCCTTCCCCATCATGACTGGAACTGTGAGCTGAAATAAACCCTTCCTCCTTCAACTGATTTTTGTCAGGCACTTTGTCCCAGCAGTCAGAAAGTAACTAGTACGATCTATATCATGAGGCCATTCTGAGGAAGACAGATTATTAAGCGCACCTATCATCCTATCACTCAGGAAGCTGAGGCAGCAGGATCATGAGTTAAAGGTTAGCCTGACCTGCAAAAAGAAAAAGAAAGAGATTATTGACTATTGGTTGTAAGCCAATTCTAAGCCCTGGGAACACAAAGATGATCATGTTAGATGAAGTTCTGAGGTTTACACTGGTGGTTTTTTAAATTTACTTTGTGTGTGTGTGTGTGTGTGTGTGTGTGTGTGTGTGTGTGTGTGTATACCTGAGGAATACTGGATATCTGTGCTCCACCTGCTTTGAGACAGGCTCTCTTGCTTCTGCAAATGAACTGCCTGATTGCAAGTACACATTAGATTTACCTGGCCCATGAGTTTTGGACTCTACTGGTTCCACCTCCATCATCATAGGCATGATACGATCACAGATGATTGTGCCACTCTGCATCTGGCTTTTAGTGGGGGCTGGGGAATTGAACCCTGGGCCATTAGGCTTTGCAATCAAGCACCTCTAACTGCTGAGCAATCTCCCTGGCCCCTGAAGTTGTTTTTAATTATTTAATGTGTGTGTGTGTGTGTGTGTGTGTGTGTAGGTGGACCATCCCCTCTTACCATTGCAAACAAGCACCAAAAGCTTGCACCACTTTTTGCATCTGGTATATATGGGTGGCTTAGGAATTGCAAACAGGAATGTCTTTTACCACTGAGCCATCTTTCCAACTCCCCAGAAATTTTTTTAAAAGTTTGTTTGTGAAAGACAAGAAAGAGAGGTGGGGGGGGGAGAGAGAGAGAGAGAGAGGGAGAGAGAGGGAGAGAGCAAGCATGGCAGGCCCTCTAGCCACTGCAAATGTATTCCAGATAAATGCACCACCATGTGCATCTGGCTTGTGTGGGTTCTGGGGAATTGAACCTGGGTCCTTAGGCTTTGTAGGCAAGTGCCTTCACTGCTAAGCCATCTCTCCAGATCCTCTCCTGGAATTTTTATCATTATGTGTTGTGTTATAATTTAGAAAAGATCAAAGTTTGAAAAACAGTGATGAGATAGTACCAAGTTCTTCATTACAGGACTTGAAATGTTAATATGTGCAATGGATCTTTGAAGAGTGGATACAGTGTAATAGCTGGCAACATTATTAACACTGAGAATCCTCTTGCCCAGAAAATTTGCATGGGTCTTAAGTTCCTACCCTCCTCATTCTGTGTCTCTGCCTTTCCACTTGCCTCTTCTTGCTCGGTGTTGCACCTCAAGTCTCCTGACTTTCTCTGGGTCTTTACCTCATTCCCACTCTCCCTGGCTGGAACCATTGCAAATCCTCCCATCAGGCTACCCTGCCGCAACCCTACCTGTTGTGCTCTACCTGTGTCTTTGCACTGGCCTGGTACTGCATGGCTCTGGTACATCTCTGAAGACCCTTCAAAGACTATTGTGTGGCTTGAATGTGAAACATCCCCCAGAGGCTCAAAAGTTTGAACCCTTGCTTCTCATCAGGTGGCAGTATTTGCAGATGTTGTGGAACCTTTAGGAGGTGGAGCCTTGCTGGAGAAAGTGCATCCCTGGGGGCAGACCTTGAGATATTAACAGGTCAGCTTCTCCTTGCTGTTCTCTCTCTCTCCTTCCTCCCTTCTCATGTAATAATTGATGTGATACCGGCTTCCTACTTCTGCTTCTGCTTTTGCCACCATGATGGACTCTACCCTCTGGAACTGTAAGTAAATTAAATCTTTTTCATTCATAAGCTTCTGGTTGGACATTTTATCCCAGCAACAAGAAAATAATAGTTACAGCCAGGCATGGTGGCACACGCCTTTAATTCCAGAACTGGGGAGGCAGAAGTAGGAGGATCACTGTGAGTTCGAGGCCACCCTGAGACTACATAGTGAGTTCTAGGTCAGCCTGGGCTACAGTGAGACCCTACCTCAAAAAACCAAAAATAAATAAATAAGTAAATAAATAATAGTTACAGCCATCTTGTCCACTCTTTCTTTTTCCTTTTTAAAATTTCTCTTTGACTCCCTTCCTGCTAACTGGTCAATCCCTATTTTAATAGGATGGTGACTGAACCAATACTGGATCACTCAGCATAGGTTGAATTACAGTTTGTGCCTCAGTTTTCCTATTGGTATAATTGCCTAATGGAGTGGCTGAGAGCATGAAAGAGATGATCTGTATAAGTCTGCGTAAAGTGTTAACTGCTGCTGTCCTTGTCATCATCCTTTAAAAAAAGGTACAGAGCCGGGTGTGGTGGCACACACCTTTAGTGCCAGCATTCGCGAGGCAGAGGTAGGAGGATCGTCACAAGCTCAAGTCTACCCTGAGACTACATAGTGAATTCCAGGTCAGCCTGGGCTAGAGTGAGACCCTATCTCAACCCCCACCCCCAAGAAAAAGAAGGTACAGGAAGTTCAGAGAGGTCAAACCACTTCCTCTATAGCTTTAGGTGTTCCAGGGAAGATGTCAAAAGTGTCTTACAGTTTACCTGAGACCAAGCTTCTCAGTCACTGGGGGAGAGTAACTTTTCTTTTTTCTTCTTGGAGGAGGAAGTTTGAACTCACTATGTAGCCTAAGTTGTCCTAGAAATCCCAATCATCCCATCTCCACATCCCAAGTACTGGGATGATAGGTATAAGACCCCCATGCCCATCCTGAAAACAGGTTTTCCCATTTTAGTTTGTCTTGTCCTATGTGGTAGTTTGAATTTACGTCCCCCAGTAGACTCTATTTTGTTGTTGTTGTTTTGGTTTTTCCAGATAGGATCTCGCTGTAGCCCTTCTTTTTCCAAAACCTTAAGGTGAAGTATTTGTGACCTTTCTCATTTCTTATAATGGGCACTTAAAGCTATAAATTTCCCTCTTAAGACTGCCTTCAATGTGTCACAAAGGTTTTGGTTTATGTTGTTATTATTATCATTTGATTCTATGAATTTTTTGGTTTCCTTTTTGATTTCTTCAATGACCCATTCATCATTCAGTAGTGTACTGTTTAGTTTCCATGATTTTGTGTATGCTCTATAGTTTCTCTTGCTGTTGATTTGTGGTTTGATACCATTGTGATCAGAGTACAAGGAATTATTTCACTTTTCCTGTATTTGTTAAGATTTGCTTTGTGAGCCGGGCCTGGTGGCACTCACCTTTAATACCAGCACTTGGGAGGCAGAAGTAGGAGGATTGTCATGAGTTCAAGGCCAGCCTGAGATTACATTGTGAATTCCAGGTCAGCCTGAGACCCTACCTCGATAAACCAGAAAAAAACAAAGATTTTCCTATTTTAGAGAATATTCCATGTGCTACTGAAAAGAATGTATATTCTGTAGCATCTGAATGGAATGTTCTATAACATCTGTTAGGTCCATTTGTTCTATGACATCATTTAATCCAGATGTGTCTCTGCTACATAGTGAATTCCAAGTCAGCCTGGGCTAGAGAGCGACCCTACCTTGAAAAACAAAACAAAACAAAAAAAAAACTTGAAGTAATCCAGATGTCTCTGTTATTTGTTGCCAGGATAACCTGTCAATTGATGAGAGTGGGATATTGAACTCACCCATTACAATTGTGCTTAGTGTTATCTGTGACCTTAAGTCTAATAGTTTGTTTGATGAAATTAGGAGCACTCATATTAGGTGCATATTTGCACTGTCCCCTTGTTCCTTTAATCAACATAACCTTCTTTACCTTTCCTAACTAATGTTGGTCTCTCCTGCCTATTCTGTCAGGTATTAGGATAGCGACACCTGCTTGTTTTCTAGGACTCGTTGCTTAAAATACCATTTTCTATCCTTTCACCCTAAGATAGTGTCAGAGTGGCCTCAAACTCATGGCCATCCTCCTACCTCTGAAGAATCTATTTTCATCCTTCTACAGATAAATATCCAGTTTTCTTAGCACCATTTGCTGAAGAGGCTGTCTTTTCTCCAATGAGTATTTTTGGCATTTTTAATCAAATATCAGGTGGCTATAGCTACCCAGACTTACATCTGGGTCCTCTATTCTGTTCCATTGATCTACATGTCTGCTTCTGTGCTAGTACCATGCTGTTTTTGTTACTATGGCTCTGTAGTATATGTTAAAATCAGATATGGTGATACCACCCGCCTTATTTTTGTTGCTCAGTATTGTTTCAGATATCTGAGGTTTTTTGTGATTCTAAATGAATTTTTGGATTGCATTTCCTATTTCCATGAAGAATGTCATTGGAATTTTGATGGGGATTGCCTTAAATGTGTAGATTGCTTTTGGGAAGATTGCCATTTTCACAATATTGATTCTTCTGATCAAGGAACAAGGGATGTTTTTCCATTTCCTAGTGTCTTCTGCAATTTCTCACTTGAGAGTTTTAAAGTTTTCATTGTAGACATCCTTCACTTCCTTGGTTAGGTTTATTCCAACCTACTTTATTTATGTTTTTTTATGCAATTTTGAATGGGAGTGATGCTCTGATTTCATCCTCTGTGTGTTTGTTGCTAGCATATAGGAATTCTACTGATTTCTGTGTATTTATTTTGTATCCTGCTACATGGCTATAGGTGTTTATAAGCCCTTGCAGTTTGCTGGTAGAGTCTTTAGGGTCTTTTATGTATAGAATCATGTCATCTGCAAATAATGATAACTTGATCTCTTTTTTTTCCAATTTGTATCCCTTTTATGTGCGTTTCTTGCCTTATTGCTATGGCTAAGACTTCCAGTATTATTAAATAAAAGTGGGGACAGTGGACACCCTTGTCTTATTCCTGATTTTAGCTGAAAAGCTTCCAGTTTTTCCCCATTTAGCAGTATGTTGGCTGTAGGCTTGTCATAAATAGCCTTTATTATTTTAAGATATGCTCCTTCTATTCCCAGTCTCTGTAGGACTTTCATCATGAAGGGATGTTGGAATTTGTCACATGCTTTCTCTGCATCTAATGAGATGCTCATCTGATTTTTGTCCTTCAGTCCATTTATATAATGTATTACATTTAATGATTTACATATGTTGAACCATCCCTGTATCTCTGGGATAAAGCCTACTTGGTCGGGGAGAATGATCTTTCTGATATAGTCTTGTATTCTGTTTGCCAATATTTTGTTGAGAATTTTTGAATCTATATTCATGAGGGAGATTGGTCTGTAACTTTCTTTTTTTGTTCTATCTTTGCCTGGTTTTGGTATCAGGGTGATGCTGGCTTTGTAGAAGGAGTTTGGTAGGATTCCTTCTTTTTTGATTTTATGGAAAAGCCTAAGAAGCATTGGTGTTAGTTCTTCCCTGAAGGTCTGGTAAAATTCACCAGTGAATCCATCTGGGCCTAGACATTTTTTAGTTGGAAGATTTTTGATAATTTCTTGGATCTCCATACTTGCTATAGGTCTATTTAAGTGATTAATCTCATCTTGATTTAATTTAGGTAGGTCATATAAATCAAGGAAATCATCCATTTCTTTCAGATTTTCATACTTAGTGGAGTATATGTTTTAATAGTACGTCCCTATGATTTTTTGAATTTCTCTGCTATCTGTTGTGATGTTGTCTTTTTCATTTGTAATTTTATTAATTTGTGTCTCTTCTCTCTTTCTTTTGGTCAGATTTGCTAAGGGTTTATCAATCTTATTTATCCTTTCAAAGAACCAACTCCTTGTTTCATTGATTCTTTGGATTGTTTTTTTTGTTTGTTTGTTTGTTTCTACTTCATTAATTTCTGCCCTAATCTTTATTATTTCTTCCCTTCTTCTGGTTTTCGGTTTGCCTTGTTCTTCTTTCTCCAAGGCTTTCAGATGAAGCATTAGGTCGTTTACTTGAGATCTTTCTAATTTCTTAATATAGGCACTTAAAGCTATAAATTTCCCTGTTAGGACTGCCTTCATTGTGTCCCAAAGGTTTTGGTATGTTGTGTTCTCATTATTGTTTGACTCTCTGAATTTTTTGATTTCCTTCTCGATTTCTTCATTGCCCCATTCATTATTTAGGAGTGTATTGTTTAGTTTCCATGATTTTGTGTATGCTCTATAGCTTTTCTTGCTATTGATTTGTAGTTTGATTCCATTGTGGTCAGATAGAATGCAAGGAATTATTTCAGTTTTCCTGTTTTTGTTAAGATTTGCTTTGTGTCCTAATATATAGTCTGTTTTAGAGAATGTTCCATGTGCTGCTGAAAAAAATGTATATTCTGCAGCATTTGGATCAAATGTCCTGTATGTATTTGTTAGATCCATTTCTTCTATGACCTCATTTAATCCAGATGCCTCTCTGTTTATTTTTTGCCAGGATGACCTGTCAACTGATGAGAGCAGGGTGCTGAAGTAACCCACTACCACTGTGTTTGGTGTTATCTGTGACCTTAGTTCTAATAGCATTTGCTTGATAAAGTTGGGAGCCCCCATGCATATATGTTTAGGATTGTAATGTCCTCCTGTTGGAGTGTGTCTTTAATAAATATAAAGTGACCTTCCTTATCTTTCCTAACTAGTGTTGGACTGAAGTCTACCTTGTCAGATATTAGGATAGCAACCCCTCCTTGTTTTCTAGGCCCATTTGCTTGAAATACCATTTTCCAACCTTTCACCCTAACATAGTGTCCATCCTTTGTAGAAAGATGAGGTTCTTAGAGGCAACAAATTAAAGGATCCTGCTTTTTAACCCAGTCTGTAAGCCTGTGTCTTTTGTTTGGGGCATTGAGGCCATTGATATTAAGAGATATTACTGGAAAGAGTGTATTTATTTTTGCCATTTTTTTGTAGTTCTTCCCATTTTATCTCTGCTTTCCTGTATTAACTAGTATTTGAGTATTGTTTGTTTTTTCCAGGTTCTTTATATGTGTGCTTCTCTTTCTCTTCAGCATGGAGGATTCTTTGAACTATTTTCTGTAGAGTTGGTTTTGTCTTCAGATATTCTTTTAGCCTACTTTTGTTATGGAATGTCCTTATTTCTCTATCTATTTCAATGGATAGCTTTGCAGGATAAAGTAATCTTGGTTGACAGTTGTTATCTTTCAGAACTTAGAATACATCTCTCCAAGCCCTTCTGGATTTTAAAGTTTGTGTTGAGTAATCTGCTGTGATCCAGATGGGCTTGCCTTTGTAGGTAACTTGATTTTTCTAACTGCTTTCAATATTTTTTCTTTGGTTTGTATCTTTGGTAGTTTAATTACAATATGGCGAGGAGATGTTCTTTCCAGGTTTTGTCTGGATGCTGTTCTAAAGGATTCCTATATCTGCACTGGCATCTCTTTCCCAATTGGGGGGTTGTTTTCTTCTATGATTTTGTTGAAAATGCCTACTATGCCTTTGGAGTGAAATTCTTCTCCTTCTACTATACCCTGAATTCTTATGTTTGATCATTTCATAGTGTCCCAAATATCTTGCAATTCCCATTCATACTTTCCTATTAGTTTGTCTTTCTCTTTGTTGGACTGTATTAGATATGCCACCTGGTCTTCTAACTTAGATATTCTGTCCTCTCCTTCATCCATTCTACTGGTGAGATTTTCTACAGAGATTTTTATTTCATTAAGTGTGTTCTTTGTTGCTAGAAATTCTGACTGGTTTTTCTTTATTATTTCTATTTCATTATTTATGTCTAGTATTGACCTCTTTATTTCATCAAATCAGTGTCCTGGGTATTCTTTGGTTCCTTTAATTTCCTCTTTCATTCCTTTGCTTTCCTCTTTGACTTCTTTGAGCATATTTATAATCATTCTTTTGAGATCTATCTTAGGCATTTCATCTAACTCATTCTCATGAAGGTCATTTCCGATGCATCAATACTTTTTGGTGGATATATGTTGTCTTGATTTTTGGTGTTTCTTGTGTTATAATGTGCATATTTTTGCATCTTGAATTAATTTAATGCTTGGATTTTCTAGTTAGCCTGGTATTATTAGATGTATCAATCAATCTGATGTTATATGTCTTCAAGGTTTGAGCTTAAGGTGCTAGGTGTGGCTCTCAAGACTCTGAGTATCTACAAAAGTGACCCTAGGTGTTGGGTTTACCTGCTATGAGAGTATTCAAGTAGGCTGAGTGGAACAAAATACAGGCAAATTCTAAAATTTAACTAAACAATGTACACATTCAATGAAAAACAGCACAGAGTATTTATACAAGAGTAGGTATTATGACAGCCAGATCTGCTAACAATATCACTGTCCCTTAGGGTGTGTGGTGCCCCACACCCTGTCAACAAGGAGGTTAAGATTTTTGGTCTGTTGAGGGTTCCAAGTCAGCTGTGACCAAGTGAGACCCTTCCCTACTGTAAAACAGAAGAGGAAGCAAAGCCACTATAAATGAACAAGCAACAAATAACAAGCCCAAAATATAGCTTATTTAAGAATGGCAAATCTGACCTTCTATCAGATTTAACATATAATTTATTCTGATACAGAAGGTGCAATTAGCACTTCCAGTTCAAGCCTATATACCAGGCTTATTTGGTGGGTACTGACCTGGTGTTACCTTTTGGCATGATTTTGGTCTTAGTAATGCTGCTCTCCTGCTTGGGTCCCTCTTTGGTGCACTGTGCATTCAAGTAGGCTGGCTGGGTCATTGGATCACTGTTCTTGTTGCTGGTGGTGGGTGCTGTGAGCTCCCTTCCCCTGGTATCTGGTGCTTGCTGGTGCTTGTGCTGGCGGTGGGGGAGGAGAGGCTATGGATGGTGCCTCTAGTTCTCCCACTGGTCCACATGATCCTCTACCTCATGACTTGCTCCTCTGTTGTTTGTTGCGGTTATTCCTTCATGTTTCTTGCATTTGCGAAGAGCTCCAGTGTGAGTGGCAAAATTCCCTGGCTTCTCCTGAGGCTCAAGCCGAGGCTTACAACTGTGGCCCCGCAGACCTGCTGCTGCTGCTGCCACTGCCACTTCTGCCTGCCTGTGTGGGCTCTGGATGCTCTGGATCTCTCCTACTTTTCTGCTGCCATTGGTAATTTCTTATACACCTCACTTTTTAGTAGAAGAGTGTATTTTGCTGGTTTTTTTGTTGTTGTTGTTGTTGTTGTTGTTGTTTCTTTCTTTCTTTCTTTTTTTTTTTTTTTTTTTTTTTTTTTTTTTTTTTTTTTTTTTTTTTTGGTTTTTTGAGGTAGGGTCTCACTCTAGCCAAGGCTGACTTGGAATTCACTATGGAGTTTCAGGGTGGCCTTGAACTCATGGCAATCCTCCTACCTCTGCCTCCCAAGTGCTGGGATTAAAGGCATGCGCCACCACAACCGGCTTTTTTTTTTTTTTTTTTTTAAGGCTTTTTCTCCCCTAGGCTGCTGTGATGTTGTTCCTACACCACCATCTCAACTGGAAGTCCTCCTGTTTTCTTATGTGTGTGCTTTTCTCAGTCTTCAGCATGAAGGAACCCTTCAAGTACTTTCTGTAGAGCTTGTTTAGTGGTCATATATTCTTTTAGCACATTTTTGTTGTGGAATGTCCTTATTTCTCCATCAATTTAGATGGGTAGCTTTGCTAGATAAAGTAATCTTGGATGGCATTTATTGGAATACATCATTCCAAGCCCTTCTGGCTTTTATAGTTTGTGTTGAGTAATCTGCTTTATCCTGATGGCATTGCCTTTATATGTGACTTGATTTTTCTTTCTAACTGCTTTCAATATATTTTCTTTGGTTTGTGCATTTAGTAGTTTCATTATAATGTGGTATTGAGAGGTTCTTTCTTGATTTTGTCTGTTTGGAAATTTTCTTCCATGATTTTGTTGAAAATACCCACTATGCCTTGGAGTGAAGTTCTTCTCCTTCTACTATACCCTGAATTCTTATGTTTGATCTCTTCATAGTGTCCCTAATGTCTTGAAATTTCCATTCATGAATTCCTATTACTTTGTCTTTTTCTTTATTGGACTGTATTAGATCTGCCCCTTGATCTTCTAGTTTAGATATTCTGTTCTGTCTTTGATCCATTATATTGGTGAGACTTTTACAGAGTTTTCTACTTGACCTACTCTGTTTTGCATTGCTAGTATTTCTGATTGGTATTTTTTTCATCATTTCTATTTCCTTACTCATGTCTTGTATTGATCTCCTTATTTCATTAAGTTGGTTTCCTATGTTCTCTTGGGATTCCTCAGGAGTTTGTTTTCTTCTTTGATTCCTTTGATTTCTTCTTTGATTTCATTGAACATAGATATAATCATTTTTTTAAAAAATTTTTGTTAGGCATTTTATCTAAATCAGTCTCACTGGAGGTCATTTCTGATGGATTTATAATTTGTGGTGGATTTGTATTGTCTTGCTTTTTTGTTTTTCTTGTATTATAATATAGAGACTTTTTGCATCTTGAGTTATTTTGATGCTTGGGTTTTCTAATTATCTGAAGTATTCTTAGACATGTAAATCCTGTGTTATATATCTTCAGGGTAGTAGCTCAAGGTGCCAGGTGTGGCTTTTATATTGCTTTCAGAGTAACAGCAGAAGTGCCCCTAGGTGTTGGGGCTGCCTGCTATGAAAGCATTCTAGTAGGCTGGGTGGAGTAAAATGCAGGCAAATTCTAAAGTTCAATGTACATATGTGCAATGTACACACTCAATCAAAACCAGCATGGAGTACTTATATTAGAGTGAGGAGAGCTGGGCATGGTGGAATATGCTTTTAATCCAGAGGTAGGAAGATTTCTGTGAGTTCTAGTCCACCTTGAGACTGAATTCCAGGTCAGCCTGGGCCAGAGCCAGAACCTACCTAAAAAAAAAAAAGAAAAGGAAAGGAAAAAAAAAAGAAAAGCAGAAGGAAAGAAAGAAAGAATGAGTTTAAAACAGATAATCTAACAAAGTCAAAGTCCCTAAGGGTGTGTGTTGCCCCATGCCCTTAATCTTGTCAACTGGGAGGCTCAGATTTCTGGTCTGTAAGAGTTACTGGTCAGCCTGTGACTGAGTGAGGCCCCACCCCCAAGAATGACAGATAAAGAAAACAAAGGCAGTATACATCAGGAAACATCAAAAATCACAAAAGTCAACCCCCAAATACAGCTTATTTAAGAATGGTAAAACTGACCATTAATCAAATGTAACACATAACCTGCCCTGACATGGAAAGTGCAATTAGCATTTCCAATGCAGGTCTATATACCAGGCTTTGGGGCAGGTATTGATCCAGTGTAAGTAGGCTGTTACCTTTCGGGTTGGCCTCAGGTCTCACCTATAGTGCATGTCCACCTGGGTCCCTCTTTGTTCTGCTGTGGACTAGGTTAGGGTGGTTGGGTGCCTGGATCTGCTTGACCCACTCTGCTGGAGGCTGTGTGTCTAGAGAGTGGTTTCCCAGTGGTTCCCTGGTGCTGGCAGTTGAGAGAGGGGAGGCTATGAAGGGTGTCTGAAGTTGTACCAGAACGGCTCAGCTGGTGGTTTGTCTTCTTCTTCAGCATCTGCTCAGCTGGTCTCTGCTATCTTCTTCTTCAGGTTTTTTGACTTTGTGAGAAAGCTGGCATGATCACCTGGTTTATGCTCCTGTAGCTCAGGTAGGGCCAGTTTGGTGTGGACCAGCACTGCTGGTGCTGTGGTGGGAGCTGATTCTGGCTGCTTGTGTGGTTGCTAGAAGCTCTGGGTCTCTTCTATTTCTCTGCTGTGGTTGATAATTCCTTACACACCTTCTCTTTTCTGTAGAAGAGTGTATTGTGGTGTCTTTCTGCTTATTTCCCTCCTCCAGACTGCTTTGGTGTGGCTACTATGCCCCCATCTTAATCTTATGCCTCCACCTTTCCCAATGTCCCAATGTGTTGTTTTCCAAATTTAATTTAATTTTTTTTCATTTATTTGAGAGAGAGAGAAAAAAAAATGGGCATTCCAGGGCCTCTAGTCACTGCAAATGAACTCCAGATGCACATACCACCTTTATGTGGCTTTACATGGGTGCTGGGGAATTGAACCTGGATCCTTAAGCTTATCAGGAAAGTGCCTTAACTGCCAAGCCATCTCTTCAGCTCCTAAATTTTATTTTATTTATTTAGTTGAGTAAGAGATAGAGGAAGAGGCAAATATATATGGAGAGAGTGGGGCATGTCAGGGCTTCTAGCCACTGCTAATGAACTCCAGACACATGCACTGCTTTGTGCATCTGGCTTTATATGTATACTAGGGAATCAAATCTGGGTCCTTTGGCTTTGCAGGCAAGCACCTTAACTGCTAAGTCATGCCTTCAGCTCCTCTAATGTTTTTGTTGTTGTTGTTGTTTAATTTTTCAAGGTAGGGTCTTACTCTAGCTTAGGCTGATAACCTGCAAATCACTATATAGTCCCAGGGTGGCCTTGAACTCATTACCTCTGCCTCCCAAGTACTGGGATTAAAGGTATATGCCACCAGGTCAGGCTCAAATCTTTTATTAAAGATTTTAACTAGGATTTCCAGCATCCTGGTTGGAGGGGGTGTCACTGTGGGTGGATCCTGGGGTCCAGCCCTAAGGTGTTACTGGGGACAGATCTGTATTCCAACCGAAGGTGTGCAGAGTGAGCTCTGCCTGGGATCCCTGCAACTTTGTGTTTGCTTGTGGTGCTAGTGGTAGTTTTTCTCTCTGTGTGGATCTGTGAAAGGGCCTTGGCTTTATGAAACTTCCCCTAGATCTGTAAACTTCAAATAAATCCCTTCCTCCTATAGATTGTGTCTGGTTTGGTGGTTCATCCCAGTAACGTGTAGCTGACTATGACACCTGTAACTCTCAGAAATTGATCATAGATTTATTTTTCTCTTTTTCAACCTCCCTCATTCCTTCCCTCCCTCGATCCCCTTCCATCTAAATCTCCTCCCCACTAGAACCAAGGCCTTGCACATTCTAAGTGAACAGCCCCATCCAGGGACCAAGAAAGCCTGTCCTTGGCTGCTCCCATTTATGGTCCACCAGACAGAGAGCTCTGGCTTTAGGCAGTTGTCTGCTGCCACTTGCAGGTAAAACTGGAAAAGACAGGCAGGGTGATTTGTCCTGTAGATTTGGAAAGATTTGCTTCTTGCCTGTCTGCATCCTGCAAGGATATAAATATTGAATTGATTGAAGCAAAGCATGACAACTGTAATACTAGCACTCAGGAGGTTAAGGCACGACAGGAGGATCATAAGTTCCACGCCAGCCTGGCCAACATGGCAGGGCTTGTATCAGAAAAAGGAGGGGGGGGGGCTTCCAGTTCAGATAGCAGCATAGGAACCACACCAAAGCAGCCTAAGGTAGGAAAAAAAAAAAAAAGCAAAATACACTCTTCTACTAAAAAGTGATGTGCATAAGAAATTATCAACTTCAGCAAGTAAGTAGGAGAGATCCAGAGCATCTAGAGTCCACAGAAGCAGGCAGAAGTGGCTCCAGCAGCAGTGGTACCAGATCCACCTGGCCACACCCACAAGGCTCAGCCTGAACAGCAGGAAGAACCAGGTGAGGAGATTCTCCACTCATACCAGCCTGTTTGCAAGCTCAAGAAACTTGAAGGGAAGATGGCAGGGAAGTACACAGCAGCTCATGAGGAAGAGGATTATGAGGACAAGCAGGAGAACTTCACCCTCCATGACAGCCTCCCCTACCCCACCACTAGTGCAAGTGCCAGCAAGTACCAGAGACCTGGGGAAGGGAGCTCACCTACACAGCACCCAGCACAGGTGATCAGAGCAGCAACCCAGCAAACAAGCCAGCCTACCAGAGCCCACAGTGCAGTAAAGAAGGACCCAAGCAGGAATGCAGCATAATTGAGACCAAAACCATCCCAAAAGGTAACTGGGATTACACCAGTTAGTACTGGCCAAAGAAGCCTGGTATATAGGCTTGAATTGGAAGTGCTAATTGCACCTTCCATGTCAGGGTAAATTATATGTTAAATCTGATGGATGGTCAGATTTGCCATTCTTAAATAAGCTATATTTTGGGCTTGTGATTTGTTGCTTCCTGATTTATAGTGCCTTTGTTTCCTCTTCTGTTATTCGTTAGAGAAGGGTCTCACTTGGTCACAAGCAGACTTGGAGCCCTTTAAAGACCAGAAATCTTAGCCACCTAGTTGACAGGATTAAGGGTGTGGGGCAACACACATCCTTAGAGACTGTGACTTTGTTAGAGGACCTAGTTGTCATAATACCTACTCTTGCATAAATACTCTGTGCTGTTTTTCATTTAATGTCTACATTGTTTAGTTGAATTTCAGAATCTGCCTGTATTTTGTTCCACTCAGCCTACTTGAATACTCTCATAGCAGGCAAACCCAACACCTAAGGTCACTTTTGTGGTTATGCTGAGAGTAATGAGAGCCACACCTAGCACCTTAAGCTCCTACCATGAAGCTATATAACATCAGATTGATTGATACATCTAATAATACCAGGCTAACTAGAAAATCCAAGCATTAAATTAACCCAAGATGCAAAAATCGCTACATTATGATACAAAAACACAAAAAATTAAGACAATATAAATCCACCAAAAAGTATTAATGCATCAGAAATGACCTCCACTGAGAGTGATATACAGGAGATGCCTGAGAAAGATTTCAAAAGAATTATTATAAATATGCTCAAAGAAGCCAAAGAGTTTAAAAATGAAAGAAGAAATCAAAGAAGACACAGGAAACCATTTTAGTGAAATAGGGAGGTCAATACAAGACATAAATAAGGCAACAGAAATAATAAAGAAAAACCAGTCAGAAATACTAGCAATGAAGAACATCGTCAGTAAAATAAAAAATCTGTAGAAAAAACTCACCAGTAGAATGGATGAAGGAGAGGACAGAATATCTAAACTAAAAGACCAGGTGGCAGATCTAATATAGTCCAATAAAGAGAAAGACAAACTAATAGGAAAGTATGAAGGGGAATTTCAAGATATTTGGGACACTATGAAAAGACCAAACATAAGATTTCAGGGTACAGTAAAAGGAGAAGAATTTCACTCCAAAGGCTTAGTAGGTGTTTTCAGCAAAATCATAGAAGAAAACTTTCCCAAAATTGGGAAAGAGATGCCAGTGCATATACAGGAAGCCTTTAGAACATCAAGCAGACAAAACCTGGAAAGAACCTCTCCTCGCCATATTATAATTAGACTAAAATAAAAAACTAATATAACAAATATAAAAACTAAAGAAAATAAATTGAAAGCACTTAGAGAGAAAAGTCAAGTCACATACAAAGGCAAGAGCATCAGGATCACAGCAGATTACTCAACACAAACTTTAAAAGCCAGAAGGGTTTGGAATTATGTATTCTAAGTTCTGACAGATAAAAACTGTCAACCAAGGTTACCTCATCCTGCAAAGCTATCCACTCCAATAGATGGAGAAATAAGGACATTCCAGAACAGAAACAGGTTAAATGAATATTTGAAGACAAAACAAGCTCTACAGAGAATACTTGACAGGATCCTCCATGCTAAAGAGAAAGAAAATCACACATATCAGGAACCTGAAAAAAACAAACCACACTCACATATAAGTTAATACAAGAGAGCAAAGGTAAAACCAGAGAACTACAGAAAAAAGAAAAATGGTGAAAATAAATACACACTTTTCAATAATAACTCTCAATATCAACAGCCTCAATGCCCCAACCAAAAGAAATAAGTTTGCAGACTGGGTTAAAAAGCAGGATCCTTCAACTTGTTGCCTCCAGGAAACTCACATTTCTACAAAGGATGGACACTATGTTAGGGTGAAAGGTTGGAAATGGTGTTTCAAGCAAATGGGCCTAGAAAGCAAGCAGGGGTTGCTATCCTAATATCTGACAAGGTAGACTTCTGTCTAATACTAGTTAGGAAAGATAAGGAAGGTTATTTTATATTGATTAAAGGAACACTCCAACAGGAGGACATTACAATCCTAAACATATATGCACCTAACATGGGGGCTCCAAATTTCATCAAACAAATGCTTTTAGAACTAAGGTCACAGATAACACCAAACATAGTTGTAGTGGGTGACTTCAACATCACTCTCATCAATTGACAGATCAACCCAGAAAAAAAAAGAGATGCATCTGGATTAAATGAGGTTATAAAACAAATGGACCTAACAGATATCTATAGGACATTTAATCCAAATACTTAAGAATACACATTCTTTTCAGCAGCACATGGAATATTCTCTAAAATAGACTACATATTGGGACACAAAGCAAATCTTAACAAATACAGGAATATTGAAATAATTCCTTGCACTCTGTCTGATCACAATGGGACCAAACTACAAATCAATAGCAAATAAAGCCATAGATCATACACAAAATCATGGAAACTAAACATTACAATACTGAACAATGAATGGGTCAATGAAGAGATCAAACAGGAAATAAAAAAATTAATAGAGTCAAATGATAATGAGAACATAACATACTATAACCTTTGGGATACAATGAAGGGATTTCTAAGAGGAAAATTTATAGCTTTAAGTACCCATATTAAGAAACTACAGGCTCTTGTGGTTAAGATGGTGGCATAGGAACCATGCCAAAGCAGCCTAGGGGAGAAAAAGCCAAAAAAAAAAAAAAAAACAGTAAAATACACACTTTTACTAAAAAGTGAGGTGTATCAGAAATTAAAACAGCAGCAGAGAAGTAAGAAAGAACCAGAGCATCCAGAGCCCACACAGGCAGGCAGAAGTGGCACCAGCAGCAGCAGCACCAGGTCTGTGGGGCCACAGCTGCCAGGCTTGGCTTGAGCCACAGGAAAAGCCACGTGAGGGGATTTTCCAGTCACACTGGAGCTCTTCGCAAACTCAAGAAATGTGAAGGGAGAACGGCAGTGAACAACAGATCACAAGGTAGAGGATCAGGTGGACCAGCAAGAGAACTAGAGCCACCATAGACAGACTCCCCTCCCCCACCACCAGTGCCCAGCTCCAGCAAACAGAGCAGGATAAACAACAAAGGCTTTATCCCAGAGATGCAGGGATGGTCCAATATGTTCAAATCGATAAATGTAATACATTATATAAATGGACTGAAGGACAAAAATCACATGAGCATCTCATTAGATGCAGAAAAAGCATTTGACAAAATCAAATATCCCTTCATGATAAAAGTCCTACAGAGACTGGGAATAGAAGGAACATATCTCAATATAATAAAGGCTATTTATGACAAGCCTACAGCCAACATATTACTAAATGGGGAAAAACTGGAGGCTTTTCCACTAAAATCAGGAATAAGACAAGGGTGTCCACTGTCTCCACTTTTATTTAATATAGTACTGGAAGTCTTAGCCACAGAAATAGGGCAAGAGATGCACTAAAAGGGATACAAATTGGAAAGGAAGAGATCAAGTTATCATTGTTTGCAGATGACATGATTCTATATATAAAGGATCCTAAAGACTCTACCAGCAAACTGTTAGAGCTGATAAAAACCTACAGCGATGTGGCAGGATACAAAATAAATACACAGAAATCAGTAGAATTCCTATATGCTAACAACAAACACACAGAGGATGAAATCAGAGCATCACTCCCATTCAAAATTGCATCAAAAAAAAATTAAGTACCTTGGAATAAACATAACCAAGGAAGTAAAAGATCTCTACAATGAAAACTTTAAAACACTCAAGCGAGAAATTGCAGAAGACACTAGGAAATGGAAAAACATCCCTTGTTCCTTGATCAGAAAAATCAATATTGTGAAAATGGCAATCTTACCAAAAGCAATCTACACATTTAATGCAATCCCCATCAAAATTCCAATGGCATTTATCATGGAAATAGAAAAAATAATCCAAAAATTCATTTGGAATCACAAAAATCTCAAATATCTAAAACAATATTGAACAACAAAAATAAGGCTGGTGGTATCACCATACTAGATTTTAACCTATACTACAGAGCCATAGTAACAAAACCAGCATGGTACTGGCACAAAAGCAGACATGTAGATCAATGGAACAGAATAGAGGACCCAGATGTATGTCTGGGTAGCTGTAGCCACCTGATATTCGATAAAAATGCCAAAAATACTCATTGGAGAAAAGACAGCATCTTCACCAAATGGTGCTGGGAAAACTGAATATTTATCTGTAGAAGGATGAAAATATTCTTCTGTCTCTCCATGCACAAGAATTAAGTCCAAATGGATTAAAGACCTTAACATCAGATATGAAACTCTGAAACTGCTAGAGGAAAAAGTAGGGGAAACCCTTCAACATATTGGTCTTGGCAAAGACTTACTGAATATAACCTCAATTTCTCAGGCAATAAAACCACAGATTAACCGCTGGGACCTCATGAAATTACAAAGATTTTGTACAGCAAAGGACACTGTGAGTAAAGCAAAGAGGCAACCTACAGAATGGGAAAAAATCTTTGCCAGCTATACAACTGATAGAGGATTAGTATCTAGGATATACAAAGAACTAAAAAATAAATAAATAATAAGAAATCAAACAAGCCAATTAAAAATGAGTTATGGAACTAAATAGAGAGTTCTCAAAAGAAGAAATACGGATGGCATATAAGCATCTGAAAAAATGATCTACATCCCTAGTCATCAGGGAAATGCAGATTAAAACTACATTGAGATTCCATCTCACTCCTATCAGATTGGCTACCACCATGAAAACAAATGACCATAAATGCTAGTGAGGATGTGGAAAAAGAGGAACCCTTCTACACTGTTGGTGGGAGTGCAATCTGGTCCAGCCATTGTGGAAATCAGTGTGGAGGTTCCTGAGACAGCTAAAAATATATCTACCATATGACCCACCTATAGCACTCCTGGGCATGTATCCTAAGGACTCATTTCATTATCTTAGAGATACTTGCTCAACCATGTTTATTGCTGCTCTATTCACAATAGCTGGACAATAGAACCAGCCTAGATGTCCTTTAACTGATGAGTGGATAATGAAGATATGGCACATTTATACAATGTAGTTCTACTCAGTGGTAAAGAAAAGTGAAATTTGCAGGAAAATGGATAGATCTGGAAAGGATTATACTCAGTGAGGTAACCCGGGCCCAGAAAGCCAAGTGTCACATGTTCTCTCTTATATGTGGACCCTAGCTACAGATGACTGGGCTTCTGTGTGAGAAGGAAAAAACTCATTAGCAGAGGCCAGTATGCTAGAAAACAGATATAAAGGGAAGAGAAAGGAATGGAGGGGGTACTTAATAGGATGGTATTGTATATATGTAAGTAGAAGAATAGGTTAATGGTGGTGAAAAGGCCCAAAGTGAGGTCAGGGGAAGAAATTAGGTAAAGGAAAGGTAGAGGGAGGGCTAATCAAAATCTAAGAGGATATAAATAAATCATATGGAATCCTACTTTTTTGGACAATGGAACACTCAGGAGCTGTAGATTAATACTTCACCTTAAAATCTTGGGAAAAAAAAGAACAAGGCAAACCAGGTGTGGTGGAGCACACCTTTAATCCCAGTACTTGGGAGGAAGATGTAGGAGGATCACTGTGAGTTCAAGGCCACTCTGAGACTACACAGTGAATTCCAGGTCAGCCTGGACTAGAGTGAGACCCTACCTCAAAAAAACAAAAAATAAAGAAAAATAAATATATACAAAGAACAAGGCAAACCAAAAATCAGTAGACAGGGAGAAATATTAAAGATTAAAACACAAATTAATGAAATAGCAATGAAAAAAACAATCCAAAGAGTCAATGAAACAAAGAGTTGGTTCTTTGAAAGGATAAACAAGATTGATAAATCTTTAGCAAATCTGAGCAAAAGAAAGAGAGAAGAGAGGAGAGACACAGCTTAATAAATTTACAGATACACAAATAAATAAATGTAATACATTATATAAATGGACTGAAGTACAAAAATCACATGATCATCTCATTAGATGCAGAAAAAGCATTTGACAATATCCAACATTCCTTCATGATAAAAGTCTTAGAGAGACTGGGAATAGAAGGAACATATCTCAATATAATAAAGGCTGTTTATGACAAGCCTACAGCCAACATATTACTAAAGGGGGACAAACTGGAAGCTTTTCCATTAAAATCAGGAATAAGACAAGGGTGTGCTCTCTCCCCCACTTTTATTTAGTATAGTACTGGAAGTCTTCACCATAGCATTAAGGCAAAAGATGCACATAAAAGGGAGCTGATAAACTCCTCCATGTAGACCAGCTGACAGAAAGCTGGAAGAAGCCATTCTGCATGTAGTTCAATGGGAGAAAGAGAAATCACCAGTGATGATACTCAACAGTGGACACTGCAAGCCTAATATTTGGTCAGCCAGGCCAAATGAGCCAACAGGTACAATAGTGGCACATCTATCATGGTGGAAACCAACTGGCCTCTAATATTAAGTTGTTTACTTGCGACCTTTTTGTAATTTCTTTCTTTCTTTTCTCTCTTATTTTATTTTATTTTTTCTCAAATTTTTATTAACAACTTCCATGATTATAAAAAATATCCCAGGGTAATACCCTCCCTCCCCCACTTTCCCCTTTGAAACTCCATTCTCCATCATATGTCCTCCCCATCAAAATCAGTCTCTCTTTTACTTTCATGTCATCATCTTTTCCTCCTATTATGATGGTCTTGTGTAGGTAGTGTCAGGCACTGTGAGGTCATGGATGTCCAAGCCATTTTCTCTCTGGAGGGAGCATGTTGTAAGGAGTCCTACCTTTCCTTTGACTCTTACATTCTTTCCACCACCTCTTCCACATTAGACCCTGAGCCTTGGAAAGTGTAAAAGAGATATTGCAGTACTGAGCACTCCAGTCACATCTTTCCAGCACCTTCTGAGTTGTCCCAAGGTCACTTCCATCTGAAAAGAGAAGATTCTCTACCAAAAGTGAGAGTAGCAATAATATAAGGGTATGAACATTAAGAGAAGTGTTTACTGGGCAGTTTGATGAGCATAGTATATACATTTAGCCAGATAGCAGCAGACATTACACCCCTAGGGCTCATGACTACTCTTGTTTTAAGTTTTCAGTATCAGGGATATATTCCATCCCATGTAGCAGGATACAAAATAAACACACAGAAATCAGTAGCCTTCTTATATGCTAACAACAAACACACAGAGGATGAAATCAGAGCATCACTCCCATTCAAAATTGCATTAAAAAAAAAAGTAGCTTGGAATAAATCTAACCAAAGAAGTGAAGGATCTCTACAATGAAAACTTTAAAACACTCAAGCAAGAAATTGCAGAAGACACCAGGAAATGGAAAAACATCCCTTGTTCCTGGATTGGAAGAATCAATATTGTGAAAATGGCAATCTTACCAAAAGCAATCTACACATTTAATGCAATCCACATCAAAATTCAAATGGCATTCTCAATGGAAATAGAAAAAAAACAATCCAAAAATTCATTTGGAATTACAAAAAAAATCTAGAATATCTAAAACAATACTGAGCAACAACAACAACGAAAAAGGCTGGTGGTATCACCATACCTGATTTTAACCTACACTACAGAGCCATAGTAACAAAGAAAGCATGGTACTGGCACAAAAGCAGACATGTAGATCAACGGAACAGAACAGAGGACCCAGATATAAGTCTGGATAGCTACAGCCACCTGATATTCGACAAAACTGCCAAAAATACACATTTGTGAAAAGACAGCCTCTTATGCCAATGGTGCTGGGAAAACTGGATATGTATCTGTAAAATGATGAAAATAGATTCTTCTCTCTCTCCATGCATAAGAATTAAGTCCAAATCTATCAAAAACCTTAATATCAGACCTGAAACTCTGAAACTGCTAGAGGAAAAAGTAGAGGAAACCCTTCAACATATTGGTCTTGACAAAGACTTTCTGAATGTAACCCCAATTGCTTAGGAAACAAAACCACAGATCAACCTCTGGGACCTCATGAAATTACAAAACTTTTATTCAACAAAGGGCACTGTGAATAGAGCAAAGAGGCAACCTACAGAATGGGAGGAAATCTTTTCCACCTATACATCTGATACAGGATTAATATCTCGAATATACAAAGAACTCAAAAAGTTAAATAATATGAAATCAAACAAGCCAATTAAAAAATGGGCTATGGAACTAAATAGAGAGTTCTCAAAAGGAGAAATACAGATAGCCTGTAAACATTTAAAACAATGTTCTGAGCTGGGGCTGGTGGTGCACTCCTTTAATCCCAGCACTCAGGAGGCAGAGGAAGGAGGATCACCACAAGTTTGAGGCCACCCTGAAATTACACAGTGAATTCCAAGTCAGCCTGGGGTAGAGTGAGACCCTACCTCAAAAAACAAACAAACAAACAAAAAGATGTTCTGGAGATCCCTAGCCATCAGGGAAATGGAGATTAAAACTATGTTGAGATTCCATCTCACCCCTGTCTGAATGGCTACCATGATGAAATCAAATGAGCATAAATGCTGGCGAGCATATGGAAAAAGAGGAACCCTTCTACACTTTTGATGGGAATGAAATCTGGTCCAGCCATTGTGGAAATCAGTGTGGAGGTTCCTGAGACAGCTAAAACTAGATCTACCATATGACCCAGCTATAGCACTCCTAGGCATATATCATAAGGACTCATCTCACTACCTTTGAGATACTTGCTCAACCATTTTATTGCTGCTTTATTCACAATACTTAGGGAATGGAACCAGCCTAGATGTCCCTCAACTGATGAGTGGATAATGAAGATGTGGCATATTTACACAATGGAGTTCTGCTCAGCAGTAAAGAAAAATGAAGTTATGAAATTTTCAGGAAAATGAATGGATCTGGAAAGGGTTATACTTAGTGTGGTAACCCAGGCTCAGAAAGCCAAATGTCACATGTTCTCTCTCATATGTGGATCCTAGCTACAGATGATTGGACTTCTATGTGAATAGGAATAAAGCTCAGTAGCAGATACCAGTAATCTTGAAAGCATATATAAAGAGAATAGAAAGGGAGGGAGTTAATAAAATGGTATTGTATATGTGAGTAGAAGAACCTGTTAATGGAGGTGAAAAGGCCTAAGTGAGGTCAGGGGCAGAGATTGAGTAAAAGAAAGGTGGAGGGAGGGCTAATCAAAATCTAAGAGGATATAAATAAGTCATATGGAAATCTACAGAAAGAAATACTTTTTCAACTTTTTATTGACAACCTCCATAAATATAGACAATAAGCCATAACCATAGTCCCCAGATAAACACTTTTAAGAAGAATTGGAGCCAGGCATGGTGATATATTCCTATAATTCCACTACTTAGGAAGCTGAGGTAGGAAGATCACTATGACTATCAGACCAGCATAAATTCCAGAGTGAGTTCCAGGTCAACCTAGACTAGAGTGAGACTCTGTCTCAAAAAACGATGGGGGGGGGGGGAGCTGGAGAGATGGCTTAGCGGTTAAGCGCTTGCCTGTGAAGCCTAAGGATCCCGGTTAGAGGCTCAATTCCCCAGGACCCACGTTAGCCAGATGCACAAGGGGGCGCATGCGTCTGGAGTTCGTTTGCAGTGGCTGGAGGCCCTGGCGCGCCCATTCTCTCTCTTCTCTCCCTTCTGCCTCTTTCTCTCTCTGTCTGTCACTATCAAATAAATAAATTAAAAAAAAAACGATGGGGGCTTGAGAGATGGCTTAGCAGTTAAGGCACTTGCCTGCAAAAGCCAAAGGACCCAGGTTCGATTCCCCAAGACCCACATAAGCCAGCCAAGGAGGCACATGCATCTAGAGTTTGTTTGCAGTGTCTAGAGGCCCTGGCATACCCATCTCTTGTCTCTCTACCTGATTATCTCTCTCTCTCTCTCTCAAATAAATAAATAAAATATTTTTTAAAAATAGGAGCTGAAGCCGGGTGTGGTGGCACACGCCTTTAATCCCAGCACTCGGGAGGCAGAGGTAGGAGGATTGCTGTGAGTTCGAGGCCAACCTGAGACTCCATAGTGAATTCCAGGTCAGCCTGGGCTAGAGTGAGACCCTACCTCGAAAAAACCAAAAAAAAAAAAAAAAAAAAAAAAAAAAAAAAAAAAGGAGCTGAGCATTGTGGCACATGCCTTTAATCCCAGCAACTCAGGAGGCAGGGGTAGGAGGATGACAGTGAGTTTGAGGCCACTCTGAGAGTACATAGTGAATTCCAGGTCAGCCTGGCTAGAGTAAGACCTTACCTCAACAAAACAAAACAAAACAAAACAAAACAAAACAAAACAAAACAAACAAACAAAAAGAGCCAGGTGCAGTGGCACACACACCTTTAAACCTAGCACTCAGAAGGCTGAGGTAGGAAGATCACTGTGAGTTTGAGGCCAGCCTGAGACTATGTAGTGGATTGCAGGTCAGCCTGGGCTAGAGTGAGACTCTACCACAAACATAACAACAATAAAGGGCAAGAAGGGCTGGAGAGATGGTGCTTGTTTGCAAAGCTTGACAGCCAGGGTTTGATTCCCCAGTACTCACATAAAGCCAGATGCACAGAGTGGCACCTGCATCTGGCATTCATTTTAGTGTCAGGCGCCCATTCTCTCTCTCTTTCTCTCTCTCTCAAAATAAATTAGGGCTACAGAGATTGCTCAGTGGTTAAGGTGCTTGCCTGCAGAGCATAAGGTCACAGGTTTGATTCCCCAGTGCTCATGTCAAGCCAGATGTATAGAGTGGCACATGTATCTAGGGTTCGTTTGCAGTGGCTAAAAGTCCTGGTATACCCATTCTCTCTCTCTACCTGCTTCTTTCTCAATCTCTCTTTCTCTCTCTCATAAATAAATAAATAAATAAATAAATAAATAAATAAATAAATAGACTTCCAGGTAAGATGGTGGCATAGTAGCCATGCCAAAGCAGCCTATGGAGGAAAATAATCAGAAAAACAACAAAATACACTCCTCTACCAGAAAGTGAATGTGTATAAGTTATTATCAATCACAGCAGAGAAGCAAGAGAGACTCAGATTTTCTAGAAAGGAGTAAAACGGCCAGAATCCCATTGAGGCCCCAACTGCACCCACCCACCTGGCCAGTGTAGAGCTGCAGGAGCAGAAACCAGCTGAAGGGATTTTCCACTTACATCAGACTCCTAGCAAAGTCAAGAAATCTGAAGGGTAAGCAGCAGGGACCAGCTGAGCAGCTGCTGAAGGAGATCACAAACAGAATCAGCTGAGCATCTCTAGAAAATTTTCACTGTTAAGGATGGAATACCTTCCAGTGAGGAGTTGGTCAGGGAGGTCCCTGATGCCCCCAACATTGCAGGCCATTGCCAAGGCTCTTGGTTTCCCACCAGGAATCAATGGCAAGATCCTATTGCTGAAAAGTCCACATGCTTGGGCTACAAGGTCACTGAGAAATCCTGCTGGAGCTGAGCAGAAAACCTCCTCCATGTAGACCAGCTGACAGAAAGCTGGAAAAAGCTACATTGCATGCATTTCCACATGAGAGAGAGAAGTCATCAATGGAAATAAACAGCAGTGGACACTGCAGGCCTTAAGTTTGGCCAGACAGGGCTGAAGAGATGACTTAGCGGTTAAGGCACTTGCCTGTGAAGCCTAAGGACCCATGTTCAATTCCCCAGAGCCCATGTAAGCTAGATGCATAAGGTGGCACATGTCTGGAGTTCATTTGTAGCAGCTAGAGGTCCTGGGGTGCCTATTTCTCTCTCTCTCTCTTAAATAAAAATAAAATATTTTTTAAAAACGTTTGGCCAGACAGACTAAATGAGCCAATGGGTGCAATAGTGGCATGTCTGTTATGGGGGAAAACAACCACTCTAATTGGAATGTAGGCCTGCTCCACAGAAGGGAATACATGCTTGATACTGAAAATTTATGACAAGGGAAGTCATGAGCCCTAGGGTCCCTGCTGGTGTCTGACTAAATGTATACACTATGCTCACCGAACTGCCCAGTAACCACTTAATGTTCATACCCATATATGAATGCTGCTCTTACTTTTTGTTAGAGAAGCTTCTCTTTTCAGATGGCAGTGACCTTGGGATTACTCAAAAGGTAACATGGTGCTAAGAAGAAGTGACAGAGGATTGCTCAGCACTGAAATATCTCTATCACACCTTCCAACGCTCTATTTCATTGTGGAAGAGGTGGTGGAAAGAATGTAATAGACAAAGGAAGGGTAGGACTCCTTACAATGCACTCTTCCAGACACAAAATGGCCTGCATATCCATGACCTTGCAGTGCCTGGCACAGGATCATCATAATAGGTGGAAAAGATGATGACATCAGAATAAAAGAGACACTCATTGAGACGGGGAGGGGATATAATGGATAGTGTAATTGCAAAGGGGAAAGTGGGGGGGTAGGGAATTATCATGCTTTATTGTCTATAATTATGGAAGTTGTCAATAAATAAATAAATAAATACAAAAAACCAATTAATTAACTAGTTAAAATAAAAATAAAAGGGCTGTGGGCTGGAGGGATGGCTTCGTGGTTAAGGCACTTGCCTGTGAAGCCTAAGGACTCCTGTTCGAATCCTCCAGACCCCACATAGCCAGACACATCAGTGATGCAAGTGTGCAATGTCGCACATGCCCACAAGGGTATGCACACATATGGAGTTCGTTCACAGCAGCTGAAAAGCCCTGGCACACCCATTCTGTCTCTCAAAAAAAAAAAAAAAAAAAGTAAACTTCCAGGACTGGTGGTTCATGCCTTTCATAGTAACTTCCAGGTCAGGCTGGGCTAGAGTGAGACCCTACCTCAAAAAATAAGGGGGGGGGGGGCTGGAAGATGGTTCCATGGCAAAAAAAAAAAAAAAAAAACCACACTTGTCATGTAAACATGAGGACATGCAGTCAGATATCTACAACCCATGTAAAAGCTGAACACAGTGGCACAAGTGTCTGTAATCCCAGTCCTCCTATGGAGTGAGAGGACATAGAAACAGAAGAATTCCAGGAAGCTGACAGGCCAGCTAACCTGGTGAACACAGAACCTGGTGGAATGCAAGGCTGACACTGAAGGTTGCCCTCTGTCCTCTACACACCACCATCATGTGTACACCCGTGCTCATAAATATCAGAATGGCATACACTCCACACTCATATATCCAAAATAAGTATGTCTGCAAGTTCTCTATAAAATGTCAAGCAAGGGTCAAATGTGAAAGGTAATATTGAGGCTGGGGAGATGGCTCATCAGTTAAAAACACTTGCTTACAGAGCCTTCCAGCCTGGGTTCAGTTCCCCAGCCGTCAACATTAAGACAGATGGGCATTCATTTGCAGTAGCTAAAGACCCTGGCAGTCCATTCTCTCTCTCTCTCTCTCTCTCTCTCTCTCTCTCTCTGTGTGTGTGTGTGTCTTCTTTCTCTAATAAATATACATTTAAAAAGGGCTGGGAAAAAAAATAAAAGGCTGGAGAGACGATTCAGTGGTTAAAGCACTTGACTACAAAGCCTGAGGACCCTGGTTCAATTCCCCAGTACCCATGTAAAGCCAGATGCACAAGGTTGCACATGCATCTGGAATTCATTTGCAGTGGCTAAAGGCCCTGGCGTGCTATTCTTTCTCTCTTTCTTTCTGCATCTTTCTCTCTATCTATAAATAAATAAATAAAAACATTTTTTAGCCGGGCGTGATGGTACACGCCTTTAATCCCAGAAGTTGGGAGGCAGAGGAAGGGGGATCACCAAGAGTTGGAGGCTAGCCTGAGAGTACATAGTGAATTCCAGGTCAGCTTGGGCTACAGTGAGACCCTACCTCAACCCCCCTCACCCCCCAAAAAAAAGAAAAAAAGAAAGAAAAGAAAACATTTTTAAGAAATAAAAATAAAAGTAAAGTAAAAAACAAAAACTTCTTAAATAAGAAACATAGAGAGACTAGTTGGAAAGATAAAGGGATTCAGTGGAGGAAGTTCGAGAAACCACTTGAATTCCATCCCCAAGACACATATAAACAGCTGGGCATGGCCACAGACATGTGTAACCCAAGTCCTATACAAGAGCAGAGACCCAAAAATGATTGACACTCAGCGTGGGAGGGGATGGGGAGAAACTAGCAAGCTCAGGATTAGTAAGAGAGTTCAACTCAAACAAGAACAGTAGAAGAGCCATGGGGTATTTTTTTATAATCATGGAAGTTGTTAATAAAAATTTGGAAGAAAAAAAAAAAGAACAGTAGAAGAGTGATTGAATGGGACACCAAATTTTCCACTTCAGTTGCCACCATTGGTTGCATCCTACTGCAGGTGAATCCATGGGGCACCACATGGGCACATATTCGTGCATATGCCACACATACATACATGCAAAAGAAGAAAAGGAAAAAAGTGAGACCACAAGAAATGAAACCCATATTCACACAAAACCTTATACAATGGTGTTCCTACCAACTGTGTTTATCATAGCTTGCAAACTGCAGATGACCCAGGAATCTGTCAACATGTGAGTGAATATGATTATATCATAGAAGAAGATTCAGCAGTAAAAGTGAATGAACCAAGCTGAGCATGGTGGCTCACACCTATAATCCCACCACTCAGGAAGCCATGGCAGGTGGATCACCATGAGTGCAATGCCAACCTGGTCTACATAGTGAGTTCAGGATATCCTGGACTACAGAGTAAAACCCTGTCTTCCCATCCAAAAAAAAAAAAAGGATGGATTACTGTTACACCCAACTTCGGGAGGAATCCCAAATGCATGTGCTGAGTGTCAGAGTCCTAGCTCAAGAGAACACATAAGGCATGTCGCCAGTTGAAAGAATATGAAACTTTGATTTATTTATTTTTAAATATTTTTATTGCTGGAGAGATGGCTTAGTGGTTAAGGCACTTTCCAGCAAAGCCAAAAGACCTAGGTTCGATTCCCCAGGACCCATATAAAACATATGCACAAGGTGGTGCATATGTCTGGAGTTCGTTTACAGTGGCTAGAGGCCCTGGCATGCCCATTCTCTCTCTATCTTTCTCTTCCTCCCTCTCAAATAAACAAACAAATAAGTAAAATATATATTTATCCTCCTACCTCTGCCTCCTGAGTGCTGGGATTAAAGTCGTGCACCACCACATCCAGCCTTAATAACTCTTAATTTTTTTCAGACAAAAATCTCTCAGTGAACCCAAAGCAGGATGATTTAGTTAGACAGGCTAGCCAGAAAGCCCCAGGGATCCTGTCTCTGCCTCCCCAGCACTAGGTCTACAGGCACACACCACCACATCTGGCATTTACATGGGAGCTGAGGATCCAAACACAGGTCCTCATGTTTTGCACAGCAAGCACTTTACCCACTGAACCCTTTTCCTAGTCCTGTATATGGTGCTTCTTAAATGTTTTTTATATCTATTTGAGAGAGAGAGAGAGAACAGTGTGCCAAGGCCTTTTCCCACTGCAAATGAACTCCAGATGCATTGTGCATCTGACTTACGTATGTACTGGGGAATCAAATCTAGGTCCTGCTTCTCAGGAAAGCATTTAACTGCTGAACAATCTCTCTAGCCCATATGATGCTTTTTATTTATTTTTATTTTATTTATTTGTGACAGAAAGGGAATATGGGCATATCAAAGCTTCTTGCCACTGCAAACAAATTCCAGACACATGTACCAATTTGTGCATCTGGTTTTACATGGGTACTGGGGAGCTGAACCAGGACCAGCAGGTTTTGCAAGCAAATGCCTTTGATCACTGAACCATCTCCCCAGCCAACGGTGCTTTTAAAGTACTATCTAATGTGTGATTGTCAGCAATGGCAAGTAGAACAGAAATTTCACTCCCAGTCTCTCAATCTGAACCATTTGTCTCTCTCTCTCTCTCCCTACAGCCCAGAGACTTCTTTTTAGAGATCTCCACCTAGGTGAATTCCTGAGTTCATGACCTAATATGGCTAACATGTTCATGGCTAATATGAATTCCAGGACAGTTGGTTGGAAAGCACAGTTGGTAACTTTTTTTTTTTTTTTTTTTTTTTTTTTTTGGTTTTGCGAGGTAGGGTCTCACTCTAGTTCAGGCTGACCTGGAATTCACTATGTCATCTCAGGGTGGCCTCGAACTCACGGCAATCCTCCTACCTCTGCCTCCCAAGTGCTGGGATTAAAGGCGTGCGCCACCACACCCGGCTTGGTAACTTTTGTTAAAAGATAAAAGTAATCTGAGCGTAGTGGCACACACCTTTAATTCCAGCACTTGGGAGACAGAGGTAGGAAGCTCGCTGGGAGTTCAAGGCCACCCTGAGAATACACAGGGAATTCCAAGTCAGCCTGAGCTAGAGCAAGACCCTACCTCGAAAAACAAAACAAAACAAAAAGCAGAAAGAGAGAGGTTCATGGAAAGGGAAAGTAAGCAGATGTGGGCTTCTCCAGTGCCCTAGGAAAAGGAAAAGGCATACCTGAGCATGGTCATGGACATTTCAGAGTGAATAGTAGTTAGCTCTCTTAGTAATGGGCATATATAGGGACTTGGTGATTTTAAGTTACATCCATAAAGGTTGTTAGGAAACCATTCCTTCCTTCTACACTGTTTAAAGGGTGTAATTTGTAAAGTGGATACATAAGGGGAATTTATCCAGAACTAGGAATGACAGGGAGTATGAAAGATTTAGGAGTGGCTGGTAAGATGACTCAGTGGTTAAGGTGCTTGCCTGCAATGCCTAATGATCCATATTAATTTCCCAGTACCCGTGTAAAGCCAGATGCACAAAGTGGTGCATGCATCTGGAGTTTGCTTTCAGTGGCTAGAGGACCTGATACATTGTATTCTTGATGTCTCTCTCTCTCTCTCTCTCTCTGTCTGTCTCTTGAGCGCGTGCTCTCTCTCCTTGAAAATAAATAAATAAATTTTTTAAAGATTGAGGCCGAGCGTGGTGGCACACACCTTTAATCTCAGCACTCTGGAGGCAGAGGTAGGAGAATTGCCATGAGTTGGAGGCCACGCTGAGACTACATAGTGAATTCCAGGTCAGCCTGAGCTAGAGTGAGACCCCACCTCGAAAAACCCAAACAAATAATAAATAAGAAAGATTTAGGATATTATCTTGGTAGGCTATTTGGCCTCCACGAGGGTGCTCAGAAGTTTGAAGTCAAAAGTCTTGTTTTACCTTTATCAAGGGTGTTTGAAGTCCAAAGGCTTCAAGCATGGGATAAAGCCTCTTCTCGCCCATAACCCTCTTCTCATGTTATATTTTTCCCTTTCTTTCTATACTTACTCATAGTGACAGAGTAGATCCAACATCCTCTGGGGTCTGGGGTGGGAAGATGAACATACACCAGTGTTATGGCCTACAGAGGTGGTAACAGGTATTGTTAGGTGAGGTTTTAATCTGGGAAAACACAAATATCACCTGTTCACACCAGATAGGGCTCAGACAACAGATCAAAGTAACAATTGCACCAAGATCCAATTTTGGTGAATCAGTGAGTTTACTGGTATTACTTACAGAGCACAGTAAGAGTATAGGTGACTAAAAGGCCACTGCATCACACAAAGTCCATCCAGTCTGGATGATGACTTCATGGAAGCTGCATCCTGGAGTCATTTCCTATATCCCTAGCTTCTCCCAAGATCACTTGCAGGTGCGGATGAGCAGGAGAGAACTATAGCCTCGCTGGGATCCGAGATGAGGTTCTTGTGACCCTCTGTCATAGGAAACTTCCTCTGGGGAGACACGAACACACGTCTTCATCCCAAATAGGGCTCAGATGGCAGACCAAAGTACAATTACACCAATACCAGTTCAGTGAACCAATGAAGTAGCAAGATCCTACCTCAAAAACACACAAACAAACAAAAAAGACTGGACAGATGGCTTAGCAGTTAAGGCACTTGCCTGAGAAACTTAAGGACCTAGGTTCAACTCCTCAGAACCCACATATGCCAGGTGTACATGGTGGCTTACTTATCTGGAGTTTATTTGCAGTGACTAGAGAATCTGAAGTGCCCATTCTCTCTCTCATAAATAATAAATAAATAATTCTTTTAAAAAGAAAAGAAAAAATTCAGGAACTTTCAGCATTCTTCCTTTAGGTCTTCTCCATTCAAAGAAGAGTTGGGGCTGGAGGGACGGCTTAGCAGTTAAGGCATTTGCCCGCAAAGCCAAAGGACCCAGGTTCAAATCCCCAGGGCCCATGTTAGCCAGATGCACAAGGGGGCACACGCATCTGGAGTGCGTTTGCAGTGGCTAGAAGCCCTGGCAAAACCATTCTCTCTCACTCTCCCTCTTTCTCTGTCAAATAAATTTTTTAAAAAATTATAAAAGATTTTTTTTAAAAAAAGAGTCAGCATTCTTTGTACTGTCCCATTTTTTTCCCCCAAGGTAGGGTTTCACTCTAGCTCAGGCTGACCTGAAATTCACTATGTAGTCTCAGGTTCGAACTCATGGCGATCCTCCTACCTCTGCCTCCCGAGTTCTGGGATTTCAGGAGTGCGCCACCATGCCTGGCTTCTACTGTCCCAATATGAAGAGCCGGCCCAAGCCACCTGAAGTGGGCTGCTATCTATATTGCCCCAAACTTTCATTCCTTTCTGTGCCATACCCTTCTACTCTATGTTCTTCCATTACTTTTATTTTTCACTTTTTCTTTTTTTTTTTTTTTTTTCAAGGTAGGGTCCTGCTCTAGCCCAGGCTGACCTGGAATTCACTATGTAGTCATACACACACACACACACACACACACACACACACACACACACATTCTAAGCACTTGTCTAGCACATGCAAGGCCCTAATATATATTATATAATATGTTAACATTAGGGGCTGGAGAGATGGGTCAGTGGTTAAGGTGCTTCCCTGCAATGCCTAAAGACCAGGGTTTGATTCCCCAGTACCCACATAAAGCTAGATCCAAAGTGGCACGTGCATCTAGAGGTGCTTTGCAGAGGCTAGAGACCCTAGTATGCCCACTCTCTCTCCGTGTCTCTCTTTTCTATCTCTGCTTATAAATAAAATAAAAATATTTTTAATTTTTGAAAATTAATATTGAAGTTTCAAATGGCCAGGTGTGGTGGCACATGCCTTTAATCCCAGCACTCAGGAGGCAGAGGTAGGAGAATCACTGTGAATTTGAGGCCAGCCTGGGTCCATAAAGTGCATCACTTTGCCCAACTAAGGTCTGTTTTTTAAGATAGGGTCTCCTTGTAGACAATAGCTTAATTCCTTTTTCAGGCTCATTTCCTTCTGCTTTTTGTTGTTGTTGAATAATTCCAACCATAAATTGTTTTCTAAATTTTTTGTTTATTTTTATTTATTTATTTGAGAGCAACAAACAGAAAGAGAAAGAGGCAGTTAGAGAGAGAGGATGGGTGCTCCAGGGCCTCCAGCAACTGCAAACAAACTCCAGACACATGTACCCCTCGTGCAACTGGCTAATGTGGGTCCTGGGGAATCAGGCCTCCAACCGGGGTCCTTAGGCTTCACAGGCAAGTGCTTAACCACTAAGTCATCTCTCCAGCCCCATAAATAAAGTTTTTAAGAATACTGTGAGAAAAAAAAAAAAGAGATAGGGTCTCTTATAACCCAGAATGGCCTTGAACTAATTTATTAGCCAATGATGATCTTGAACTCCTAATCCTCCTTTCTCCACCTTTCAAGTAATTAGGATGTCAGGCATAGACAGTATGCCTAGCATTTCTTTCTTTCCTTCTTTTTACAAGAGAAAGGGAGAATGGATGCACCAAGGCCTCTAGCCACTGCAAACTCCAGATGTATGTACCACCATGTTCATCTGACTTACACAGGTTCTGGAGAATTGAACCTGGATCCATAGGTTTTGCAAGCACACGCCTTAACCTCTCTTTAGCCCTACAAGAATTTATATATGTAATCCAGAGTGCTCTCAAACTCATGATCCTCCTGCCTCAGCCACCCAAGTGCTAGAATCACAGGTGTATGTTGCCATGCCTGGCTAAGGTTTAATCTAAGGAGTCACATGTTATGATTGTGTTTGATATTCCAGTACTTGAAAGGTGGAGGCAACAAGATGAGGCATTCAAGGTCATCCTTAGCTGTACACAGAGTTCAAGACCAATCTAGGTATGGTGGTTTGAATCAGCTGTCCCCCATAACCTCATGTGGTTTTTGGTGGGGAGGGTTCAAGGTAGGGTTTCACTCAAACTCACGATGCTTCTCCTACCTCTGTTTCCCAAGTGCTGGGATTAAAAGCATGTGCACCACACCCATCTAACTCATGTGTTTTGAATACTTGGTCCCCAGCTGATGGCAGTTTAGGAGATGGAGCCCTGCTGGAGGAGGTGTGTTGTTGGGAAAAAGCTTAAGGTTGTTGTAGCCAGCTCCCCTTTGCTGGTTTGGCTCCCTTTCCTGCTGTGGTTTTTCATTTGCAGTGGCAGAGGTGATGTCCAGCCTCTGTTTGTGCCATGTTTCCCCCTACCAACACTAAGCTTCCCCTGGAGACCATAAGCCAAAATACTTTTCCTCCCATCAGCTGCTTTTGGTCAGGTGTTTTTGTCCCAGCAATGCAAAGGTAACTACAACACCAGGTAGCATAAGAACCTATCTTTAAAATAAAAACAGGAATGGTGGGTCAGGCCTGTAATTCCTGCACTTAAGACCAAGGTAGGATTACCTTGATATGAAGCCAGCCTATGTTACAGAGTTACAGAGTCTGTCACAAAACATACACACACACAAAGTTTTGTGTGGTGGTATATGCCTTTAGTCTCTGCACTTGGGTAGCTGAGGTAGAAGGATCATTGTGAAGGTACTCAGTGAGTTCCAAGTCACCTTGGGGTAGAGTGAAACCCTGCCTCAAGAAAATATTTTTTTAAATATTTTATTTATTTATTTGAGAAAGAGAGAAAGATGCAGATAGAGAGAAAGAAAATGGGTGTGTCAGGGTGTCCAGCCACTGCAAATGAACTCTAGATGCATGTGCCACCTTGTGCATCTGGTTTATGTGGGTACTGGTGATTTGAGCCTGGGCCCTTAGGCTTTTCAGGCAAGCACCTTGCCCACTAGGAAATCTCTCCACTCCCCCCCCCCATATTAATATTTTACTTATTTATTTGACAGAGAGAAAGAGACTGATAAAGAGAGGGAGAATGATCATGCCAGGCCTCTAGCCACTGCAAACAAACTCCATATGCATGTGCCACCTTAGCATCTGGCTTATGTGGGTACTGGAGAATTGAACCTGGGTCCTTAGGCTTTGCAGGCAAGCACTTAAAGTGCTAAGCCATCTCTCCGGGCACCCCTCCCAAAAAATTTAAAAACTGGATATCTATATGGAGAAGGATAAAAATAGATCTTTATCTCTCCCCATTCATAAGGATCTACTCTAAATGGATCAAAGACCTTACTTAACATCAGCTGGGCATGGTGCTGCATGTCTTTAATCCCAGGACTTGGGTGGCTGAGGTAGGAGGATGACTGTGAGTTCAAGTCCATTCTGAGACTACATAGGGAATTCCAGGTCATCTTGGGCTGTAGTGAAACCCTACCTCAAAAACAAAAGACCTTAACATCAGACCTGGAACTCTGAGATGACTAGTGGAATAAGTAAGGGAAATACTTCAACATATAGACAAAAAGATTTTCTGAATAGAAGTCCAGTTTCTCAGAAAGTAAGACAACTAGTCAACTATTGGGAACTAATGAATTAAAAAGCTTTTTTAGGGGGCTGGAGAGATGGTTTAGTGGTTAAGTGCTTGCCTGTGAAGCTTAAGGACCCTGGTTCAAGGCTCAATTCCCCAGGACCTACTTTAGCCAGATGCACAAAGGGGTGCACGCGTCTGCAGTTCATTTGCAGTGGCTGGATGCCCTGGTGCACCCATTCTCTCTCTATCTATCTGCCTCTTTCTCTCTCTGTCTGTCACTTTCAAATAAATAAATAAAATTTTTTTTAAAAAAATTTAAAAGCTTTTGTGGGGCTGGAGAGATGGCTTAACAGTTAGATGGTACTTGCATTCAAAGCCTAAGGTCCCAGGTTGGATTTCCCAGTAACCATGTAAGCCAGATGCACAAGGTGGCACATGCATCTGGAGTGTTCAGCGACTAGAGACCCTGACATTCCCATTCTCTTTCGATCTGCCTCTTCTTCTCTCTTAATCTCTGCCTCAAGTAAATAAATAAAATATTTTTTAAAAGCTCTTTTTAAAAAGCTTTTGAACAGCAAAGGACACTGAATAGAGCAAAGAGGGAACCTACAGAGTGGGAGAAAATTTGCCAGCTATACATCTGATGGAGGATTATTAACTAGGATATACAAAGAACTCAAAAGTAAATAATAATAAATCAAACAACCCATTGCTGGTGGGAATAAAAACTGGTATAGCCCTTGTAGAAATCAGTGTGGAGGGTCCTGAGACAGCTAAAAACTGAGTTACCCTATGACCCACCTGCACCACTCCTTGGCATATGCCCTAAAGACTCCACTCATTACTATGGATACACTTGCTCATCCATGTATATTGCCACTGTATTCATAATAACTAGGAAATGGAACCCACTTAGATGTTCCTCAACTAATGAATGGATAATGAAGATGTGGTGCATTTATACAATGAAGTTTTACACCTCTATAAAGAAAAATAAAATTATGAAATTTTCAGAAAAATTGATGAATATGAAAAAGATTATACTGAGGTAACCCAGGTAACCAAAGCCAAATGTTCTCTCTTATATGTTGATCCTAGCTTCTAATGTTTAGATTTGCATGTAAGAGTAAAAGTTGTGGGCTGAAGAGATGGCTTAGTGGTTAAGGTGCTTGTCTGTGAAGCCTAAGGACCCAGGTTCAATTCCCCAGTAACCATGTAAGCCAGATGTAGGTGGCACATGTGTCTAGAGTTGGTTTGCAGTGGCTAGAGGCCCTGCTGTGACCATTTGCTCTCTCATTCTCTCTCCCCCACTCTCAAATAAATAAATATTTTATTTTTTAATATTTTTTAACTTTATTTATTTATTTGACACAGAGAGAGAGAGAAAGAATGGGCACTCCAGGGCTTCCAGTCACTGCAAATAAACTCCAGACATGTGTGCCCCCTTGTGTATCTGGCTAACATGGGTCCTGGGGAATCTAACCACGGTCCTTTGGGCTTTGCAGGCAAATGCCTTAACTGCTAAGCCATCCCTCCAGCCCATTTTTTATTTTTTTATTTTTATTTTTTGTTTTTTGGGTCTTTTTTTTGGTTTTGGTTTTGGTTTTTCGAGGTAGGGTCTCACTCTAGCCCAGGCTGACCTGGAATTCACTATGGAGTCTCAGGGTGGCCTCGAACTCACGGCAATCCTTCTACCTCTGCCTCCCGAGTGCTGGGATTAAAGGCGTGCACCACCGCGCCCGGCTCCATTTTTTATTTTTTATATTTTGTTTTTCAAGGTAGGGTCTCACTCTAGCCCAGGCTGACCTGGAATTCACTATGAGTTCAGGCTGGCCTTGAACTCATGGTGCCCATCCTACCTCTGCCTCCCTAATGCTGGAATTAAAGGTATGTGCCATCATGCCTGGCAATAAATAACTATTTTAAAAAGAGTAAAAGTCACTACCAGGTAAGAGGGTGGCATACTCACAACACCAAAGCAGCCTAGGGGAGGATATAAGCAGAAACACAGCAAAATATACTCTTCTACTGAAAAGTGAAGGTATATAAGTTATCAACAACAGCAGAGAAGCAGGAGAGACTAGGATCTTCCAGAAAGGAGGAAAACAGCCAGAGTCCTGCCAAGGTGCCTGCAGCCCCAATCCACACACCCAGCCACCTGCCTGGCATGCACAGAGCAATAGGAGCAGAAACCAGGTGAAGGGATTTTCCACTTACATCAGCCTCCTTGCAAAGTAAAGAAATCTGAAGGGGAAGACAGCAGGGACCAACTGAGCAGCTACTGAAGGAGAACACAAATGGGACGAGATGAGCAGCTCCAGCACAACTCCAGGCAGCCTGCATAGCCTCCCAACCCCCAACCATCAGGGCCGTGAGCCTCTGGAGAACTGACTCACTCCATGCCACCCAGCACTGAGAGAGATCAACGTGGACTCTCAGCATTGGTGAGATTGGAAACCACTCCAAAAGGTAACAGGGCCTACATACACTCCAAATATGCAGGCCTGCACTGGAAGTGGTACTCTCCCTTTCCATGTCACGAAAGGTCATGTATTACATTTGGATAATATATTCTTGGTTGGCTTTACCACTCTCAAACAAACTGTATTTTGGTGCTGACTATTGTTGCCTTTGATGTTTCCTGACTTACAGGGCCCTTATATTTTTCTTCTGTCATTATTGGGGGCAGGGTCTGACTGGCCCCAAGGCTTAATTAGAACCCATTTAAGATCAGAAATCTCAATCTCCTAGGTAACAGGATTAAGGGTGTGAGGCAATACACACTGTTAGGGACTTTGGCTTAATTAGATTATCTGTTTATTTTAATCACCATACTTGTATAAATACCTGTGCTGGTTTTGATTGTATGTGTGCATTGCTCAGTTGAATTTTAGAATTTGCAAGTAATTTGCTCCACTCAGTCTACTACAATACTTCAATAGCAGGCAAACTCAACACCTAGGGTCACTTCTGCTATTTCCTTGGAGTATAAGAGCTACACCTGGCACTGTAAAATCCTACACCGAAGATATATAAAGTCAGATTTATACAGCTAAGAACACTGCAGATAATTAGAAAGCCCAACATCAAATTAACTCAAAATGCAAAAATCTCAACATTATAATACAAGAAACACAAAAAATCAAGACAATACAATCCCACCAAAAATTTAAAATCCATCAGAAATGACCTCCAGTGAGACTACATTAGATGAAATGCCTGACATAGATTTTTTAAAAATGATTATATCTATATTTAAAGAAATCAAAGAAGAAATACAAGGAATCAAAGAAGAAAACCAACTCCTGAAGGAATCCCAAGATAACACAGGAAACCAACTTAATGAAATAAGGAGGTCAATACAAGACATGAGTAAGGACATTGAAATAATGAAAAAATATCATGCGGGAATATTAGAAATAAAAACAGAGTTAGTCATATAGAAACTATGTAGAAAGTCTCATCAGTAGAATGGACCAAGGAAAGGACAGAATAACTACACTAGATCAGGTGGTAGATCTGACAGAGTCCAACAAAGAGAAAGACAAACTAATAGGAGGGCATGAATAGAATTTCAAGGCATTCAGGACACTATGAAAAGATCAAACATAACAAACATATCAAACATTCAGGGCATAGTAGAAGAATAATTTCATTCCAAAGGCATAATGGGTATTTTCAACAAAATAATAGAAGAAAACTTCTCCAATTAGGGAGAGAGATGCCAATACAGATACAGGAAGCCTATAGAATGCCAAACAGATAAAATTCAGAAAGAACCACTCACCATCATATTAAATTAGACAATAAAACACACAAGCCAAAGAAACTATGTTGACAGCAGTTAGAGAGAAAAACCAGGTCACATACAAAAGCAGGCCCATCAGGATTAATCAGCAGATTACTCAACACAAACATTAAAAGCCAGACAGGCTTGGAATGATGTATTCCAAGTTCTGAAAGATTCCACATACTTGGGCTGCAAGGTCACTGAGAAATCCTGCTGGAGCTAAGCTGAAAACCTCCTCCATGTAGACCAGCTGACAGAAAGCTGGAAAAGGCTATGCTGCATACAGTTCAATGTGAGAGAGAGAACTCACCAGTGGAGATACTCAACAGTGGACATGGCAAGCCTTAAATTTGGCCAGCCAGGCCAAATGAGCCAATGGGTACAATAGTGTCATGTCTGTTATGGGGGACACCAAACCAACTGCTCTCTAATTGGAATAGAGGCCTATTCCATGGGATGGAATATATCCCTGACACTGAAGACCTACAACAGAGGAAGTTGTGACACCTAGAAGTGTAATGTCTGCTGGTGTCTGGCTAAATGTATACACTATGCTCACCAAACTGCCCAGTAACCACATCTCTTAATGTTCATACCCATATATTAATGGTACTCTCACTCTTGGTTAGAGAAGCTTCTCTTTTCAGATGGCAGTGACCTTGGGATGACTCAGAAGGCACCATGGTGCTGAGAAGAAGTGATAGAGGAGTGCTGAGCACTGAAATATCTCTATTACATCTTCCAAGGCTCAGGGTCCATTGCAGAAGAGGTGGCAGAAAGAATATAAGAGCCAAAGGAAGGGTAGGACTCCTTAAAACACGTTCCTCCAAACACAAAATGGCCTGCATATCCATGACCTCACAGTGTCTGACACTGCCTACACAAAACCATCATAACAGGAGGAAAAGATGATGATATCAAAAATAAAAAGAAGCCAGGCATGGTGGTGCACGCCTTTAATCCCAGAACTCAGGAGGCAGAGGTAGGAGGGTTGCAGTGAGTTCGAGGCCACCTGAGACTCCATAGTGAATTCCAGGTCAGCCTGAGCTAGAGTGAAACCCTACCTCAAAAAACCAAAACAATAAAATAAAATAAAAATAAAAAAGAAATTGATTGAGAGGGGTAAGAGGTATGATGGAGAGTGGCATTGTAGAGTAGAAAGTGGGGGAGGGAGGGAATTACAATGGGCTATTGTCTACAATTATGGAAGTTGTCAATAATTTTTTTAATTCACATAATCAAATGATAATGAGAATACAACATACCAAAACCTTTGGGACATAATGAAGGCAGTCCTAAGAGGGAACTTTATAGCATTAGATGCCTATACTAAGAAATTAGAAAGGTCGCAAGTAACAATTTAATGCTTCACATTAAGGCCTTGGAAAAAGAAGAACAAGGCAAACCAAAAATTAGTAGATGGGAATAAATAATAAAGATTAGGGCAGAAATTAATAAAATAGAAACAAAACAAATCCAAAAATCAATGAAATGAAGACTTTTTTTTGGAAAGGATAAGTAAGATTGATAAACCATTAGCAACTCTGACCAAAAGAAAGAGAGAAGAGACACAAATTAATAAAATTAGAGATAAGACTTCCAGTTAAGATGGTGGTGTAGGTACCACCCCAAAGCAGACTAGGAGGGAAAAAGCAAAAAAAAAAAAAAAAAAAAAAAAACAGCAAAATACACACTTTTACTAAAAAGTAAGGTAAATAGCAAATTCAAACGGCAGTGGAGAAGTAGGAGAGATCCAGAGCATCCAGAGCCCACACAGGCTGGCAGGAGCAGCTCCAGCAGGTCTGCGGACCACAGCGGCGGCCAGAAAGCCGCCACGCGTGGCTTGAGCTGCAGGAAAAGCCAGGTGAAGGGAGTTTCCACTCACACTGGAGCTCTCCGCAAACTCAATAAATGTGAAGGGAGAACGGCAGTGAACAACGGAGGAGCAGATCACAAGGTAGAAGAACACGTGGAACAGCGGGCGAACTAGAGCAGCATCGGCAGTCTCCCCTCCCCCATCGCCAGTGCCCGGCTCCACCTAACAGAGCAGCAGTCCAAGAACCCGACCATGCCAACTTGAACTGACAGCGGGACCCAAGCAGGAGCAGAGGTAACTGGGATTACACCAGGGAAGGGTCTCACCTGGTCACAAACTGACTTGGAACCCTCAACAGATCAGAACTCTTAACCTCTTTGGTGTCAGGATTAAGGCTGTGGGTGGGGCACCACACACTCTAAGGTACAGAGGATCTGGTTGTCATAATACCTACTCTTGGATAAATATTCTGAGCTGTTTTTCATTGAAAGTGTACATTGTTTAATTTAATTTCAGAATCTATCTGTATTTGCTTCCACACAGCCTACTTGAACACTCTCATAGCAGGCAAACCCAACACCTAGGATTACTGATACTCTGAGAGTCTTGAGAGCCACACCTAACACCTTAAGCTCCTATCCTGAAGTTATATAACATCAGATTGACTGATACATCTAATAATACCCAGCTTACTAGAAAATCCAATCATTAAATAATCCAGGACGCAAAAATATATACATTATAACACAAGAGACGCCAAAAATCAAGAAAATATAAATCCACCAAAAAGTATTAATGCATCAGAAATGACCTCCAGTGACAATGAGTTAGAGGAAATACATGAGAAACATTTCAAAAGAATGATTATAAATATGTATAAAGAAGTCAAAGAAGAAGTCAAAGGAATCAAAGAAAACACAGGACACCAATTTAATGAAATAAAGAGGTCAATACTAGACATAAATAAGGAAACAGAAATAATAAAGAAAAACCAGTCAGAATTACTAGCAATAAAGAACACAGTTAATGAAATAAAAAACCCTGTAGAAAATCTCACCAGTAGAATAGATAAAGGAGAGGACAGAATATCTAAATTAGAAGACCAGGTGGCAGACCTAATACAGTCCAACAGAGAAAGACAAACTAATAGAAAAGTATGAGTGGGAATTTCAAGATATTCGGGACACTATGAAAAGCTCAAACATAAGAATTTGGGGCATAGTAGAAGGAGAAGAATTTCACTCCAAAGGCATAGTAGGCATCTTCAACAAAATCATAGAAAAAAGTTCCCCCAAATTGTGAAAGAGGTGCCAATGCACATACAGGAATCCTTTAGAACACCAGCCAGACAAAACCTGGAAAGAACCTCTCCTTGCCATATTATAATCAAACTACCAAACACACAAACCAAAGAAAAAATATTGAAAGCAGTCAGAGAGAAAAAGCAAGTTACCTACAAAGGCAAGCCTATCAGGATTACAGCAGATTACTCAACCCAAACTTTAAAAGCCAGAAGGGTGTGGAGTGATGTATTCCAAGTCCTGAAAGATAACAACTGTCAATCAAAGTTACTTTATCCTGCAAAACTACCCATTCAAATAGATGGAGAAATAAGGACATTCCACGACAAAAGCAAGCTAAAGGAGTATTTGAAGACAAAACCAGCTCTACAGAAAATACTTGAAAGAATCCTCCATGCTGAAGAAAAAGAAAAACACACATATAAGGACCTGGGAAAAAACAAACAATACTCAAATACTAATTAACACAAGAGAGCAAAGGTAAAACCAGAAGAACTACAAAAAAATGGCAGAAATGAATACAAACCTTTCAATATTATCTCTTAATATCAGTGGCCTCAATGCCCCAACCAAAAGGCATAGGTCCACAGACTAGGTTAAAAAGCAGGATCCTTCAATTTGTTAACTCCAAAAAACCCACCTTTCTACAATGGATGGACACTATCTTAGGGTGAAAGATTGGAAAATGGTGTTTCAAGCAAATGGACCTAGAAAACAAGCAGGGGTTGCTATCCTAATATCTGAAAAGGTAGACTGCAGTCCAACATTAGTTAAGAAAGATAAGGAAGGTCACTTTTTATTGATTAAAGGCACACTCCAACAGGAGGACATTACAATCCTAAACATATATGCACCTAACATGGGGGCCCCCAAATTCATCAAACAAATGCTATTAGAACTAAGGTCACAGATAACACCAAACACAGTGGTAGTGGGTGACTTCAACACCCCACTCTCATCAACTGACATGTCATCCTGGGAAAAAATAAACAGAGAGGCATCTGGACTAAATGAGGTCATAGGAGGAATGGACCTAACAGATATCTACAGGACATTTCATCCAAATGCTGCACAATATACATTCTTTTCAGCAGCACATGGAACATTCTCTAAAATAGACCATATATTAGGACACAAAGCAAATCTTAACAAATACAGGAAAATTGAAATAATTCCTTGCATTCTATCTGACCACAATGGAATCAAACTACAAATCAATAGCAAGAAAGGCTATAGAGCATACACAAAATCATGGAAATTAAACAACACACTACTAAATGATGAATGGGTCAATGAAGAAATCAAGAAGGAAATCAAAAACTTCATAGAGTCAAACGATAATGAAAACACAACATACCAAAATCTCTGGGACACAATGAAGGCAGTTCTAAGACATAGATTTATAGCTTTAAGTGTCTATATTAAGAAATTAGAAAGGTCTCAAGTAAATGACCAAATGCTTCACCTTAAAGCCTTAGGAAAAGAAGAACAAGGCAAACCAAAAATCAGTAGATGGGAAGAAATAATAAAGATTAGGGCAGAAATTAATGAAATAGAAACCAAAAATCAATCCAAAGAATCAATGAAACAAAGAGTTGGTTCTTTGAAAGGATAAACAAGATTGATAAACCCTTAGCAAATCTGACCAAAAGAAAGAGAGAAGAGACACAAATTACTAAAATTAGAGATGAAAAAGGTAACATCACAACAGATGCCAGAGAAATTTAAAAAATCATAGGGACATATTATAAAAGCATATACTCCACAAAGTATGAAAATCTGAAAGAAATGGATGATTTCCTTGATTTATATGACCTACCTAAATTAAATCAAGATGAGATTAATCACTTAAATAGACCTACAACAAGCATGGAGATCTAAGCAGTTATCAAAAATCTCCCAACTAAAAAAAGCCCAGGCCTAGATGGATTCATTGCTGAATTTTACCAGACCTTCAGGGAACAACTAACACCATTGCTTCTTAAGCTTTTCCATAAAATAGAAAAAGAAGGAATCCTACCAAATTCCTTCTATGAAGCCAGCATTACCCTGATACCAAAACAAGGCAAAGATAGAACAAAAAAAAGAAAATTACAGACTAATCTCCCTCATAAACATAGATGCAAAAATTCTCAACAAAATATTGGCAAACAGAATACAAGAATATATCAGAAAGATCATTAACCCTGACCAAGTAGGCTTTATCCGAGAGATACAGCGATGGTTCAACATATACAAATCGATAAATGCAATACATTATATAAATGGACTGAAGGACAAAAATCACATGAGCATCTCATTAGACACAGAAAAAGCGTTTGACAAAATCCAACATCCCTTCATGATAAAAGTCCTACAGAGAGTGGGAATAGAAGGAACATATCTCAATATAATAAAGGCTACAAGCCTACAGCCAACATATTACTAAATGGGGAAAAACTGGAAGCTTTTCCACTAAAATCAGGAACAAGACAAGGGTGTCCACTGTCCCCACTTTTATTTAATATGGTACTGGAAGTCTTAACCATAGCAATAAGGCAAGAGACACACATAAAAGGGATACAAATTAGAAAGGAAGAAATCAAGTTATCATTATTTGCAGATTACATGATTCTATATATAAAGGACCCTAAAGACTCTACCAGCAAACTGTTAGAGCTGATAAACACCTACAGCCATGTAGCAGGATACAAAATAAATACACAGAAATCAGTAGAATTCCTATATGCTAGCAACAAACACACAGAGGATGAAATCAGAGAATCAATCCCATTCACAATTGCATCAAAGAAAATAAAGTACCTTGGAACAAACCTAACCAAGGAAGTAAAGAATATCTATAATGAAAACTATAAAACACTCAATCAAGAAATTGCAGAGGACACTAGGAAATGGAAAAACATCCTTTGTTCCTGGATTGGAAGAATCAATATTGTGAAAATGGCAATCTTCCCAAAAGCCATCTACACATTTAATGCAATCCCCATCAAAATTCCAATGGCATTCTTTACAGAAATAGAGAAAACAATCCAAAAATTCATTTGGAATCACGAAAAGCCTCGAATATCTAAAATAATACTGAGCAACGAAAGTAAGGTGGGTGGTATCACCATACCTGATTTTAACCTATACTACAGAGCCATAGTAACAAAAACAGCATGGTACTGGCACAAAAGCAGATACGTAGATCAATGGAACAGAGGAGAGATCCAAGATATAAGTCCAGGTAGCTATAGCCACCTGATATTTGATAAAAATGCCAAAAATACACATTGGAGAAAAGACAGCCTCTTCAGGAAATGGTGCTGGGAAAACTGGATATATATCTGTAGAAGGATGAAAATAGATTCTTCTCTCTCTCCATGCACAAGAATTAAGTCCAAATGGACTAAAGACCTTAATTAACATCAGACCTGAAACTCTGAAATTGCTAGAGGAAAAAGTAAGGGAAACCCTTCAACATACTGGTTTTGCAAAGACTTTCTGAATATAACCCCAATTGCTCAGGCAATAAAACCACAGATTAACCACTGGGACCTCATGAAATTACAAAAATTTTGTGCTGCAAAGGACACTGTGAATAAAGCAAACAGGCAACCTACACAATGAGAAAAAATCTTTGCCAGCTATATATCTGATTGAGGATTAATATCTGGGATATACAAAGAACTCAAAAAGCTAAATAATAAGAAATCAAACAAGCCAATTAAAAAATGGGCTATGGAGATAAATAGAGAGTTCTCAATAGAAGAAATACGGATGGCGCAACAGGGTCTAAAAAAATGTTCTACATTCCTACTCATCAGGGAAACGCAGATTAAAACTACATTGAGATTCTATCTCACTCCTATCAGATTGGCTACCATCATCTGGATATCCATGACCTCATAGTGCCTGACACTACCTACATAAGACCATCATAACAGGAGGATGAATATATCCCATAGTACTACCCTCCTTCCCCCCATTTTCACCTTTGAAATTCCATTCTCCATCATATCCCCTCCCCATCTCTTTTTTTTTTTTTTTTTTTTTTTTTTTTTTTTTTTTTTTTTTTTGGTTTTTCGAGGTAGGGTCTCACTCTAGTTCAGGCTGACCTGGAATTCACTATGGAGTCTCAGGGTGGCCTCGAACTCATGGCAATCCTCTTACCTCTGCCTCCCAAGTGCTGGATTAAAGGCGTGCGCCACCACGCCCGGCAGCCCCTCCCCATCTCAATCAGTCTCTCTTTTATTTTGATGTCATGATCTTTTCCTCCTCTTATGATGGAATTTCAAAGGGGAAAGTGGGGGGAGGGAGGGTAGTACCATGGGATATTTTTTATAATCATGGAAAATGTTAATAAAAATTGAGAAAAGAAAGAAAATTAGAGATAAAATAGACACCATTACAACAGATACCAGAGAAATTCAGAAACCATAAGAACACACTATAAGAACATATACTCCACTTAATTTGAAAATCTGAAAGATATAGATGATTTCCTTGGTTTATATGACCTACCAAAATTAAATCAAGATGAGATTAACCACTTAAATAGACCTATAACAAGTACAGAGATACAAGCAGTTATAAAAAAAAAATCTCCCAACTAAAATTCTCCAGATTCAGATGGATTCACCGGTGAATTTTACCAGACCTTCATGAAAGAACTAACACCACTGCTTCTCAAACTTTTCCATAAAAGAGGAAAGGAAGGAATCCTACAAAACTCCTTCTATGAAGCCAGCATCACCCTGATATCAAAACCAGACAAAGATAGAACAACAACAACAAAAAAAAAAACTACAGACCAATATCCCTCATGAACATAGATGCAAAAATTCTCAACAAACTATTGGCAAACAGAATACAAGAATATATCAAATTGTCATTCACCCTGAACAAGTAGGCTTTATCCCAAACATTCAGGGATGGTCCAATATATGCAAATTGATAGACGTAATATATTATATAAATGGTCTGAAGGACAAAAACCACATGATCATCTCATTAGATGTAGAAAAAGCATTTGACAAAATGCAACATCTCTTCATCGTAGAAATCCTACAGAAACTGGGAATAGAAGGAACATATCTCAACATAATACAGGCTGCTTATGACAAACCTACAGCCAACATAATACTAAATGGAGAAAAACTTGAAGCTTTTCCACTAAAATCAGGAACAAGACAAGAGTGTCTACTGTCCCCACTTTTAGATCATTATTAGAAAATTTTCAGTGCCAGGGATGGGATACCTTCCAGTGAGTTGTTGGACAGGGAGATCCCTGATGCCCCCAAAACATTACAGTCCATTGCCAAGGCCCCTGGTTTCCCACAAGGAATAGATAGTAAGACCCTGTTGCTGAAGTCTCCACATAATTGGGCTGCAAGGTCACTAAGAAATCCTGCTGGAGCTAAGCTGAATACTTTCCTCTGTGTAGACCAGCTGACAGAAAGCTGGAAAAAAAAAAAAAAAGCTATGCTACATGCAGTTCAATGGGAGAGAGAGAGAAAAATCACCAGTGGAGATACTCAACAGTGGACACTACAAGCCTTAAATTTGGTCAGCCAGGCCAAATGAGCCAATGGGTACAATAGTAGTATGTCTGGTATGGGGGGAACCAACAGCTCTGTAATTGGAATGGAGGCCCGCTCCATGGGAGGGAATACATGGCCGATACTGAAAACCTACAACAGGGGTAGTCATGAGCCCTAGGAGTGTAACGTCTGCTGCTGTCTGGCTAAATGTTTATACTATACTCACCAAACTGTCCTGTAAGCACTTTTCTTAATGTTCATGCCCATATATTAATGCTATTCTCACTTTTGGTTAGAGAAGCTTCTCTTTTCAGATGGTGGTCACCTTGGGATGACTCCAAAGGCAGCATAGTGCTGAGAATAAGTGACAGAGGAGTGTTCAGCACTGAAACATCTCTATTACACCTTCCCAAGGCCCAGGGTCCATTGTGGAAGAGGCAGCAGCAAAATGTAAGAGACAAAGTTAGGGTAGGACTCCTTACAACGCACTCCTCCAGACACAAAATGGCCTGGATATCCACGACCTTGCACTGCCTGACACTACCTACACAAGACCCTCATAACAAAGGAAAAGATGATGACATTAAAATAAAAGAGAGACTGATTGAGGGGGGAAGGGGTATGATGGAGAGTGGAGTTGCAAAGGGGAAACTGGGGGTGGGGGAGGTCATCACCACAATTCATTTTCTATAATTATGGAAGTTGTCAATTAAAAAAAAAACTTAAAGAGCCAGGTATGGTGGCACACACCTTAAATCCCAGCACTTGCGAGGCAGAGGTAGGAGGATCGCCATGAGTTCGAGGTCACCCTGAGACAACGTAGTGAATTCCAGGTCTGCCTGAGCTAAAGTGAAATCCTGCCTCAGAAAAAAAAAAAAAAAAAAAAAACTTAACAAACAAAAATAAAAGAGTAAAAGTCAGTATTAGAGGGCTGCGAGAAATGGCTTAGCAGTTAAGACACTTGCCTGCAAAACCAAACTACCTAGTTTTGATTCCCCAGGACCCACGTAAGCCAGATGCACAAGGTGGCACATGTGTCTGAAGTTCATTTGCAGTAGCTGAAGGCTCTGGCATGCCCTTTCTCTCTCTGCCTCTCTCTCCTCTTTTTTTCTCTGCCTCTCTGTCACTCTCAAATAAATAAATTTTTAAAAATTTAGGTAGTCAATAGTAGAGACCAGGAAGCTAGAAAGGGTTATAAGGGAGGAGGGGGAGGGCATAGTAGATATGTAAACAAATGTGTAGAATAATAGGGTGGAATGGTCTAAGTAGGGTCAGAGGAGTGGATGGGTAAGAGTCATGGTTGAAAGAGGATTGATAAACATTTAAGTTGTAGGACTGGAGAAATGGCTTAGCAGTAAAAGACACTTGCTTGCAAAGCCTGATGACTCAGGTTTGATTCCCTAGGACCCATGTAAAGCCAGACACATAAAGTGGCACATGTATTTGAAATTCATTTGCAATGGAAAGAGGACCTGGTATGCCCATTCATTCTCTTCATTCTCATTTTCATTCTCATTCTCTCTCTCTCTCTCTCTCTCTCTCTCTCTCTCTCTCTCTCTCTCTGCTTTCAAGTAAATACTAAGATTTTTTTTTTAATTTAAGTTTTAGGCTGGGTGTGATGGCATACACCTTTAATCCCAGCACTCAGGAGGTGGAGGTAGGAGGATTGCTGTGAGTTCAAGGCCAGCCTGGGCTAGAGTGAGGCCCTACCTCACCAGCACCCCCACAAGAAAAAGATGTCTGGGACTGGACAGATGACTCATTGGGTAAATGTGCTTCCCATGGAAAATAAGGGCCAGAGTCTATCTGAATTCAATTCCCAGCACCTATATAACAGCTTGCTGTAGCCACAAACACCTATAATCCTGGTCTTGTGAGGAACAATGACCACAGTATCATTGATGCTTATGAAGAGCAAGTTCTGCAATCAGTGAGACTGTCTTAAGCAAACACATAGATGAGAGGGCCACCCAACATTCTCCTCAGATGTCTCACATGTCCACATGTGGACATGAGACACATGGCTCTGCATACACACATTAATATACCACCCACCCACCCCAACACACAGGTCTAAGCACTTGCCTAGCACATGCAAGGCCCTAATACATCCTCAGCACTACCAAAAAGAAAATAACATTAGGGGCTGGAGAGATGGATCAGTGGTTAAGGTGTTTCCCTGCAATGCCTAAAGACCAGGGTTTGAGTCCCCAGTACCCACACAAAGCCAGATCTCTCTCCATGTCTCTCTTTTCTATCTCTACTTATAAATAATATTTTTAATTAATATTAAAGTTCAAAATGGCCAGGTGTGATGGCAACATGCCTTTAATCCCAGCACTCAGGAGGCAGAGGTAAGAGGATCGTTGTGAATTTGAGGCCAGTCTGGGACTCCATAGTGAATTCCAGGCCAGCCTGGGCTAGAGTGAGACCCTACCTGGGTGCGGGGGGAGTGCAAAATAAGTTCTATAAAGACACCCTACAGGATTAAATATCTTCAGGTCACCTTGATATAGTGAGACTCTGAAAAAAAAAAGCCACTTTGGTGGTGCAAACCATTAATCCCAGGAGCTGCATAACAAGTTCCAGGCTGGGTTAAAATGACACTGTAGACTGGAGGCCGGGCATGGTGGCCACGTCTTTAATCCCAGAACTTGGGAGGCAGAGGGAGCTGTATTACCGGGAGTTCTGGCCACTATGAGACTACATAGTGAATTCCAGGTCAGCCTCAGCTAGAGTGAGACCTTACCTCAGAAAAAAAAATGATACCATCCAGTTGCCAAGAAGGTCTATTACTACTTCCAAAACATTGCCAAGGCTCTTAGTTTTCTACCAGAAGTAGATGGTAAGATCCTATTGCTGAAGACTTCACATGCTTGGGCTTGAAAAATCAAGCTGGAGCTGAGCTGAAAACCTCCTCCATGTAGACCAGCTGACAGAAAGCTGGAAAAAGCTATGCTGCATGCAACCCTATGGGTGAGAGAAGTCATCAGCAGTGAAAAAAATGGACATTGCAAGCCTTAACTTTGGCCAGCCAGACTAAATGAGCCACAGGTACAATAGTGGCATGTCTGCTATGGGGTAAACCAACCACTTTATATTTGCACTGGAGGCCCACTCTATGGGAGGGAATACATGCCTGGTACTGAAAACCCAGTAAAGAGCCTATGGCAGGGGAGGTCATGAGCCCTTGAAGTGTAAGGCCTGCTGTTGTCTGGCTAAATGCCTATATTACGCTCACCAAACTTCCCTGTAAGCACTTTTCATACCCGCATATTACTGCTACTCTCATTTTTGGTTAGAGAAACTGCTCTTTTCAGATGGTGGTGACCATTGGGATGACCCAAAAGTCACCATAGTGCTGAGAAGCAATAGAGTGTTCAGGACTGAGACACCTCTATCACACCCTCCAAAGCTCTGGGTCCATTGCAAAAGTGGCGGAAAGAATGTAAGAGCCAAAGGAAGGGTAGGACTCCTTACAATGCACTCTTCCAGACACACAATGGCCTGGATATCCATGACCTTGCAGTGCCTGACACTACCAACACAAGACCCTCATAATAGAAAGAAAAGATGATGACATCAAAATAAAAGACAGAAGCTGGGTATGCTGGTGCACATCTTTAATCCCAGCACTCAGGAGGCAGAGGCAGGAGGATTGCCAAGAGTTTGAGGCCACCCTGAGACTACATAGTGAATTCCAGGTCAGCCTGAGCTAGAGTGAGACCGTACCTCAAATAAATAAATAAATAAATAAATAAATAAATAAATAAAAGAGAGACTAGTTGAAACCGGGAAGGGATATGATGGAGAGTGGATTTGTGAAGGGGAAAATGGGGGAGGGAATTATCATGGTTTATTGCCTATAATTATGGAAGTTGTCAGTCAATAAAAAAGTGAAAAACAATAACAGATTCAAAAATAAAAAGAAAGAGAAAGGGAAAAAAAAAAAAGCTGCTAATGCCCGCAAAACAGAGTTTAAGAAGTTGAGACAAGATTTCACTGCAGCACCAAATTCAAAGCTAGCGAGTTACAGTCCAGCCTAAAGCTAAGGGGAAGTAGGAACCCAAACCGGAAGTGTGGCACCGGTCATGATTAAAAGGTCCACATAAGGCAGAGTGGCGCTGCCATGCCAAAAACGAAGTGAATTTCACGGCTGAAAGTCAATAACGCATGCGCACTCTAGCTCCGCCAATCAGGAAGCCGTGAGGCCTGCGCTGGGCGGAAATCACCGCTTGCAAACAGGAAGTGTTCCAGTCTGTCCCCCGACTGCCTGCGTGCTATGGAAGCATACGAGCAGGTCCAAAAGGGACCTCTGAAGCTGAAAGGAGTCGCGGAGCTCGGCGTAACTAAGCGGTAAGGCCCGCGGGACCCCGTCCTCCGTCCTGCAGCCCGAGCCCCGGGGCTCTGACCCACGCTCATGTCTCCCGTCTCCTCTCCTAGAAAGAAGAAGAAGAAAGACAAGGACAAGGCAAAGCTTCTGGAAGCTATGGGAACGAACAAGAAGAGCGAGGAGGAGAGGAGGCGCTGCCTGGACAAGCGGACCCCGGCGCAGGCGGCCTTCGAGAAGATGCAGGAGAAGCGGGTGAGGCCCGAACCCGGGCGCTCGGAGCGGGCGGAGGACGGGCCCCAGTAAGCGCGCGGTGCTCGTAGCAGTGTCCCTGCCTCCGTCCCCAGAGAACTACCACATTCTGCTAGGTTCTGTTATTGAATGTCTTCGTGCTCAGTGCTCGAAGTCACCACAAAATCTCTCTTCATGATGAATTGGTTTGGCAGCTTCAGATAAGTTCATTGTTTGGGATTTTTTTTTTTTTAAGACAGTGTCTCAACATAATCCAGGCTTGGCTTGAACTCCTGAGCACCTGCCTCCACCAATCAAGTAAGTACTTGGATTACAGACGCGTGTTGGTGTTATTTCTCTTGATAACTAAAGAATGTGAGGGAGAGGAGAGGCCCTGGTATGCCCAGGTAAGCCAGGGATGCTGTCGCAGGTCTTACAATGCATAGAACAGCCCCATCTCTTAGCAAAGAAGGATAGTTCCCATTTGTCAATTATGCCGAGGCTGAGAAACCCCTACCCTGCTTTATATGATCCTGTGAGGTAGTATTTAGGAAAGTGAATGCAGTGCTTTTGGTCTGATTTAGTCGTGCAAAGAACACGTGTGTGCTGGCACTATCAAAATAGGCCTGGACCTCATTCCGTCTACCAGTTCTCTCCCCCCCTCCCCCCCCCCCCCCCGGTAGAGTCTTGCTCTAGCCAGGCTGACCTTAAATTCACTGTAGTCTCGGAGTGACCTTGAATTCATGGCAGTCGTGCTACCTCTGTCTCCCACGTGCTGGAATTAAAGGTGTGAGCTACCATGCGTGGCTCTACCTATTATTCTTAATGGTGTAATTCTGAGATGTTTGGTTTTATCCACTTTAGGGCTAAAGTCTACCTCACTAGGTTGTGAGGATTTATGTAATGAGTGAGTGTCTCTTTTAACCTAGGTTTGGTTGTCATAGGCACGGTTGTTTGACAACTGGAGTCAGAATAAACAGCTAATGTAACAATGACAGTAATGGTGGCAGAGTACCTTCAATCACTGTTTAGGATGGGAGTGAAGGCAGGCTAGTTACACCCATCAAGGGGAAACAGAGGTGGAATAAGTTCAAAATGCCTCTTTGCTGAGCGTGTTGGTGCACGCCTTTAATCCCAGCACTTGGAAGGCAGAGGTAGGAGGACTGCCATGAGTTTGAGGCCACCCTGAGACTATGTAGTGTATTCCAGGTCAGGCTGGGCTAGAGTGAAACCCTACCTTGAAAAACAAACAAAAAAATGCCTTTTTGAGAGTAGGCGTGGTGGTGTACACCTTTCATTGCAGCACTTGGGAGTCTAAAACAGGAGCATTGTGAATTCCAAGTGAACCTAAACTACAGAAGGAGACTAGCTTAGAAAACCAAGGAGGAGCTGGGTGTGGTCACGCATGCCTTTAATCCCAGCACTTTGGAGACAGAGGTAGGAGGATTACCATGAGTTTGAGGCCACCCTGAGACTGTATAGTGAATTCTAGGTCAGTCTGGGGTAGAGTGAAACCCTACCTCAAAAAAAATAAAAAAAAAAAAAAAAAAACCACACAAGACTACAAGAAGCATGTGCCCAACTTCTGTCTCTGGGGATTGCTATTCATTTCCTGCTATTCAGGAAGCTAGACCAGAGAGCAACCAGGCAGGATTGCTTTTCAGCCACATCACACATGGGAACTCACCTTTATCTCTTCTCTGTCTAGCAAATGGAAAGAATCCTGAAGAAAGCATCCAAAACCCACAAACAGAGAGTAGAGGTAAGCCCTAGGCCTTGAGAGTGCCTGCTGGGCCTAAAGGCCAAGAGTCCAGTGGAGCAAGCACTGGTATGTGGGGGAGGATCCTCTGTAAGTTCTTTTGGGGTACTGCAAGGCCCACAGGAGTTGGGTGTGATGGGTGGTCCATCAAGGAGAAGTGGAGTAGGGAGGGAAGTGGGCTGGGAAGTGCCTTCCACACCATTGCCCACCTGGGCCACACTGACACTACTTTTCCTCTGCTCCACAGGACTTCAACAGACACCTGGACACACTCACAGAGCACTATGATATCCCCAAAGTCAGCTGGACCAAGTAGCCGCCTGTGGGGCAGCTTCCAGGAAAGCAAGAGGCCACTTTGGCCATAATGCTCCCTTTGATGTTTTGGGAAAAAAGTCCATACACATGCATCCTCTGCTGAGCCCAGACCTGAAATTGTGTCCCTTGTTTTGAAATTTGATTAAAATAAGGCTGTTCTTTTACTCAGTCTTGGTTTAGGTATAGACTAGAAATTCTGGGCTGGAGTCCTTTCTGTATGAGGGCTGTGTGAGGAGGATTTTGTCCCCAAGTATATTCTACATGCTTAGGCCAGCAGCTGTCTACACTAGGACAATGTGGTAGATAGACTCCAAAGGATAGGCTGGGGCTGGACAGATGGCTCAGCAGTTAAGGTGCTTGCTTGTGAAGCCTAAGGACCTGGGTTCATATCCCCAGTACCCACGTAAAGCCAGATGCATAAGGTGGCACATGCATCTGGAGGACAGGGTACTCAGGCCAGCAGGCCTGGAACATGTGGACACTGCCAGACTTCCCCAGGAGGCTTTGGACTCACTATGGTTTCCACCCAGATCCTGTGGAAGCTTCTTGCAGCTCTGTAGCCTTTAGACTGCCTCTTGGCCACCTGATAGGGACAGCTACCTAAGTCAAGGACAGAATAAAAGTCTTGTCCCAGGGCTGAAGAAATAGCTTAGTGGTTAAGGCTCTTACCTGCAAAGCCTAAGGACCCAGGTTCAATTCCCCAGAACCCACGTAAACCAGATGCACAAGGTGGCGCATGTGTCTGGATTTGCAGTGGCTAGACCCTCCCTCCCCCCCACCAATAAATAAAAATAAAGTACTTTTTTTTAAAAAGTCTTGTCCGCTTCTGAACCCATGGCTAGCTGCAGTCTCTCCCCTCAGTATTCCCTATGTCTCCAGAGCAGACATTGCTAATCAGTCAAAGATCTTAGCCAGGCCTTTAATCTCAGCACAGGTAGGATTGCCATGAGTTTGAGGCCACCCTGAGACTACATAGTGAATCCCAGGTCAGCTTGGTCTAGCGTGAAACCCTACCTCAAAAAAGATATTAGTGATGTGCCTCAGACTGCAACCCAGGGCTCCAGGCATTCATGGAGCCTATGCAGCCCTTCTGGCCTTGGACACAACCAGGGCAGATTGCCAGCACAAAAGGGGGCAGTGAAATGGGAGAACTGAAACTGGAGAGTTGGGACGTTTAAGGGTCTCCGTGGAGCACATGAGGATCAAACTGCCTATCGTTGGGAGAAGCAGCCCCTGTGGCGATAGATACTGAGGGAACAAAATCAAGGAAGTCCAAGGGCTGGCCACTGTCCTGTACCTGTAGAGTAAAGCAAAAGTCTATCATTAACTTGTGTTGAATGTCTTCATTTTCTTGTTTCTTGGTGTTCTTTTTTTTTTTTTTTTTTTCAAGGTAGGGCCTCCCTCTAGCCCATGGAGACTTGGAACCCACTATGTAATCTCAGGATGGTCTCAAACTCACAGCAATCCTCCTACCTCTGCCTCCTGAGCACTGGGATTAAAGGCATGCGCCCCTATGCCTGGCTGAATGTCTTATTTATAGGCTGTTTGTCCAGAAATGCCTTTTGAATTACAACACATAAAGGATGTGCATGGTGAGAAGCTGTTGCTCAACTAGGAAAAAAATTAGGTTTGTTTCTCCCTGTGGCTCATTCCTAAGTGAGATGACATGTGGCTTGTGTGTCCCACATCCAAGATGTTTAGGATAATTGTCAAGTTGGGGATTTTTCTTCAGGTTTTTGGAACATTTATGTTACATGATGAGATATTCTGGGGATGAGACCCAAGGGTAAAGACAATTCATTCTGTTTCATATTTACCTGCACACACAGCCTTGAAGTAATTTTATACATAAATATTTTTTTAGCCCTGAGGTAATTTACACATAAATCTTTTTATTTTATTTTTTATTTGAATGAGAGAGGCAGAGAGAGAGAATGGGTGCGCCAGGGCCTGTAGCCACTGAAAACAAACTCCAGACGCATGCACTACCTTGTGCATCTGGCTTACGTAGGTACTGGGGAAATCAAACCTGGGTCCTTTGGTTTTACAGGCAAATGCCTTAACCACTAAGCCATCTCTCCAGCCCTCTTTATTTTTTAAGTTGGCATACAAAATATATTTGTTTTAAAACCATGTATGTGAGAGCTGAAGAGATGGTTCAGTGGTTAAAGGCACTTGCTTGCATAGCCTTTTCAGCCTGGGTTTGGCCTAGTTCAAATCTTCAGTACCCACATAAAAGCCAGATGCACAAATGACATGCATCTGGACTTCATTCTGTCCATGCAAATAAAAAATATTTTTTAAGATTTTTTTTATTTATTTGCAAGCAGAGAAAGAATGGGCACTAGAGGCAGGATGATCAGTTCAAGGTTATATTTTCCTACATATCCAGTGTGAGGCCAGCCTGGGCTACATGAGACCCTATCTGAGAATAAAACAAAAAAAGAGGTGGAACAGGTCTGAGCCTGGCAGTATTTCATCATGGATGGGGGAAGGGCTCGTAAGCTCACAACTTCCCACAATAGCTAATGGCAGCTAATAGTTGTTGGGGGAGGGGAAGTCATGATCTTCAGTGGTATAGCCACTAATTGCCCACAGTCCATTAAATAACCTTCCACCCATGGTCATTTTATATATATATAAATTTTTTTTTCCAGGGCAGGGTCTCGCTCAAGTCCCGGCTGACTGAAACTCTGACTCTCTCTTCTCATCCTGCCTTTTTTTGTGCATATGGCTTTATGTGGGTACTAGAAAATCAAACCTGAGTTGTTAGGCTTTGCAGGCAAATGCCTTAACTACTAAGCCATTCCCAGCCTTAATTTTTTTTTTTCTTTTTGGTTTTTCAAGGTAGGATTTTGCTCTAGCCCAGGCTAACCTGGAATTCACTAGTCTCAGGGTGGCCTCAAACTCACGACAATATTCCTACCTCTGCCTCCCCAGTGCTTGAATTAAAGGCGTGCACCACCACGCCCAGCCCTAAATTTATTTTATTTTTATTTATTTCAGAGAAAGAGAAATGGGTACACCAGGGCCTCCAGCTGCTGCAAACAAACTTCAGACGCATGTGCCACCTTGTGCATAGGGCTTATGTGGATTCTGAGGAATCAAACCTACCAGTGTACTTTGGTTTTGCAGGCTAGCACTTTTAACTGCTAAGCCATCTCTCCAGCCCTGTCCCACCCCCCCACCCCCACCCGCGTAGGTTCTCATTCTAGCTCAGGCTGACCTGAAATTCACTATGTAGTCTCAGGATGGCCTGGAACTCAAAGTGATCCTCCTACTTCTGCCTCCCAAGTGCTAGGATTAAAGGCATGCACCACCATGCCTGGTTCCTGTTTTTGTGGGTTTTTTTAAATCTTGCAAATTTTTTGCATATGAAGGCCGCTAGACATAGAATATCACACTAAGTTTAAAGAAAACAATTGCTTTCCTAAATTTTAAGATAACATAAAACAGAATACAGCCCAACAGCATTTGCAATGGGAAACAAAAATGACTATTAGTGACAAGAGTTTGTGGTAGGGAGATTGCATCAACACACAGTGCAAAATGGGAGGGGAGAGGGAGCAGAAGAGAGTTCAGGGCATTTAAGTGGAAAGGACAACTAAGCCTTACTTCAGCCAGCTTCTATTGAATCCATGCAAGTCTATACACATGGGTAACTGTACCTAGATTTAACCCAAACTCTTTCAGACCCTGAATTCTGAGAAAAATGTGTCTGTTCCTCTGGACTTCAAGTGCTGCTCACAGCATAGTTTTGCAGGTATATTGTCCTTTGCAATATCAACCTCCTATCTCAGTCATAAGACACACAAAAATTTATATATATATATATATATATATATATATATATATATATATATATATATATACACACACACACACACACACACACACACACACACATATATATCCATACTGAACAGTAGTCCGCAGGCTCATTTCTTTTTTGCTGTATGATGTACCTGCCCATGGCAGATTCCATTTCTATATTTTCAAAGCTAAAATAATTTAAAAACAAACAAACAAACAATGAGAACTTGTATAACCACAGGATGGATCTCACTAGCTAAGCCATCCTTTGAATGAGGGCTGTTTTCTTCCCTGGACACAGTCTTCTTTATAGCAAGCATGAAGAGACAGTCTCTTTCAGGTCTATGTCTATTTGTGGAGATGGTTTAAATCAGACCAGGTCTTTGGAGACAAAGCAATACTAAGAAAACAACAACAAAACACTAAGAAAAAAAAAAAAAAAATCCTTGAACAGATGCGCCAATCTGGGTGGTTCTGTTCTTTTTGTGTGTGTGTGTATGTGTGTGTGTGTGTGTGTGTGTGTGTGTGTGTGTGTTCACATTTTATTATTTTTTAATTTTTTAACATTTATTGAAAATTTCTATAATTATAGACAATAACCCATGGTAACTCCCTCCCTCTCCCCACTTTCCCCTTAGCCACTCTACTCTCGATCATACATTGTCCCCTCTCAATCAGTCTCTCTTTTCTTTTGATATCATCATCTTTTCCTCCTATTATGATGGTCTTGTGTAGATGGTGTCAGGCACTGCAAGGTCATGGATACCCAGGACATTTTGTGTCTGGAAGAGTACATTGTAAGGAGTCCTGCCCTTCCTTTGGCTCTTACAATTTTTCCCACCTCCTCATCCACAACGAAACCTGAGCCTTGGAAGGTGTGATAGAAATTTCAGTGCTGAGCACTCCTGTCAGTTCTTCTCAGCACTATGGTGCCTTCTGAGTCATCCCCAGGTCACTATCATCTGAAAAGAGGAGCTTCTGTAACCAAAAGTGAGAGTAGCATGAATATATGGGTATGAATATTAAGTGCTTACTGGGCAGTTTGGTCACCACAGAATACACATTTAGCCAGACACCAGCAGATATTACAACCCTTAGGCCTCATGACTACCTCTCTTGTAGGTTTTCAGTATTGGGCATGTATTCCCTCCTGTGGAGTGGGTCTCCATTCCAATGAGACAGCAGTTGGTTTCCCCTTAACAGACATGCCACTATTGCAACCGTTGGCTCATTTGGCCTGCCTGGCCAAATAAAAGCCTTGCAGTGTCGACTGTTGAGTATCCCACTGGTGATTCCTCTCTCTTCCATTGAACTGCATGCAGCATAGCTTTTTCCAGCTTTCTGTCAGCTAGTTGACATGGACAAGGTTTTAGCTCAGCGCCAGCAGTATTTTTCAGTGACCTTGCAGCCCAAGTATGTGGAGTTTTCAGTGATAGGGTCTTACCGTCTATTCCTGGTGGGAAACCCAGCACCTCAGCAATGGTCTGTCATGATTTGGGGGCATCAAGGACTCTCTCTGGCCAACAACTCACTGGAAAGTATCCCATCCCTGGCACTGAAGTATTTCTAACAACAATCTATGGTTCCTCTGTGTTCCATTGTCCAAAAGAGTAGGTTTCCATATGACTTATTCATACCCTCTTAAATTTTGATTAGCCCTCCCTCCACCTTTCCTTTATGAAATTTCTTCCCTTGACATCCCTTAGGCTATTCCACCCCCATTAATCTGTTCTTCTACTTACATATATACAATACCATCCCATTAAGTCCCCCTACCCTCCCTTTCTATTTCCTTTATATCCCATTTGTAGCTTACTGGCCTATGCTATTGAGTTTCATTCCAACTCACATAGAAGTCCAATATTTTGTAGCTAGGATCCACATATGAGAAAGAACATGTGACATTTGGCTATCTGGGCCTGCATTACCTCACTAAGTATAATCCTTTCCAGATCCATCCATTTTCCTGCAAATTTCATCATTTCATTTTTCTTTACTGCTGTGTAGAACTCCATTGTATAAATGTGCCACATCTTCATTATCCACTCATCAACTGAGGGACATCTAGGCTGGCTCCATTTCCCAGCTATTGTGAATAGAGCAGCAATAAACATGGTTGAGCCAGTATCTCTAAGTTATTAAGACCAGTCATTAGGATATATGCCTAGGAGTGGTATATATGGATTATATGGTAAATCTATTTTTAGCCATCTTAGGAACCTCTGCACTGATTTCCACAATGGCTGGACCAGATAGAATTCCCACCAACAGTGTAAAAGGGTTTCTCTTTTTCTGCATCCTCACCAGCATTTTTGCCATTTGTTTTCATGATGATAGCCATTATGACAGGAAAGAGATGGAATTTCAACATAGTTTTAATCTGCATTTCCCTAATGGCTAGGGAGGTAGAACATTTTTTTTTAGATTTTTCTTTTGTTTTTGTTTATCCAGGCAGGATCTCACTCTAGCCTAAGATGACCTAGAATTTATTATGTAGTATCAGGGTGACCTTGAACTCACAGCCATCCTCCTACCTCAGCCTCCCAAGTGCTAGAATTAAAAATGTGTGCCATTACACCTGGTGTTCTTTAGATGTTTATATGCCATCTGTATTTCTTCTTTTGAGAACTCTCCACTTAGTTCCACAGCCCATTTTTAAAGTGGGCTGTTTGATTTCTTATTATTTAATTTTTTGAGTTTTTGTATATCCTGGATATTAATCCTCTGACAGTGAATAGCTGGCAAAGATTTTCCCCCATTCTGTAGGTTGCCTCTTTGCTCTATTCAGAGTGTCATTTGCTGTACGAAGGCTTTGTAATTTCATGAGGACCCAGCAGTTGATCAGTGGTGTTATTCCGTGAGCAACTGGGGCTATATTCAGAAAGTCTTTGCCAAGACCAATATGTTGAAGGGTTTCCCCTACTTTTTCCTCTAGCAGTTTCAGAGTTTTGAGTCTGATATTAAGGTTTTTGATCCATTTGGATTTAATTCTTGTGCATGGAGAGAGACAAGGATCTATTTTCATCCTTCTACAGGTACATATCCAATTTTCCCAGCACCATTTTCTGAAGAGGCTGTCTTTTTTCCAATGAGTATTTTTAGCATTTTTTTTTTTCAAATATCAGGTGGCTGTAGCTACCCAGACTTACATCTGGGTCCTCTATTCTGTTCCATTGATGAACATGCCTGTCTTTGTGCCAGTACCATGCTGTTTTTGTTACTATAGTTCTGTAATAGAGGTTAAAATCAGGTAGGTGATACTACCAGCCTTGTTTTTGTTACTTAAAAATGTTTTAGAAGCCAGGTGTGGTGGCACACGCCTTTAGTCCCAGCACTCAGGAGGCAGAGATAGGAGGATTGCCATGAGATTGAGGCCACCCTGTGAGTACATAGTGAATTCCAGGTCAGCCTGAGCTGGAGTGAAACCCTACGTCAGAAAAAAAAAGTGGTTTTAGATATTCGAGGTTTTTTTTTTTTTTTTTTTTTTTGTGCTTCCAAATGAATTCTATTTCCATGAAAAATGCCATTGGAATTTTGATGGGGATTGCATTAAATATGTAGATTGCTTTTGGTGAGATTGCCATTTTCACAATTCTTCCAATCCAAAAACAAAGGATGTCTTTCCATTTTCTAATGTCTTCTGCAATTTCTGTCCTCAGTGTCCTTCACTTCCTTGGTTAGGTACTTTATTTATTTTGATGCAATTGTGAAGGGGAATGATTCTCTGATTTCATCCTCTGCATGTTTGTTGTTAGGATATAGGAAGGCTACTGATTTCTGTGTGCTTATTTTGTATCCTGCTACATTGCTATAAGTGTTTATCAGCTCTAACAATTTGCTGGTAGAGTCTTTAGGGTCCTTTATATATAGAATCATATCATCTGCAAATAATGATAATTTGATCTCTTCCTTTCCAATTTGTATCCCTTTTATGTGCATCTCTTGCCTTGTAGCTATGGCTAGGACTTCCAGTACTATATTAAATAAGTGCAGACAGTGGACACCCTTGTCTTGTTCCTGATTTTAGTGGAAAAGCTTCAAGTTTTTCTCCAGTTAGTATTATGTTGGCTGTAGGCTTGTCATAAATAGCCTTTATTATATTGAGATATGTTCCTTCTATTCCCAGTCTCTGTAGGACTTTGATCATGAAGGGATGTTGGATTTTGTCAAATGCTTCTTCTGCATCTAATGAGATGCTCATGTGATTTTTGTCCTTCAGTCCATTTATATAATGTATTACATTCATTGATTTGCACATGTTGAACCATCCCTGAATGTCTGGGATAAAGCCTACTTGGTCAGGGTGAATGATCTTTCTGATATATTCTTGTATTCTGTTTACTAATGCTTTGTTGAGAATTTTTGCATCTATGTTCACAAGGGAGATTGGTCTGTAATTTTCTTTTTTTGTCCTATCTTTGCCTGGTTTTGGTATCAGGGAGATGCTGGCTTCATAGAAGAGTTTGGTAGGATTCCTTCCTTTCCTATTTTCTGGAAAAGTTGAGAAGCATTGGTGTTAAATTTTCCATGAAAGCAAAATTCACCAGTGAATCCATCTGGGCCTGGTCTCTTTTTAGTTGGGAGAATTTTGTTTATGTGTTTGTTTGTTTTTCAAGCTAGGGTCTCGCTCTATCCCAGGCTGACCTTGAATTCACTATGTAGTCTCATGGCGGCCTTAAATCACGGCAATCCTCCTACCTTTGCCTCCCAAGTGCTGGGATTAAAGGTGTGCACCACCACGCCCAGGCTTAGTTGGGTGATTTTTGATAAGGGGTTCTCCATACTTGTTATAGGTCTATTTAAATGATTAATATCATCTTGATTTAATTTTGGTAGGTCATAAAAGTCAAGGAAATCATCCATTTCTTTCAGTTTTCAAACTTAGTGGAGTATATGTTCTTATTGTATGTCCCCATGATTTTTTTGTTTTGTTTTGTTTTTTCGAGGTAGGGTCTCTCTCTAGCTCAGGCTGACCTGGAATTTACTCTGTAGTCTCAGGGTGGCCTCGAACTCTCAGAAATCCTCCTACCTCTGCCTCCCAGGTGCTGGGATTAAGTGCGTGCGCCACCACGCCTGGCCCTATGATTTTTTAATTTCTCTGGTATCTGTCATGATGTGCCTTTTTCATCTCTAACTTTATTAATTGGGTATATCTTTCTTTTTGTCAGATTTGTTAATGGTTTATCAATCTTGTTTATCCTTTCCAAAATCCAAATCTTTGTTTCATTGATTCTTTCAATTATTTTCTTTTGGTTTATATTTCATTAATTTCTGCCATAATCTTTATTTTTTCTTCCCATCTACTGATTTTTGGTTTGCCTTGTTCTTCTTTTACCAAGGCCTTAATGTAAAGCATTAAGTTGTTTACTTGCAACCTTTCTAATTTCTTAATATAGGCACTTAAAGCTATAAATTTCCTTCTTAGTACTGCCTTCATTGTGTCCCAAAGGTTTTGGTATGTTGTGTTCTCATTATCATTTGACTCTCTGAATTTTTTGATTTCCTTCTTGATTTCTTCATTGACCCATTCATCATTTAGTAGCGTATTGTTTAGTTTCTATGATTTTGTGTATGCTCTAAAGCTTTTCTTGCTATTGATTTGTAGTTTGATTCCATTGTGGTCAGATAGAATGCAAGGAATTATTTCAATTTTCCTGTATTTGTTAAGATTTATGTCCTAATATATGGTCTATTTTAGAGAATGTTCCATGTGCTGATGAAAAGAATGTGTATTCTGCAGCATTTGGGTGAAATATTCTGTAGATATCTGTTAGGCCCATTTGTTCTATGACCTCAGTTAATCCAGATGCATCCTTGTTTATTTTTTGCCAGGATGACCTGTCAACTGATGAGAGTATGGTGTTGAAGTCACCCACTACAAATGTGTTTGGTGTTACCTGTGACCTTAGTTCTAATAGTGTTTGTTTGATGAAGTTGTGAGCCCCCCATGTTAGTTGGATATATGTTTAGGATTATAATGTCCTCCTGTTGGAGTGTGCCTTTAATCAATATAAAGTGTCCTTTCTTATCTTTCCTAACTAATGTTGGTTTGAAGTCTACCCTGTTAGATATTAGGATAGCAACACCTGCTTGTTTTCTAGGCCCATTTGCTTGAAGCACCATTTTCCAACCTTTTACCCTAAGATAGTGTATATCTTTAGTGGAAAGGTAGTTTCTTGGAGGCAACAAATTGAAGGATCCTGCTTTTTAACTCAGTCTACAAACCTATGTCTTTTGGTTGGGGCATTGAAGCCATTGATATTATTGAGTTATTATTGAAAAATATGTATATATTTTTGCCATTTTTCTTATTTTGTAGTTCTTCCACTTTTACCTTTGCTCTCTTGTACTAACTAGTATTTGAGTATGGTTTGTTTTCTCAGGTTCCTTATGTGTGTGTTTTTCTGTCTCCTCAGCATTGTCCTACACCCTTAATCCTGTCAACTAGGAGGTTGAGATTTCAAGTCTGAAATGGGTTCCAAGTTAGCCTGGGGCCAGTCAGTCCCTGCCCCCAATAATGACAGAAGGAAAAAAAAAAAAGGCCCTAAAAATCAGGAAACATCAAAGGCAACAATAGTCAACACCAAAATATAACTTATTTGAGAAGGGTAAAGCCACCAAGAATATATCATTCAAATGTATCTATCTATCTATCTATCTATCTATCTATCTATCTATCTAACCCTTCCTGACATGGAAAGAGAGATTAGCACTTCCAATGCAGTCTTAGGTATCTGGCTTTGCATAAGTCGGCCCTGTTACCTTTTGTGATGGCTTCCAATCTCACCAATATTGAGTGCCCACCTTGATTCCCTCTCCGTGCTGGACGGCCAGGGGTGAATGAGTTCTCTGGACATTCACGGCCTTGATGGAGACTTTGGGAGACTTTGAAAGATGCCTGGAGTTATACCAGAGCTGTTTGGCTGGTCCAGTTTGTATCTTCTTTAGCAGATGCTCAGCTGGTCTCTGCGGATTCTTTCAGGTTTCTTGACTTTGTGAGAGGCTGATGTGAGTGGAAAATCCCCTCACCTTGTTTCTTCTCCTGTTGCTCTGTGCCACTAGCTGGGCTCGCAAATCGGGGCTGTTGGTACCTCAGAGAGATTCTGGCCGGCTTCTTTCTTTCTGGAAGATCTGGCCTCTTCTCCTCTGCTGTGGTTGATAATAACTTATACACTTTCACTTTTCAGTAGAAGAGTGTATTTTGCTATGTTTCTGATTATTTCCCTCCCTAGGTTGCTTTGCTATTTTTGTTTTTTGAGGTAGGGTCACACTGTAGCCCAAACTGACCTGGAATTTACTGTGTAGTCCCAGGGTGGCCTCAAACTCATGGCAATCCTCCCATATCTGCCTCCTAGAAATAAATTATATATGTAGTTTTTGTTTGTTTGTTTGTTTTGGGATAGGGCCTCGCTGTAGCACAGGCTGTCCTGGAATTCACCATGTAATTTCACACTGGCCTTGAACTCAGGCAATTCTCCTACCTCTGCCTCCCACATGCATGAGCCTCTACATCCAGCAAATTTATGTATGCATATATGTGTCTATATATATATATTATACACATACATACATATTATTTACTTGTAAGCAGAGAGGGTGAGAGAATGGGTGTGTCAGGACCTTTTGCTACTGCAATGAACTCTAGATGCATGTGCCACTTTGTGCATCTGGGTTTATGTGGGTACTGTGAGATTGAACCCAAGCCACTAGACTTTGCAATCAAGTTGCTTTAATCTGAACCATCTCCCCAGCCTTCTTCCTTGGTTTGTTTGTTTGAAAGTCTCTTTGTTGCTCAGGCTAACAATGAACTCATGGCAATCCTGCCTAAACCTCTCAAGTGCTGGAATTCCAGACATGAGCTATGTGCCCAGGAAAGTATAATACAATTACAATTAAAAAGTAAAGGAGGACCGGGCATGTTGGCACATGCCTTTAATCCCAGCACTTGGGAGGCACAGGTAGGAGAATCGCCTTGAGTTTGAGTCCAGCCTGAGACTACGTAGTGAATTCCAGGACAGCCTGTGCTAGAGTGAGACCCTACTGTCCCCCCCCCAAAATAAGGGGGGGCTGGAGAGATGGCTTAGAGGTTAAGGTGCTTGCCTGCAAAGCCTAAGGACCCAGGTTCAATGTCCTAGAACCCATGTAAGCTAGATACATATGGTGGCACATGCGTCTCGAGTTCTTTTGCAGTGGCTAGAGGCCCTGGCATATTGATATTCTCTCTTTTTCTCCCCCTCTCCCTCTGTTTGCAAATGTTTGTTTTGATTTGTTTTGTTTTTGAGGTAGGGTTTCACCTGGAATTCACTATGTAGTCTCAGTCTGGCCTTGAACTCACTGTGATACCTTTAGTCCCAGCACTGCCTCCAGAGTGCTGGAACTAAAGGCCTGACTGGTTATGATGGTGCACACCTTTAATCCTAGCACTGGGGAAGCTGAGGTAGGAGGATAGCTGTGAGTTGGAGGCCAGCTTCGGGCACTATAGTGAGTTCCAAGTAAGCTTGAGGTACAGTAAGGCCCTACCTCAAAAAAACAAAAAAATGATTGGAGGTGTAAAGCCCTGGGTTCGACCCTAAGCACCACAAAAAGAGGGGAGGGTGCAGAAAAAAAAAAAACACAATAGGAGCAACCAGACACAATTTACAATATACATAGTGCCTACTAACTACAGAAATAGCACGTGTTTTCTGGGCAGGTTCAGTGGGAGTGGTGTTTACAAAAGCAATCCAAGAGCCGGGCGTGGTGGCGCACGCCTTTAATCCCAGCACTCGGGAGGCAGAGGTAGGAGGATTGCCGTGAGTTCGAGGCCACCCTGAGACTACATAGTGAATTCCAGGTCAGCCTGGGCTAGAGTGAGACCCTACCTCGAAAAACCAAAAAAAAAAAAAAAAAAAAAAAAAAAAGAGGCAAAAAAAACCAAAAGCAATCCAAGCATTGAGCCGGCTGGTGTGATCATTGATAAAAGTCACACTGTGACTGCAGATAAGGCTTTTCATTACCAGATTGTTTCACTTCTTCAGGTAAGCACCACCTTCCAGCGAATCACCATTGGCGAGTGGGTATCAGTTCCTAGTCACCCCCTTCAGACTAGAAGGCTGGACCCCAAATCGTTTCCTTCTACATGACTCTCCTCCCCGCCTTAAGCCCACCGGCAAGACAGCCAGACACAAGTGGCGCAGACTTAGACCCGCCTAGCCGGCCTGCCCTGCCCCCTTAAGTCTTACTTCCGGCATGTTGGAGGCAGGGGCGAGATATTTGGTCACATAGCATGTAGCGCGCCTGCGCATATTCCGTTTTGCGCGTGCGCATCCTTGGCCGTTCCATTCTAACCGGACATAACGGTCCGCGCGCCCCTCTATGGACCGGAAGTGGAGACGGCTTGTCTCGGGGCGCGCTGGGCTTTGCTCTACGTTGGCAGTTTCTGCCGTTGCTGCCGCTCTGGGCCGCTGCCGAGGTCTTTCCCAGCCGTCATGTCCGCCAGCGCCGTCTATGTGCTGGATCTGAAGGGCAAGGTACTGAAGGCTCCCTACCTTTCCTGTTGCCCGGCCACCAGCGTGGGCCCTCGCCCCACCAGGACCCGCACTGTTGCTAGGTAACCGGCCGACTGGCCTTTCCCTAGTGTTGACCTGAGAGACTATCAAGTCTCATGTGAGGGGCCGCTCTATTGCTAGGTGACCGCTCTTCAGTCACCCGCCCTGTCGCTAGGTTACAGGTGGGCTGCGGTGGTCCGATAACCCGCTGCTTCGTCCCTTTCCCGCCTCGCGTCCTGGCCCAAGCCTTGGAAGCTTCGGTCAGGGCGGGCCACTGCGGACCGACGGGACCAGGCGACCCTTGGTCAGACGCGTGGTGGGAGCTGTGCGGTCCTCACACGGTGCAGCAACTTCACTTTTCCCCTGTAATGATTTCACTTTCGCGGTGACTTTGAATTTCGAGTTTTAGAGGAGACAGGTGCTGATAGTGCCATTTTACAGAGGGAGAAAATATGAGGCGTCCCGAGGTGAAACATTTTAGTCCAAGGTCACACCGATTGCGGATAAGTAGTCTAGGAGTCCCACTCCAGGCCATCAGAGAACCACCTAAGAGCCAAGCGAAGTGCTGAGCTGTGCGTGGGCCATCAATGCTTTGGGGTAATATGTATATAATGGACTGTCACCTCAGCTGGCGGGGGAGGGGTCACAGAGAACTTCTCTGAGGGAAATGACAAATGGTGAGATGAAACATGAAAGCTTTGGCATCTTTCCCGGCAGTATCGGAGAAAGAAAAAAGTATTTTATGCACTTTTTTGAGACTGGGTCTCATGTAGCCCCAGCCAAACTCATACAACTGAGGTTGTCCTACAACGTTTTTCCTCTATGCTCTATTTAGTGGTAGAGCTAGGACTACAGAGGTTCTCTATTGCACCCACTGTTTACATAGGTTCTTTGGATCCAAACTCAGGTATTCATGCTTGTGCGGCAAGCGCTTTTACCCTTTGAGCCATCTTTCAGACCCTGACCTTGAACTTTTGATCCTCTGGCCTCTACTTCACATGTACTGGGATTACAGACATATGGCGCCATTCCCAGATTATGTGGTGCATGCTAGGTAAGCACTTTACCAACTGAGCCACATCCCCAGCCCCAATTTTATGTTTTTTTTTTTTTTTAATAATCTTTATATATACAGCTGCTCTTCCACTGAGCCACATTTCCAGCCGGAAGTCTTGTCCCAACCTTCAGACCTTCAGAAATGGTCCATAACCCACCCTGGGTGTATCCTGGGCAGAAGGCAAGTGGTCATTCTTTTGCATGCTGGAGCAATGAGAACAGGTATAGCTATATTAAACAAGCCCAACATTCATCCATGAGGGAAACACAGGTGTGGGTCCAAAGTGAAGGAAGCAGGAGTTGCTCAGAAGTGAAGGGGTAGCATGTACCCCCAGTACCTTCCCCAGACCTTGAGTGCATGCCTGCCTTGGATATTACCCAAAGTCAACAACTGGTGAGTGGTAGTGCTGGGCTTCCTCAGAGGCTCAGCATGTCTGGGTGGTGGCAGTGTTCCATGGCATGTGCTCTGTCTTGGCTTGCTTGCCCATTTGCAAACAGCTCAGGAATGTCTAGCAAATGCCTAGTCCTAAGCCCAAGCTGTGAAGTTAGGGCCAAAATAAGAACCCATCTCTGCAGCTAAGCTGTGTGACTTTGGGCAGGTGCCTTCTGAGCCTTATTGTGCAGATGGGTGAGACAGGCATGACTAGGCTCACAGCACATCTTATTTAGGCTGTACAAGCCCCCTCCCCCTTGGTCTAGCAAGAGAGAGAGACTTGAACCTATAGCTACAGGGGCATGGATAAGGGCCCAAGTAATAAAGTTGCTCAACTTTCTATTATGCCATCAGAAGAAGTTAAAAAAGGTTCCCTGGCAAATGATACCCAAGCTGGGTTTGAGCAGGTGACCAGGTGACGGTCAGATAGAAGAGAGACACCACATGGACTGGAGGGATGGCTTAGCAGTTAAGGTGTTTGCCTGCAAAGCCAAAGGACCCAGGTTCGATTCCCCAGGACCCACGTTAGCCAGATGCACAAGGGGGCACACACGTCTGGAGTTTGCAGTGGCTGGAGGCCCTGGCGCACCCATTCTTCCTCTCTCTCTTTCTCTCTCTCTCTCTCTCTCTCTCCTTCTTTCTCTGAAAAAAGAGAGAGAGAGAGAGAATGAGAGAGAGAGACACCCCGGCCAACATGCAGGGTACAGGGCTCCCCATGTGGGCTGGCAAGCTAGAAGTCTAGAGTGCTGTGGGCCTGCAGAGTGAAACCCAAAGGCTCCAATTGGAGGGGCCCAGGGACCACTTCAGTTCTAGAAGGAGGAGGTGATGGCCTAGGAGAAGCATGATCACACCTGCCTCTGGGAAACTCTCCAAGTCAACCATGGATCTCCCTCCCTCCCTCCTTCTGCAGCTGAGAGGCCCCCATAACCACACTTCTCTCTGCCAAGGCAGAGCTTTATCCTTGAGAAGCCAGTATGGCCACTTACAGCAGGTTAAAATAAATAAATAAAACCCTCTGAGGACACTTGGCCACTACATCTTGCTTCTGACCAGCTTTCTGCTCAGTATCATGGCTCTAGCACCTAGGGCCCTGGGGTGTTATGCTGTCTTGGTTTCCCTCCTGTTTTTCATGGTGTATGCTGCCTAATTCCTGGGCACTGAGAACAAAAAGCCCAAAGTTGTCCTCATAATTCACAAGGACCTGTGTGGTCTGGCTCCTCGTGTCCCTCCATCCTCTCTGTCCTTGCTGTCCTGGATATAACACTGCAGCCAACAGGAACCCTTAGCTGGTCTCTAGGCAATGCATCTGCTCCTACCTTAAGGTCTTTTGCCTAATCGTTTCATAAGCCTCAGCCCAAACAGCACCTTCTCCCTAAAGCCTTCCTTGCATGCATTGGCTGAGATCTTATCCCAACTGCCTTGACCCCAGCCACACTATCTTCACCACCCACACTACCCACGGTATCATATCCTTATTTGTCTTTTTATGCTTTGTCTTTCTTGGGAACAACAGCCACTCCTGACTCATTACAGAAGACTCCAGCCAATAATTAGTGCTCAGTGAACTCATGTAGAATCAACATTGGGGTGAAGAAGCTGTGGGGGCCACACCACTTCCTTGGGGCTCAGAGGCTTTGTCTGGCAGACACATGCTTGGCCATGACCAACCTGAGTAGGGAAAGATTGAGCCTTCTCATGCTCTGTGGGCAAGGACTGTGGGGCAAAGGGGGTTAACATGGGGGGAAGAGCTGTCTCTTCAAAACCTCATCTGCCTTCCAAGGCTATCCTCACACTTACCACAGTTCTGGGGGTTCCCACCCTGTGGCTTCAGGCACACTGATCCTGCCATCCTATGCTGCCCCTTCAGGCCTTGACTGCAGATCAGGCCCCCGGGAGTGCCCCAGATCCTCCCAAGCAGATGCATTGCCTAGCACTGTGCTACCATACAGAACACACAGTATCTACTTATTGGAGGAGTGAATCCCTTGCAAAATCTAGTGCATCGGGTTCACTCTTTGAGCAGTCTGGGATCCAGACACTGGGCACCTGGAGAAGATAGTGGGTCCAGAGGAGCCCAGGACAGCAGTGTCCACCAAGTACAAGTGGCCACTCAGCTCTTGACCCTACTTTGCTACTGTGTGACCTCAGGCAGGTACCGCCACTTCTCTGCATTGTAGCTAAAAAGCAAGGGGCCCACCATGTAACTGATGGCAAGGGGAACAAGGGAGGGCATATTGGAGTCCCTCACCCAGGGACCTACAAGCTCACCCACTCTGGGTGCTGGGTCTTTATGAGGCCTCCTGAGCCCTAGCCAGACAGAAGGCCCCAAAGTAGGCATTAGGGAAGCAAAGTAGCTTTGTACCCCTTCTGGCTGGAAGCAGTTAAAGACTGTTTTCTGAAAAGACAGGTTGCATGGCAGGCCATGCCAGGCATGGTGTGGGCAGCTTACCAGTGCTCCTGCTTGGGGCTGAGTCCCCCATCCTAGGGCCCAAGAGCTATGGCTCTCCAAATATCCATTCACACTGGCTAAGCTCAAGCCTCCTTCATGTTCCTCCATTCAGGACTGATTCACAAATACTTACAGCATACCATCTGATGAGGTGGACACTGTCACTGTGGAAGGCCAGAGCCACCTATTCCATCTCATCCATGGCTTCAGGTAGCCACTGTCCAGCCCCCCAGCCCCAGCCTCTCATGTTTCTACACCTTTTCTCAGATTTGAATGTGTAAGCACAGGTTCTATAGGGCACACTTTCTGTTGGTTTCTTTCACTCGGCACAGCAACTCTGGGCTTCATCCATGTATGGGTACATTTGGCCCTGAACATCCTCATGACTCTTATTCTGCATCTGTGTACTCAGCTTACCCTGGGTGAATCAGGTTTGGCGACTCATACCTGTAATCCCAGCACCTTGAGGCTGAGGCAGGAGGATTGCTATGAGTTTGAGGCTCTCCTGGGCTATAGAGTTACCCTGGACTCTGCAACAAGGTCAGCCTGAGCTGCATAGTGAGTTCTGGCTGGGTTCTGTAGCAAGTTCCAAGTCACTTGGGCTATGTAGGTTATGTTCCAGGTCAGCCTGGGTTCCATAGTAAAACTGCAGACTTTTCTTTTGTGACCCCCCCCCCCCAAACAATGCAGCTTCACAACTGAGTTCAGTACTCACATCGCATTAGAGTTCTGGTCATGTAGAGATGGTTTAACATCTCCAGGAAGATGCTTGGGTTTGTGTAAGTAACAGGACATTATATAGAAGGACCTTGAATATTTGTGATTTCTGGAAATGTGGGGGTTTGGAACCTGTTCTCTGCTGACAGGGCCTCCATTCCTTTCTGTAGCTGTGGAGCATTCCATGGAGGCACCCTGTTTCTCTCTTCACTTGTTGAAAGACTTGGCCGTTATATCCACTCTGCATCTGTTTACAATAAAGCTGCTGGGGCTGGGCAGTAGCTCAGTGGATTCCTGTGTAAGCATAAAGACCTGAGTTTGGATCCCTAGTACCCACATAAATGCTAGGAGGGCATGGTGTCCACCTGTAATCTCAGTGCTGGGGAGGTGGGGCAAATAAGTTCTGGGCTCAAGGGGCAGACTTTACCTCAGTAAATAAGGTAGCAGAGTAATTGAAGATACCTGAGGTCAACCTCTGTCCTCCACACAGCACACATGTGCACACACACATACACATGGTTGGTGGTGGGGGGGACCGTGAGCATTTATATGTGAGATCCCAGTATGGTGGTACATGCTTGTTACTCCAGCATTTGAGAGGAGGCAAGAAGATCAGGAATTCAAGGCCTAAGCTCTGTAAAGGAGTTTGAGGCCAGCCTGTGCTACATAAGACTGTCTCGACCCTCTGTCCCTCATGCAAAAATCCAAAACCATTTGCCTGTGAGTGGTCTATGCAGACACTTGGCTCCTTCTCTTGGGTAAATGTCTGCAGGAGAAATGGCTGGGTAACATGGGGAGAAAGACGGGCAAAGCTGCACCCGTGCAGGTTGCAGGGGAGCTCCCATGAACATGGGCCCTGTGGAGATTGAGCACACTGATTAGGAGAGCAGGGTGAGCCAGTGTGGGAAGACTGAAAAGGTCTGCATATCAGGTGCCTGAGTAATTCAGCCCCAAACCCGTTTCCACCCTCAGCGTTCAGGAACCATTCAGGTCCTGGGAGAAATTCTTGCTGTGGAAGGTAACTTGTTCCAGGACTTCCTTGGAGTGGAGTTCAGACTGGCCTTGGTCCCACTCTTTATAGATTGAGGTCTTGAATGAGGCAGGGGTGTATCCCTGTGCCTCCGGGGCAGGAAGTGGGGTAGAACTCAATGAATGCTACCCTCTTCCCATGTACAGGTGCTTATCTGCAGGAACTACCGCGGCGATGTGGACATGTCAGAGGTGGAGCACTTCATGCCTATCCTAATGGAGAAGGAGGAGGAGGGCATGCTGTCCCCCATCCTGGCCCATGGTGGTGTCCGTTTCATGTGGATCAAGCATAACAACTTATATTGTATCCTTGTGCCCAGAGAAGGGAACACCATGTGGATGTGTGGTTGTATGTGGGGTGTGAGGCCAGGGCCACCCCAGGAGACCACAATGACACAATGGGTATAAGGAAGGGTGTGACATTCTAGGAGACAGCAAAAGCACAGGAAATACCAGCCCAGGGAAGGCTGCTCCAGAAGCCATGATGGAGCCACCATGGCGCTGGGAAGAGGGATGCAGGGCAGGAGTAGGGGTGGGGGTCGTCAACAGGGCCTAAAGTTGGGGTCTTGAAGGATGTCATGTTAGGGAGACTGTAAGAGGTCTCATTGAGGTCTATGGCTATGGTAGGGAACAGAAGTAGACATGGGAGAGGAGAGGAGCCTTGGCCGCCCTGACCATGAAGGGCAAGAGGGCAAAGAGAGCAGAATCATTACCACTGCCTAGATTTCTCGGCCCCTCCTTGGCTCAGTTCACACTGAATGTCTTGCCTGGCCATTGGCAACAGGGTAAGCCCACTCCACTGGTCACAAGTCTCCTCGCTCACAGTAATTGGGGTCAGGGAGCAGCGTATGCATGTGACCCCCAGCAGTCATGAGTGCTGCCCTCACCCCACATCCTCCCAGCCCTACCCTCCACTCAGGCAGGATCTGCAGGGTTACAGGTCATTTCTGGTGACAGGTAGCCCCCACCCCCCAGGTGTGTCCCAGGCTGGTCCCCCATCCAAGACTCTAAAGACAACTCTAGAGAGGTCACAGAATTGCCTGTGACCCTTGAGCTAGCTGTCCCTCAAAGCCACCTGGCTGTGGACTATGGCTTCTCAGGGGTGGGAGGAAGCCTGGCATTTGTGGTCTGAGCTCAGCAGGAGTTTCACATCAGTTCCCTACCATCCATTGGAACATGCCAGTGGTGGAGCCAGGTGGGCTCTCCCTTCTGCATGATGGGACACTCTTCATCCTGGCCCAGCCGGTGTTCTGTGTCACACAGTGGCTCCTGTGTCATACCAGGATAAGACATAAGTGAACATAGCCCTCCCTCTTGCTCTGACCTCCCTCCTGCCCTGGTGCCTCTTCTGGGTATACAGCAAAGTGGCAGAAACATAGTATGGCCAGGGCAGTCTGAGGCTCTGCAGAGGAGGAGGAGGAAGTGGCTTCTCTGGCAGTCTAGCTAGGCCCTTATCCCCGTAGGGAAAGGGGAGTAGGAAGTGTCCGTCCCCCCCCCCCCCCCCGCCTAAGAGCAAGTTTGTGCTAACTTATATGGCCCCACCTCACAGGAGAGAACCTGTAGCTTCCCAAAAATATTGGCTCTGCTCAGTGCAGTTTGCAAAGGCAGAAGGCCCAGAGGCAGAATCAGCCCTGCTGCTTCCCCCGCCTAGCAGGGTCTCCTGGCAGTGAGTAGCCCCTGTGCTCCTTGCCACCCAGTCGTTGTCTGTGTCCCTAGTGCTCCCTGGCTGGTTACCATATGTCCCAAGCCTTGCTTGGACCAGAGGCTTGGTGTCCACCTTGAGCCAAGTAAATGGGTGGAGTGGGGATAGTGGCGGGATATATGGAGAACTAGGGTGCAGAGTGGCAGGCAACCTCAGAAGGCTCCTTGATTCTGGCTGCCATGCAGTGGTCGCCACATCCAAGAAGAATGCATGTGTGTCACTTGTCTTCTCCTTCCTCTACAAGGTGGTACAGGTGAGGCTGGGGATAGGGTGTCCAGCTGTGCTCATGGAGGCTCCCTGTCCCATATGAGGCTGTGGGTGGCAGCAGCCCCAAGAAGTTCTGCGAATGGAAGCCCCAGCCTCCCTACCAGGAGAGAGTCTCTGTCCTTCATTATCCCCCATCCTGGGGAGGGAAGATGTGAAAATTCAGGCAGGAGTATGCTCCCACTTGGGAGAGAGGTGGTGGCCAGCTAACATTGGCTTTAGGGAGGAAGGGGGGTAGAGCTATGATGTTGAGATGCTCCTCTTGGAGAGGGCTGACACCAGACACAGGCTGACAGTGAGATGGAGAGGCAGCATGGCTATGCAAAGGCCTTAGGGCTGGAGTGTGTGGTATGGCAGGGCTGGGTCACAGGGTGTTGCAGGAGTGTGGCATCCCCTATCTGATGAAAAGCCTTGCTGGGCTTTACCTGGGAGGTCTACATTCTGACCAAGGCCCCCATAGCATGTCTCCAAGTCCAGCACATGGGCAGAAGACTGCTGGCTCTGGCCTGGGGCCAGAGGAGGCTATACATGTCATTCATCCTCTGTCCCTCCTCTCGTGGTACCCATACCCCAGGTCTTCTCTGAATACTTTAAGGAACTGGAAGAGGAAAGCATCCGTGACAACTTTGTCATCATCTATGAGCTGCTGGATGAGCTCATGGACTTCGGCTATCCCCAGACCACCGACAGCAAGATCCTGCAGGAGTGAGTGTGTAGAGGGTCCTCAACTCCCAGATGCCACCAGTCTCCATTGACAGCTGAACATGGGGCTCTTTCTTTCCTTAATTTTTTTATTTTGTTTCTTGAGACAAAGCCTCATGTAGCCTAGAACTCACTGTGTAGTTGAGGTTGGCCTTGAAGTCCTGATCCTACTGCCTCTACCTCTGGAGCTCTGGAATGATAGGCTTGTGCCCCCATGCCTGGCTACTGGATGTAGGGGGATGCCTCTTTTGTTTTGTTTTGTTCTGTTTTTGAAACAGGGGTTTCACTGTAGCCCAGGCTAACCTGGAACTCTAGTCCAGGCTGGCCTCAGCCTCCATAGTGCTGGGATTAAAGGTATTTGCCACCACACCTGGCCAACATGGGTTTCTAAATATGTGTGGTGTTCATGCATGCAATTTATATGTATGTGGGCACGTGTGTGGGTACATATGGAGACCAGAGGTTGATGTTCCTTAATTGCTTTCCACCTTGTTTTATTTTTTAATATTTTATTTATTTATTTGTTTATTAATTAATTAATTTATTTATTTATTTGAGAGAGAGTGAGAGAAAGAGGCAGATAGAGAGAATGGCCACACCAGGTTCTCCAGCCACTGTAAATGAACTCCAGACATGTGCACCACCTCGTGCATCTGGCTTTACGTGGGTACTGGGGAATCAAACTCAAGTCCTTAGGATTTCCAGGCAAGTGCCTTAACCACTGAGCCATCTCTCTAGCCTTTATTTATTTATTTATTTATTTATTTGAGAGGAAATAGAGAATGAGTGCATCAGAGCCTCTTGCTGCTGCAAATGAACTCCAGAAACATGCTCCACTTTGTGTATCTGGCTTAACATGGTTTACTAAGGAATTGAACCCAGGCATCAGGCTTTGCAAACCAGTGTCTTTAACTGAGAGCCATCTCCCAGCCCTCCCCCCCCCCCCAATGTAGGATCTTGCTGTAGGCCAGACTGAGCTGGAATTCACTATGTAGTATCAGGGTGGCCTTGAACTAATGGCAATCCTCCTACCTCTGCCTCCTGAATGCTGCTGGGATTAAAGACGTGTGCCACCATGCCCAGCCTTTTTTATTTTATATTTATTTATTTATTTATTTACCCCTTTACTGACTTAAAGGAGACTGATCAATGGAAATATTCCTTCTTTGAAAGCTAGTGGGCATGAGTTAGCACTTCCTGGGAGCCAGTCCCCCTCCCAGTGCTTTCCATTTACTCCTTCAGTTTGCTGTGCAATCTGAGGAGACATCTCTCTATTTCACAGGGAGTGCAGGGATGCCCTAGCAGTCTTGTTTCTGTCTGCTGCCCATAGGCAGCCACAGGGCTCAGTTCCCTCCATATACCCAGCAGGGACGGGCAGAGTGCTGTCCATTTCCTCAGAACCAGCACCTCCACCACTAAGATCTAGCAGTGTGTGCTCCTCATATCTTGGGGGGCTTCAAGTGGGTCATTCCCCCTCTTGCTGCTCCCAGCCCTACCCCAATGTCAGGATAGATACCGCAGAATCCCCTCTGTAACTCTTGAGTGGTGGCTCCACAGGTACATCACTCAGGAAGGCCACAAGCTGGAAACAGGGGCCCCACGGCCCCCAGCTACCGTCACCAATGCAGTGTCCTGGAGGTCAGAGGGCATCAAGTACCGGAAGAATGAGGTGTTCTTGGACGTCATTGAGTCCGTCAACCTTTTGGTAGGACTCCTCTCTGTATTTTTTTTTTAATTGTTTTTCCTATGCTAAAAGTCAAACAAACAAAATTGCTAACTTAGCAGCACCTTTGGAAACATGTCTGGCTCAAGATGATGGCAACAGTGTCAGGGTTCCACTGGGGCCACTGCGGAATCAGGGAATAGCAGGCCTGCTCCAGCTTCATCAGCCTTCACTCTCATTTAGAACCCATACAGGCAACATTTACTTCTTGTTTGTTTTGTTTGGTTTTTGTTTTGTCGAGGTAGGGTCTCACTCTAGCCCAGGCTGACCTAGCACTCAATCTTTAGTCCCAGGCTGGCCTCGAACTCCCAGTGATCCTCCAGCCTCTGCCTCCCAAGTGCTGGGATTAAAGGCATGTACCACCATGCCCAGACCTTACTTTTTAAAATATTTTTTATATTGTAATACTGTATTTTTTTAAAAAGCCAGGTATGGTAGCACACACCTTTAATCCCAGCACTTTATTATTATTCTATTTTTATTTTATTTATTTATTTGCAAGCTCAGAGATAGAAGAGAGACAGACAGATAATGGGCACACCAGGGACTCCAAGCCACTGCAAATGAACTTCAGATGCATGCGCCTCCTTGTGCATCTTGCTTACATAGGTCCTGGCGGGGGGGGGGGGTCATACCTGGGTCCTTTGGCTTTGCAGGCAAGTGCCTTAACCGCTAAGCCATCTCTCCATCCCTAATACTGTATTTTATATAGTAAATATGTTTTCAAGCAAAGAACGACAGCAAAGAGACACATACACACACACACACACACAGAGAATGGGCCTGTGAGACGACTGAAGACGAATTCCAGATGCATGGACCACTTTGTGTATCTGGCTTTATGTGAGGACTGGGGAATTGGACCTGGATCATTAGGCTTTGTAGGTAAGCATCCTAACCACTGAGCCATCTCTCCAGCCCAACATCTTGTTTTTGTTTTTTTTTGCGGTAAGGTCTCACTCTAGCTCAGGCTGACCTGGAACTCACAGTGATCCTTCTACCTCTGCCTCCTAAGTGCTGGTATTAAAAGGCCTGTGCCACCAGGCCTGCTTCCAACTTGTTTTGTTAAAAAAGCTGGGCGAGGCTAGAGAAATGGCTTAGCAGTTAAGGTGCTTGCCTGTGAAGCCTGAGGACCCATGTTCCATTCCCCAGTACCCACATACACCAGATGCACAAGGTGGCACATACATCTGGAGTTCGTTTACAGTGGCTAGATGCCCTGGCGTGCCCATTCTCTCTCTGTCTGCCATTCTCTCCCTCTTTCTCTCCTTTCTTTCAAATAAATAATAAATATTTTTTTAAAAAATGCTGGGCAAGGGGACAAAGGCTGTTATCCCAGTACTCAGGTAACTGAGACAGATCTCAAGTTCCAGGCCAATCTGGACCACAGTGAAAGCCTGTCTCAAAAATAACAATGACAGCAACAAAAACAAACAAAACAAGGCAGTTTATAAAGCCAAGATCTGCCATTGAAAGGCTGCCAGCTGTGATTCTTCATTATCATCCTCTCAGGCCATATGCCATGGACACTAACTAGAAAACTAAGATGGTACAATGTATCCATCGTGCAGCTTGTTTTACTGTGAGCTTTTGGCTTTGGTGTCCCATTTTTCTGTGGGTTTGGTGGTTTTTTTCTAGACTTCTGCATGCTGGGCACATACTTTGCCACAGAAAAACACCCCAGCCTCTGTTTAGTTTCTTTCTGTTTATTTATTTTGAACAGAGTCTCATGTACTACAAGCTTCTTCTCTGTTTCTATTACCTCTGCTTCTGTGCCATTGACCCACCCACTGCCATTCTTCCATGTTGGTCAAACCCCACTAGGACACTCGCCCCATTACCAGCCCCACATTCTGTCTGCTCAAAAGTTCTGCTGTTTTGAGCATGGTGGTACACACCTTTAATCCCAGCACTTGAGAGGCAGAGGTAGGAGGATTGACATGAGTTCAAGGCCACCCTAAGACTACATAGTGAATTCCAGGTCAGCCTGAGCTACAGTGAAACCCTACCTCAAAAAACTAAAAAAAAAAAAAAGTTCTGGTGAGTCAAGTGCCTCATTTGGGGCATTGCCCAAGCCCAATGAAAAATTCAAGAGATGTGCTTGCAGCTGGCGAACATTGATCAGAGTGGGGTGCTCTGGGGGTGGAGGAGGGCAAAGAGGAGAGAGGGCTGTGGAGCCCATAGGGGTAGAGAGAGGTGTGTATGAATGAAAGAAATGCAGATAAGAGGCTGAGACGAGAGATATGGGGACAGAGAAAAATATGTACCTTGCTTCAGGAAAGAGGCCAAAAAAGATAGACGGGTAGAATGGCACTTGATCTTTAATGTCCATGTCCTTGGGGTGTGGCCGACTGGCCAGTGAGAGAGGATTATGAGGGTGTGGTCCAGTGCTCAAGGAAGGAGCTAGGCTGGCTAGATTCCCTGTTGAGCAAGTGAGCCTTCTGCGGAACCAGCCCTTTGAAAACTTCAGTTTTGGTTATTTGAGAGGGAAAGGAGGCTCTAAGACTCCTGCATGCCACAAATTCCAACTCCCAGAGGCTCTCCTTGCCCTTTTCAAAGCCCTTTGGGGCCACTTGCCATCAGGTCTGTCCTAAGCGAACACTGTCCAGGAGTCAGTATGGCACTAGGTGACTGGTTTGGTCCTCAGTCTTTGACAAGGCAGAGTATGGTGTGAGGATCAAATTCACACAAGCAGCATTCCACAAAGTTCTGGATATCAGCAACTTCATGTAGTTTCCAAGCTCCTCTTCTCATTTCACTTTCCAGTACTCTGTAGTTCCCTGGGGCATTTTTTTTTTCCTGCTTGTATGTGTGCATTTGTATGTGCCCTTGCTGTACTTTGTGCTCACTTGTGGCGGGAATACTCCCCTGAGAAGAATGTCCCATGTCTTGCTCTCTTGCTTTTCTGCCTGTTCACATTTTGAACTGGAGTCTCTTACTGATACTCGACATTCTGTTTTTGTGGTCCTGGGCAATCCTTTGGTCTGTGCTTTCCTTTGTGGGTATGGGATTATAGGTGCACATGGCTTTGTCCACCTAGCTTTTTAAGTGGGATCTACAGATTTAGACTCAAGTGGTTTCAGGCCCTCATGCTTGCACTGAAAGCACATAACTGCTGAACCATCTTTTCAGCACCCTTCCCAGGGGGCTGTTTTTGCACTTTGGATAAGCTTGAGGCTTTTATTTCCCACTGTGTTGCACATTTAGGTGGTGAGCCTTTGAGAGAGAAAGCAGTCAGGCTCGCCATCCTTGGAGAACAGCCAGCTGCCAGTCCCCCTGAGACAGTCTGGCCTGGAGTCATGAGTAGAACAAAGATGATGAGGTGCTGTGGTCCTGAGCATTGGTCTACCACCAGATGCTCCTAACTGAGCTTTGCCCATACTGGTGCTCATTCTACTTTTGTTCATTCAGCATGCAGCTATCCCCTGGTCCTCCACTTCTCCCTTCAGAACATTCCACTGTCCACCTGAGCCTTCTCCCCAGGCTTCATAGTTGCAGAGTGTGGTGGAGGGAGTCAGGTGGGTACCAATATGAGCTGGTACCCCTGGGCTACATGCTTTCTCCATGGCACATTGGCCTCCTCTTCCCTACCTTGCCAGATCTGCTGAATGTGTTACTTGGTATCCTTATTCCTAGTATCCTCATTTCTGTCACGGACAATGCAGGACTTGCTCAGCCTCATACATTCATTCCCATCCTCTCCAGACATGGGATTGTCTAGCAAGCATGCTTCCCAAGATTTTTCCAGAACAGTCAATGCAAACCTCTGCTTACCTTTTTTTTTTTGAGACATGGAGTGAGGTGATGACTTTGTAGCCACATGGAGACCCTTATCTGAATTGATGGACCCAGGACAGGGTGCACCTTCCATTAGTATGTCCTGTGATGAGAACAGGTAGAGAGATGGTCTTGGAAGGATCTCAGTCCAACTGAAGAGTAGGCACTTGAATATCACTTTGGTGGTCTCAAGCAGTACTGGTGGCTGGATTAGCAGTGGCCCTAGCTTCCTGTCATCTGGAAGGTGACATCCTACTCAGCAACTGATCCTCCTTAGCCCATGCTGGGTAGGAGTGCTAGTTTAGAAGTCCATGTACATGCTAGCAAGCCCCCCGCCCCTATCCTGACTACCACCCACAGGATTCTCCTTACTGGGTCTGCATTCTAGCATTAATAAACACCTGCTCATTTAAAGGAGGAAACCATACCCCAGAGAAGGATCCAGGGCCATCATGGTGGGGTGGGGCCTTTGGAGCACAATGCCAGAGCTCTGGCCAGTGAAGTACCAGGACTCCAAATAGCCTGCTGAGCTATTTCCAGGGTTGTATCCAGCAGTCCAGCTTGACCCCTTCCCACAGAGGGCCAGTGACAGACAGACATGAGAGCCAGAGATGGGGTGCGTGCTGTGCCTTGTGGGGCTGGGGAGCACTTTCTGGGGGAGAAGGTAGAGTGAGGTGAGCTGAGGTCGGAGACAAGGACAGGACAGGCCCCATCACAGGTCTTTTGAGCTCCTGGATTTTCTCTTCTCAGGTTATCATTTCACTTCTGTTTCCTTACTTCCCTCAGTGATAGCAAACAGCTGAAGATTTTATTTGTACACTTGTATCAGACTGGACAGATGTCCCCACTTCTCTGCAGAAAGAACACAAGGCCCTGCACCCATTGGCACATGGGCTGGCAGCAGGCCTCAGTGTCCAAGTTTGGATATGCTGTGACTATGGCCCATGCATAATGGCCATGGCAGGAGAGCTGGCTGCCCCAACTCAGAGGATGCTGAGGAGGGAGCCAGGCTCAGGCTTGGAGATGAGAAGGGTGAGATGGGAGCTATGGCTGGTACATGGCACCCCCCCTCACATGCACCCACTGTCTCCAGGTCAGTGCTAATGGCAATGTCCTGCGTAGTGAGATTGTGGGCTCCATCAAGATGCGTGTCTTCCTGTCGGGGATGCCTGAGCTGCGCCTGGGCCTCAATGACAAGGTCCTGTTCGACAACACAGGCCGTGAGTACCTAGTTAAGGGTGGGCAACGGGTGGCCCCAGAGCAGTCCTTGTCCCATGCAGGTAGCATCATCTGTGCCCCCACATGCTCCCAGATGACCAAGCCCACTATTCTCAGGTGCTAGTTTCGACTTTTACATTGTTCAAAAGACCACAGTTCAGCATGGTAGCACATGCCTTTCATCTCAGTGCTCAGGAGGCTGAAGCAGGTTTATAGGTTTGAGGATAACCTGGAATACAATGTGAAATCCTGTTTCAAAGGGGGGAAAATGGACATGGAAAACAAAACACCATTTCAGCAAACTTAAGAGGAAAAAAAATCCCAGAACCTGTTGCCTCGTCACTTAGGGCACTTAGGTATCATCTGAGGCTTATTCCTTTCTTACAGTATGGAAGCCTTGAAGGATGTTAGGCCTGTCCCAACCCTAGTTGTCCCCTCCTTAGTTCTGAGTCTGGGATATTTGAAGGTCACCCACCATGCTGGGCTCTGGCCACCAGCCTGTCCAGTCCAGAGGACCGCTTCCTGCTTGGGGCCCTCTGTGAGGTGGGACCTGGAGTCATGGGTGGCATCCTGGTCCTAGGGAAGACTGTGCCATGTGCCACTAAGTCATTTGGCCATTCAGAAAATGTATCCTGAGCAGCCCTGGATTGACTGTTGGGAACTTGAGCATCCTTGATCCCAGGGATACATGGCCAGCATCAGGCTGCGACAGAGGGTGGGAGGATGACAAGAGGTTGTCTTGGAACAACTCGCTTGGCATGTGTGGCCCAAGATGCTGTCACAGTATTGGGCAGTGTTCTGCTCTCCCAGGGGTAGCCCAGGCAGTGGGGTATCTCAGAGAAGGACCCCAGGGCCTATTCCAGCTTCATTGCCACTTCCACACAGGGGGCAAGAGCAAGTCTGTGGAGCTGGAGGATGTGAAGTTCCACCAGTGTGTAAGGCTTTCACGCTTTGAGAATGACCGCACCATCTCCTTCATTCCACCTGATGGCGAGTTCGAGCTCATGTCCTACCGCCTCAATACCCATGTGAGTGCACCTTAAGCCAGGACTGGGGTGAAGAGTCCTATCCACGAGGGCTTCTGCAGAACAACTCCTGTTCCTCAAGCTCCATGGGCTGCCCAGCTTCAAGGAAGCTGAAGTGGGTAGATTTCAAGCCTTCTGAGGAGAGCAGAACCCTCTAGCCATTGCTGCTGCCCTTCCCCAGGCTTCCTGCTGGGACACCCTGGATGTGCCCTGCCTTTTCATAGGCTCTGGAAGCTCCCTGTCCCTACTCTCCATGCCTTGCTTCTTAGGGCACTGGTTAAGTGTTCTCCTGGGGCCTCAGGGAGCAGTATGCTTGGCATAATCCTGGGAGAATGGTTCCTTGCCTGGGCCTCAGTTTTCCCTCAGAAGTGGAGCCTTGTGAGACAGGAGTGAGTGTGAGCTCCCTCTGACCCCTCACAGGTCAAGCCCTTGATCTGGATCGAGTCTGTGATCGAGAAGCATTCCCACAGCCGTATCGAGTACATGATCAAGGTCAGTGGGACACAGGGCCCTGGGTTGGCACCCATGCTGCCTCACTGGGCAAGGACAGGGAAGAGAAGCCCACAGGGCCTGTTCAGATGGCTACCTCCTTGGGAGAATGGTCTGTAGCCAAAGATCCAGGAAGGCCTCCTGAAGTGCTGCCCAGCAAGTGGAAACATTCTTGCCTTTCCACAAGTTTACATCCAGGCCCATTTCAGGGACTGATCTCATCCTAGGGAGGGATAGATGCCTAGAAGGCCTGGACATGGGGAGAGGACTTAAGATGGGGTGTAGGGAGGATCTTGAGAGCTAGAGGGCATGGGCAGCACATAGAGAATTCAAAGAACCCACAGGCCACCTGTACCCTCCAGAATCACTTTCTTGTGGCCTTGTCCACAGGCCAAGAGCCAGTTCAAGCGGCGGTCAACAGCCAACAATGTGGAGATACACATCCCTGTCCCCAACGACGCTGACTCACCCAAGTTCAAGACAACTGTGGGGAGTGTCAAGTGGGTTCCTGAAAACAGTGAGATTGTATGGTCCATCAAGTCCTTTCCGGTGAGCACCATCCACAGGGACATCCTCAAATGTCTGCTGCTCCAGGAAAATATGGGCTCGCATACCCCTCTGAGCATGTGCTGCTATCCCTGTCCATATCCTGGGAAGGCAGCCATCCTGATGCCATGATTTGTACACTATGGGTATCACAGCCATACTATAGAAGGTGAACAAAATAATAGGGGTTAGCTGAGCATGGTAGCACATGCCTTTAATCTCAGCATTTAAGAGTCAGAGGTAGGATTGCCATGAGTTTGAGGCCACCTTGAGATTACACAGTGAATTCCAGGCCAGCTTGAGCTAGATTAAGACCCTACCTCGAAAATTGACCTCTCCCCCACAAAAAAAACAAGCCAGGCGTAGTAGTGCACACCTTCAATCCCAGCACTCCAGAGGCTGAGGTAGGAGGATTGCCATGAGTTTAAGGCCACCCTGAGTCTCCATAGTGAATTCCAGGTCAACCTGGGATAGAGTGAAAAAAAAAAAAAAAAAGAGAATGAGCACACTGGGGCCTCTTACTACTGCAGACAAATTCCAGACATATGCACCACTTTGTGCATCTGGGTTTACATGAGTGGGGAAGAATTGGACCATGGCTGGCAGGCTTTGCAAGCAAGCATCTATAACTGTTGAGCCATCTCCCTAACCCCGACTGGGAATTCTAGAACAGGCTCTACCACCATGTTTGAAAGGCTTTAAATCAAGATGGAGCTGGGCGTGGTGGTGCATGCTTTTAATCCCAGCAGCACTCAGGAGGCAGAGGTAGGAGGATCACTGTGAGTTCGAGGCCACCCTGAGACTATATAGTGAATTCCAGGTCAGCCTGGGCTAGAGTGAGACCCTAACTTTGAAAAAAAAAAAAAAGATGAACTCACCAGCCTGTCAAGTCAGACAGACATGAGATGACTTTTAAGTGACACACCCACATTCTAGATACATAGGCCACAATGTACATCTGGCTCTGTGTGAATACTGGGGAATTGAATCTATGGCAGTAGGCTTTGCAAGCCAGTGCCTTTATCCACAGAGCCATCTCCTCAGCCATAGGTTTACCCTTTTGTGACTAGCTTTTATTACTTAACACAGTGTCCTGAAAGTTCATCCATGCCCTACCTATGACAGAGGTCCTTTCTTATTTAAATTTTTTTATTTATTTATGAGAAAAAGAGAATGAGCCTCCAGCCACTGCAAACAAACTCCAGACACATGTGCCACCATCTGGTTTACATGGGTACTGGGGATTTGAACCTGGGTCCTTAGGCTTTGCAGGCAAGCACCTTAACTGCTAAGCCAACCCCTCTTTTTTTCCCCCACCCACCTAAGGTAAGATCTCACTGTAGCCCAAGCTGACCTGGAACTCACTCAATAGCCCAGGTTGGCCTTGAACTCATGATGAGCCTCCAGCCTCAGTCTCCTGAGTGCTGGGATTAAAGGCATGCACCACCAAGCTTGACTCAGAAGGTCCTTTTTTAAAGATAAATAATATTCTACTGTATAGATTGCCACATTGTATTTGTCCATTCATTTTCCATTGGTTGATGCTAAGGTTGCTGCTACAGTGTAGCTGTTGGGTGTTCACACTTCTGTTCCACACCCTGCTTTCCATTCTTGGTTTGGTTTGGTTTGGTTTTGGTTTTTCAAGGTAGGGTCTCCCCCTAGCTCAGGCTGACCTGGAATTCACTCTTTAGTCCCAGCTGCCTAATCCCACAGAGCAAAGGATTGTGCAAAAATAATCTCTTTAAAGATGCACACATGGAAGTAACTGCAAATAAAGATAAACATGATGCACCTCCTACCTGTTAAGACACCACTCTTTGGGATTAGGCTGTTGGGTTTTTGTGGGTTTAAGGAATTCTCTACTTATTCTGAATATTAACCTCGTCAGCTACATGGTTTGCAACAAATACTTTCTCTTATTCTCTGGCTTGTCTTTTTGTCTATAGACAGTCTTTTTTTGTGGGGGGTGGGATGGGACTGAGGATAGAACCTGGGTATTCTTTTCCTGTTTTGTTTGTTTGTTTGTTTTTTTGTTTTGCGGTAGGGTCTCTAGCCCAGGCTGACCTGAAATTCACTATGTAGTGTCAGGGTGGCCTCGAACTCAACTGAGTGGATTAAAGGCATGCACCACCATGCCCACCCTTGGAATTTATCTTTTTATTACTTTTCTGTTTTGTAAGCCTTTAGTTTTATTTAGAAACCTGTACCCTGAGCATGGGCTGAGCCACTGATCCACACCCCAATCAACTTAAACATAATCTTACCTTCTTATTCACGTTTTAAAATGTGTACTGATGGAGGTACTTATGCCAAAATATTTCTCTGAGCTCTACCTTAGCTGTATACCTATAGATTCTGACATGTAACAGACATTTGATATTATTGTTTGCTAGAACTTCAGCGTTCAAGTGGAGTTTGTTTAGTACTGACATAGGGCCTCTCTGTGCAGCTCTAGCTGGCCTAGAATTTACTCAGTAGCTCAGGCTGCTCTTGACCTTGCTGCAGTCCTCCTACCTTTGCTTCCTGAGTACTGTAACTATAGATTATCTCCCATCAGGTCAGTTTATATCTGTTTTTGTGTTTTTCCTGAAGGAGGGTCTTTTTCTTTCCACTTCCTCCCCACTCTAGATTGGATGCCTAAAGTTAGAGAATGTTACCCTGTGTCCTTTTCAGAATTCTCAGTGTCCTTCATGGACTGAGGGAAGGGCAATACTATAAACATCCCTCAGAACTTGAAAAGAGGTTACAGTATCTGTCATCGAGGGAGGGAATACCCATGTACCAAATACACAGCCTTGCGTCCATCTCCCTGTTGTCTGCATGTCTTTTCTTCACAAAGCTACTGCCATGTTTGGTGGTGTATGGCTACGTATAGCTATTGTATCTTCCACACAGATTATGACAGGGCCTGACCCCTTTTTGTCTGTCATTCCAGCACTATCCTCTTGTGTTGTGGCCGCAGTACTGGCCTTTCCAAGGGGGTAGAGCTGGGGTCCTGGGAGCCAAGGCTCAGCCCTGGTCACAGACAGCCATTCCTGTTCTACTTCAGCTGGAGCTCTGGGAACAGTGACCACAGTGTTCCAGATGTGGTCAGAGCTGGAGTTATACCCCACTGCTCCAGAGAGGCTAGGCCAAGACCTCACGGCAAGACAGGGCAAGGGTCACAGACAGTCCTAATTGGTTGATTTCCATACCCACACCTTAATCACCATAGTCCTAGAGCCATGGCCACTGTCTCCTGTCTGTTCAGTCTTGCTTTGATCTTTTGCTTTTCTCATAGTATCCTGAGATTGAGCAGGTAGGGCTATTGCCTCACCATTGTCCTGTGCACTTCCCCATGTTAACTCCCCAGGGTGGCAAGGAGTACCTGATGCGGGCTCACTTTGGTCTGCCTAGCGTGGAGGCCGAAGACAAGGAGGGCAAACCCCCCATCAGTGTCAAGTTCGAGATCCCCTATTTCACTACCTCTGGCATTCAGGTATGTGGCCATACTGGAGGCCATCTCAGCCTAGAGGCTTGTGAGTGAGAAAGGTGTATTCCCCAGTTTGTCCCTGCGAGGGCACCAATCCTTACTTTAGCCCATTGCCCAGAGGTACAGTCCACCTCCAAAAACCCCATTGTGGCTCTGTATCCACCTGGCCAGCAAGATCTGCATTGGGGTTCCTCAGAAAGTATAGACAAAGGAAAGGATTATGGGACCAGAGGTGGCCCCGTGTGGTGTGACAGACCTGTCCCCTCAGCCTTGCCCCGTGAGTAATAGTAGGGATCCACCTGGATGGGTTGCATATGCTCAGCGCTTGGTCCCTGTGTCCCAGGTGCGCTACCTGAAGATCATTGAGAAGAGTGGCTACCAGGCCTTGCCCTGGGTCCGGTACATCACACAGAATGGAGGTAAGTGTGGCAGTCAGTGAATGGATATGATGAGGGACCCTAAGGGCATGGAGTTCTTGGTGCAAAGCTGAGGATGAGTGCCTCCCTTGTGTTTCCTAGATTACCAGCTCCGAACACAGTGAGGAGCCACCATGGCCCACCCGGCCTCAGGATGCACCTGCCTAGCCTGCTGATGCAGAAGAGCCACCCTGGACATGGTCTTCCTCCCTCCACAGACCTTGCCAGACACACTGGGCGCAAAGTTCCTTCATCAGAGCCTTTCTCGGGCCTGGGAATGGCGTGCAAGCTAACCCCCAGTCGAAGTGCCATCCCTGAGCCTTGGCTCCTGGTGCCATACTCTCAGCCACACACCACCTGGGGACAGCAGCCTCACCCACCGGCAGGGCATCATTTCATTGCCATTTTGTTGAGCATGTTGGTTATGGGTGTTCTGAAGCTTGTATTTGTTGTTCATTACTGTTTTTGTCACCTCTCCCTGTGTCCTGCACATCCTTGAGCAACCAGTCAGCACTAAGCAAGGACAGCCCTCGCCTCCCTTTTCTGCCTTGGCTGCCCAGTCTCTTGATGGCCACCAGGTGCCATCCCAGGGCAGGTTGCGCCTCAGCCACATCAGTGTTTGATGAGAGGGGACATGGCCTCAACCTTCTCTCTAAAGGGCCCATGGGCAGGTATGGGTCATCCACAGCTGTGCATGTTTGCCCTGCCCTCACACCCTGTGTGCGTGCGTGCATGTGTAATTAATCGTTCCATTAAACTCCATTCAAACTCGCCACCTGCCTTTTCTCTCTGATGCAGTGTTCCCTGGGCATCCTCGATGGGTGCTCTGTCAAACCTCCCATCTGCAAAGCAGGAACAAGGGATGTGGATGGGGGCTGGGCTGCAGCTCAGTAGAGTGCTTGCCTGTCATCTGCATGAACAAGGCTCCCTGGCCTCCATCCCACACCACAAAAATACATTAGGAAGAAAGGAGGGAGGGAGGGAGGAGGGAAAGGAAAGGAAAGAAAGAAAAAGTGAAAGAAAGGAGCTAGAGGGCTTAATGGTTAAGGCACTTGTCTGCAAAGCCAAAGGACCCAGCTTTGATTTGCCAGGACCCACATCAGCCAGATACGCAAAGTGGTGCATGCGTCTGGAGTTCATTTTCAGTGGCTGGAGGCCCTGGCGCACCCCTGTATTTTCTCTCTTAAATAAATAATGGGGGGAAAAAAGAAAAGGAGTCCTAAGAAAAGGAAGAGTTCTTGAGGAAGGGAGTTTGTCTCTCTTTTCCCTTTTGCCATGTGAAGCCACAGCAAGATGGCACCTCATAGACACCAGAGGCTCAACCTTAGACTTTCTAGCCTCCAAAACTGTGCAAAATACATTTCTTTTTTTTTTCAAATAGTTTATTACTTATTTAAGAGAGAAAGAGGCAAAGAGACAGAAAGAATGGGCACACCAGGGCCTCCAGCCTCTACAAACGAACTTGTATGTATTACCACCTTGTGTATCTGGTTTATATTGGTACTGGGGAATCAAACCTGGGTCATTAGGCTTCGCAGGCAAATGCCTTAACTGCTAAGTTACCACTCCAGCTTCATTTCTGTTCTTTATATACCACCCAGCCTGTGGCATTTTATTACAGCAGCATAATCAGCTAGGAAAGTTCTCATGGTCTGGATGCAACCCCCTTGGGCAGACTTGTTTCTGAATATTCATCACCACATGGGTTTTGTTTGTTTTTTGTTTTTTTAAAGTAGGGTCTCACTCTAGCCCAGGCTGACCTGGAATTCACTCTGTAGTTCCAAGCTGGCTTCGAACTCATAGAGATCCTACCTCTGCCTCCTGAGTGCTGAGATTAAAGGCATGAACTACAATGCTTAGCTTCTTTTATCTGTTTGTTTGTTTTTTGATTTTTGGTTTTTTGTTTTGTTTTGTTTTGTTTTCAAGGTAGGTTCTTACTCTAGTCCTAGCTGACCTGGAATTCACTCTGTATTCTCAGAGTGGCCTCAAACTCAAGGCAACCCTCCTACCTCTGCCTCCTGAGTGCTAGGGATTAAAGGCATGTGCCACCATGCCTGACATTATTTTTCTGTTTTTTTTTGGGGGGGGGGGTTGAAGTAGGGTCTTGCTCTAGCCCAGGCTGACCTGGAATTCACTATGTAGTCTCAGGGTAGCCTTGAACTCATGGTGATCCTCCTACCTCGGCCTCCCGAGTGCTGGGATTAAAGGCACGCGCCACCACACCCGGCTCCATGCTCAGTTTCTACATGGTTTTTTGGGTCAGGGTCTCATGTTGCCCAGTCTGGCCTTAACTCCTAACCCTCCTACCTGGTCATCAGAGTGCTATAGGCTGACAGGTGTGGAATTTAGTGTTCATTCACTGTATATATGTTACATTTTGGTAAAATACTTCCAAAAGGGGGAGAAAGCAAAATTTTATTCTTTTTTTTATTTTGTTGTATGTATGTGTGAGAGAGAAAGGGGTAGATAGAGAATGGGCACACCAGGCCGTCAACTGCTGCAAATGAATTCCAGATGCATGTGCCACCTTGTGCATCTGGCTTACACGGGTCCTGGGGAATCAAACCTGGGTCTTTGGCTTTGCAGGCAAGTGCCTTAACCACTAAAGCCATCTCTGCAGCCTGCCAGGCTCCGCCGGTGGGGGCAGGTAGTGCTGAGGGAAGGACCAGGCCTGCTGGTTCCTCCCAAGGGGTTGAGGAGGAGATGAGCGTCCGACAACTCAGACCTCTCCTGGCCACCGCGGAAAAACCACACTGAGTCAGGGGTCTTGTCAAAGCAGGAACTCGATTTATTGCTATGAGCAGTTGCCTATATGTTGGGAACGAAAGAGGGGATTCTAGGATGGGGGGAGAGGTAAGGGCTAATAGTAAACTGTGACTATTGAAATGATAATTCTAACTCCCATGCGGAAGTAGCAGGCAAGAAGCCATCAGGCATCTTGCTGAGTCACGTCTGGCCAGAGACAGGTCACCAAACTTTAGCTAGGCTCAGGAAGTTCCACTAGGCCTCATCCTTGGGCCTTTCAGAGCCCAACATCTCCCCCTTTTGTTTTTGTAAGAGCATTAGTCACCGTGGCCCCTGTCTTAGGTTGTCCCCCACTGGGGGTCTTAACCGTCATTGGGTACCAGGTGTTTAGCTCAGAGCATTCATCATGGCCCATGTCTTAGGTTGTCCCCCTCTGGGGATCTTACCCGTCACTGGGTACCATGTGTTTAGCTCGCTGAGAACCCACTCCATGGCCTGTCTTAGGTTGTCCCCCTATGGGGATCTTACCCGTCATTGGTCACATGGAGGGCAAAGGAGGTGGCAGTGGGTCATCTGAGGAACTTAATTCCTGAGTTGCCAGCCTGTGATAATGTATTTCGACCTGATGAAGTTTTATTGCCTCTAGCCGTTGGTGAATAAATTGTGTAATCTTATTAATTACACAAGGCCCAACAGTAAGGAGAAGGAGGGGGAGGGGCCCAAGTAGAGGGAGAAGGTAGGGTAAGAAGTCATGTAAGCCCGTCCGCAGCAGGTTGTCCCGGAGGTCCCGTCGCCTCCTCTCCAAGTCTTCCTGGAGCCTCTTAATCTTGTTCTGGGCGATTCCTGATTTACTGGCGTAAAAGCACCATTTTTCCTATAAAAGCAAACATATGCCTCCTTTTTCGGCCATTAGTAGGTTTAGTCCTCTCCTGTTTTGTAGGACTACCTCAGCCAGGGAATCTAGCTGTTGTTGAAGATAGGTCTTCCTCTGATATAGGGAGGGCCTCATTTCCAGGGATGATATCTACATCTGGGATTAAGGTGGCTGGGGCACAAAGGCCCGTCCAATTGGTGGGCAGAAAGTCATAGGCCATCCCGCCTCCACAAACATAAACCATTCCAGAAGGCAGGCAGCATTGAGCACTGGGCTCAGTTGTGTTAAAAGTACAGAAGGAAGGATGAATGTATCTCACATCTATACTGGAATTATTAGGGGAAGGCGGGGCCCAAATGCCCAGAGGAAACATTGGGAAAAGCTGGACGGGGATGGGGAAGGTGGCTGAGTAATTTTTTAAGGTCGTATGGGCAACTGTACTGCAAGCAGCCAGAGAGGCCCAGATGGGAGGCAAAGCCAGCAATCCTCCACAAGGGAGGGAATTGTTTAGTAGGGTGAAGGACCATTTTAGGAACAGTCCTCAGGGGTGGGACACTCCCTAGAGAAGTGATAGTCAGTGTCCTCTTGTTGGGACAAATATTTTAGGTCTCTCGCTGGTACCCAGATGGGTCTTTTTTCATCTTGAGGGAAGACACATCCAAACCCTCTCCCTGCTGTGAGGAGTGGGTCTGGTCCTCTCCAGGCCCCAGTCAATGGGTCCCTCCATCTTACCCAGATAGAACTGTAGGTAACGGATGAGGACCAATATTTTTGAAAAGGGGATAGTTATTTATCTTCTTTAGAAAAGTTTAAAATATTTAGGGTAAATAATGCCTTTTTTAGTTGGTCGTGTGGGGGTAAGGATTCCCCCTTTTGTTTTTGTAATTGAGACTTGAGAGTCTGATTATATCTTTCAACAATAGCTTGGCCCTGGGGGTTGTATGGGATGCCTGTGGAATGTGAGATTTTCCAGGTCTGGAGAAAATCTATAAAGGCCTTGCTTACGAAGCAGGGGCCATTATCTGTTTTAATTTGATTAGGCAGCCCGAGAGTGGCAAAACATTGAAGCATATGACTAATGGCATGTTTAGATTTTTCCCCAGCATGTGCCGATGCCCAGCAGGCGCAGGAGAAGGTATCGACTGAAAGAAAAATATATTTAAGTTTTCCAAATGGAGAATAGTGTGTGACATCAATTTGCCACAGATGATTAGGGCGGAGCCCTCGAGGATTGCTTCCTATAGTTTGAAGGGGGGGTACTTGGGGGAAAGGCTGACAGAACTTACAAGTCTGGACAATTTTTTTAAGGTCCTTGACTGGTACCTGTGGAAACCTGTGCTTGAGACCTCTCCAGTTGACATGGGTCAATAAGTGGAAGCGTGTAGCTTCTGTAATAGTATTACACTGAGGCATAGAAGCCATTTTATCAGCCAAATTGTTTCCTCGAGAGAGAAATCCCGATAAGTTTTGATGACACCTGAGATGTTGAAGAAAAATGGGGTTAATTCTTTGTTTGAGTAGGGAACGAGCTTGAATCATCAGAGGAGATATAGGGTTGGAGTCCAGTCTAATATGGGCCTCAACCAGGTTGGGTAATAAATTAACAACATAAAGGCTGTCAGAAAATAAGTTAAATGGCTCTTGAATAGTGTCCAAAGCTAGAACGACAGCAAATAGTTCTTTGAATTGTGCTCACCCCTCAACCTCATGGGAGGCTGACTATGGGCATAGGCTCTTTTTTTTTGTTTTAAGGGAGGGTAAACGACTAGGGAAGCCCCCAGGTCCCCTCCATTGGTAAACATGGTAAGAAAGTCAGGGTTAGGTTGAGACAGACAATGATAGTAATATGGTATATATTGGGAATAGCTGGGATCCATGGGAGTTCCCTCTGGGGGTTTCCGAAGGGGATCATGCATTCATTGATCTTCCTTAAATCATGTAAAAATCTCCAGGACCCATTAGGCTTTTTTATGACAAAGACAGGAGAGTTCCAGGGACTAGTGGAGGGACGGATATGTCTGGCCTCCAACTGTTGATCAATAAGTAAGTATGTGGAGTTGGTGTAACTTAGAAGCAGGGAGAGGCCACTGCTCAACCCATATAGGATCCCCCGGTCTCCACTGGATTTTAAACGGTGGGAGGGGGATGGGCAGTGGCCCTTAGAATTGGAGGTGTTTATTGGAGTACTTTTGTCTGAGTTGCTCAAAGTAAGGGTCATCTCTATAATTGGGATGATATCCCCTCCCTTCCTCAGACTGTTGTTGATATTCTTTTTTATCTAACAAATGATTATAAAAGGCCTTATGGTCAGTAGTGATGAAAACCTCGGCATCTCCAAGGATGTCTTGCCCCAGTAAGTTAGTAGTGAGCCCAGTCACCACGAGGGCGGACTTTTCCTTGGTCCCACCTGGGTCAGTCCAAGGGAGCCACGTGGAAGTCTCCCAGGAGGTGGACTGCCTGCCAACTCCCAGTAGGGGAGGGCCAGGCACAAGCTTCCAGGAGGGGGGCACTTCCTCCTTTCTCAGGACCATTCGGTCCACTCCAGTGTCGATGAGGTTTGAATTTTTTATTGCCAATATTTAAAATAATTTTGGGTCTAAGGCCGGGGACCAGGGGGACGGTCCAATAGGCTTTGATGGTCTCTTTCCCCTTATTTATCGGGGCTGGGGGGAGCCCCGGGAGGAGTTTAAAGGCTTTCCCTGTATGTTAAACTTCCATTTACACTCCTTAGCCCAATGAAACCCCTTATTGCATTTAGGGCAGCGGATGAGGGGCGTTGGTCATCCCCCCAAAGCACGGAGGAGGCTTTGTCTTGTTGGGGCACTCCTTTTTAAAGTGGCCCTCGTCCCCGCACCCGAAACATGTTGACTTTTTAGGATTTAACTGTAATGCGCAGATCGTAGTGGCCAAATCTCTCTGTTTATTTTCCTGAAGGGCGGCAGCCATGGCCCTAGCCTGATGGGAGATAGTGCCAACGTCCTTGGTGGCTACAATCCATCTACTCATGGAGTTGTCCTTGAGACCCTCACAGGCGAGGCGGTGATCGGCCGTCATCCCTTCCCAGACCAACATTTTAGTAAACTGATCCCGTAATGCCCCTGGGGGAAATTTTCTTTGGAGACTTTTTTCCACCCTATCTATAAATGTAGCCAAGTCCTCAGATGGTTTTTGAGTAATATTCATAAGGGGGGTTTCGGAGGGTCCCTCATCAAGCTTTTTCCATGCCGCCAAGCCCAGTGCCCTGACCTGGTCCCTATAAGGGTCAGGTATAGCCACCTGTTGAGTGCCTGTAGCATATTGATCAGAGGTACCGGAGAGCATCCCAAAAGTTATCGGCACAGGGGGCTGTTGATTTTGGTTTCGTTCTGCCTGTGCATGGCATTCATTTCTAAAAAAGGCACACCGCTTAATGTATAGGGGACCTGACAAGACAGCCCTGACTAGATTTTTTCCAATCTTGGGTTGTACAAGGTTGATGGGCAAGTCCCTGTAATAGGGTCTCAGCCCAAGGAGAGTTGGGTCCATCCTCCGAGACTGCCTTTTTAAGCTCCTTAAGGTCCTGAGCTTCCCACGGATACCAGGCAGCAGGGCGATTGCCCCCAGGATTTAGAATGACTGGAAATAAAAAAGTAGCTTTATTTTCTGGCGGCTTGGCTGCCAAATATGAAGGAGGTGCTGAGGGGGTCTCGGCGGCCGAATATGAAGGAGGGACCGAGGGGGTCCAGAAAGCGTTAGTTGATGGAGGAGGTGGAGGAGGTCCCCAGAAGGCCAGGGAGCACTCTCAAAGGGATCGAGTGAGGAGCATAAAGATATATCCTTTTGGGGGTTTGTTAAAGCTGTATCTCCAGGAGGAGTAGCCAGATCAGGCTGTATATTATCTTTTTCTTCTGTCTTTTGTTTATGTTTGGTTGGCCTTGGAGGGAAGCAGTCCTTGAGGGCTGAGATCATAGAGAGGACCCCTGAGGGGGGTATTTGAGCCTTCTCCACATGTGCCCAACAAACAAGGGCCTCTACCCTATCCCACGTGTCCCAATCAAAGAGATTTCCTTCCAGCAGCCATGGCGCCAGCTTGAGAAGGCAATCCCGGGTCTGTTGAGCCTGATTATCAGTCAAATTAAGCCCTCTACTCTTTAGGAGTGCCCTGAGAGATTCTAAGGCAGGATTGGATTTAGAGTTAGACTGTCCCTCATTATAAAGTTGACTACGTCATAACTTATGGGGGTACGCTCACCCGCATATGTACACCGATTGACCTCCTCAACGAATGCCTCTCACGGGGCACTAGTCTGCCGGACTCCAAGAGCCCTACGTTGGGCGCCAGATGCTGGGCTCCACCGGCGGGGGCAGGTAGTGCCAAGGGAAGGACCAGGCCCGCTGGTTCCTCCCAGGGGGTTGAGGAGGAGATGAGCGTCCGACAACTCAGACCTCTCCTGGCCACCGCAGAAAAACCACACTGAGTCGGGCGTCTTGTCAAAGCAGGAACTCGATTTATTGCTATGAGCAGTTGCCTATATAATGTTGGGAACGAAGGAGGGGATTCTAGGATGGGGGGAGAGATAAGGGCCAATAGTAAACTGTGACTATTGAAATGATAATTCTAACTCCCATGCGGAAGTAGCAGGCAAGAAGCCATTAGGCGTCTTGCTGAGTCACGTCTGGCCAGAGACAGGTCGCCAAACTTTAGCTAGGCTCAGGAAGTTCCACTAGGCCTCATGCCTGGGCCTTTCAGAGCCCAACATCAGCCCCCAAATTTATATATACACTTGAAGCAGCCAGCAAAAATAAACATGACCTTCAAATGTTTTACAGCTGTCTTTTCAAAAAAGCCAAAAGGCAGCTGAGTGACATTTTCAGCAGAATGAGGAAAACCACCAAACCTGAATTATGTACCAAAAAAAAAGCTATTTCAAGACTGAGGTTGAAAGGTTGAAATAAAAACATTGTTTAGCCGGGCATGGTGGTGCATGCCTTTAATCCCAGCACTTGGGAGGCAGAGGTAGGAGGATTGCTGTGAGTTTGAGGCCACCCTGAGACTCCATAGTGAATTCCAGGTCATCCTGGGCTACAGTCAGACCATACTTCGAAAAACAAAAAACATTGTTTAGACAAGCATGAAGTTCAGCATGGTCTGTAGCCAACGGACCCTGAGGAACCTTACACACAGTCTACTCTAGATTAAAGGAAGAGAAATCTCAGGTGGAAGGTCAAGGTGCAAGAGGGCCCAGGAGCAGCTCTGTGGTGAGCACCTGCCAAGCATGAACAGGGGCCTGATTTGTCTTTAGCTCTGCAAAAAGTGAAAATGGAAGAATAACATAGCTGGCATGGTGGTGCAGGCCTGGTATCCCAGCACTTGAAAGGCAGAGGCAGAAAGAGCAGAGTTTAGGCTTTGGGTAGTATAAGCCTAGGAAGTTTGAGGCCAATAGGTTTGAGACCATTCAAAATAAAATGAATAAAAATGAAAGAAAAAAAAGTCAGGTATGCTGGCACACACCTTTAATCCCCGCACTTGGAAGGCAGAGGTAGGAGGATCACTATGAGTTTGAGGCCACCCTGAGACTACATAGTTAATTCCTGGTCATCCTGAGCTAGAGTGAGACCTTACCTCAAAAAGACAAAAAAAAAATTTTTAAAAAAAGAGTAGATGCAGAGATGGCTTAGCAGTTAAGACACTTGCCTGCAAAGCCAAAGGACCTAGGTTCAATTCCCCAGAACCCACATAAGCCACATGCACAAGGAGACACACGCATCTGGAGTTCATTTGCAGCAGATGTAGGCCCTGGCATGCCCATTCTCTCTCTCTCTCTCTCTCTCTCTCTCTCTCTCTCTCTCTGTCTGTCTCTGTCTCTCCCTCCCTCCCTTTCTCTCTCAAATAAAACAGGCAAGCACCTTAACAGCTAAGCCATCTCTTCAGCCCCCCCTTCCAAAGTATTTATTTATTTGTGTCTCAGAGGAGTGGGGGACACAGTCACTTTTTGCATCCAGCTTATGTGGCCAGCTTGGGAACTGGATCTGGGCTGGCAAGCTTTGTAAGCAAGCTCCTTTAACCACTGAGCAATTTTCCCAGCACCTATGCTATGATTTTTTTAACCTTTGGAAAGAATCATATGGAAATGTTTGTTTTTATTATTTATTTATTTATTTTATTTGCAAGCAGAGAGAGAAGAGAGACAGACACAGAGAGATTGGGCACACCAGGGCCTTTAGCCACTGAAAACGAACTCCAGATGCATGTTCTCCTTGTACATCTGGGTCCTGGGGAATCAAACCTGGGTCCTTTGGCTTCACAGGCAAATGCCTTAACCACTGAGCCATTCTCCAGCCCTGAAGTGTTTGTTTTAAGAAATTGAGGATTTTTATGTTTACAGATGTTTAAACATGATCAATAGAAGCTCCCCAAAACTACAAACTAATTTAGTCTTGTGCAAATAATACCTAAAAATAGTTTTCAGCAGATTTTACAGTGATATTCTTAGGCATGAAAAGAATGCACACTCTAGAAACAGTAAGTGACAAGTTTGGACTCAAGAGATAGCTTAGCAGTTGAGGACCTTCCCTGTGAAGTCTTAGGACCCAGGTTCAATTCCCCAGTACCCATATAAGCCAGATGTACATGGTGATGCATGTGTCTGGAGTTTGTTTGCAGTGGCTAGATGTCCAGGTGTGCCCATTTTCTCTCTTTACCTGCCTCTTTCTGAGAGAGAGACAAAGAGGGGAGAGAATGTGGGGGAGGGCAGGTAGAGAGAGAGGTTTATTTTATTATAAATAAATAAAAATAAAATATTTTTTAAGATCTAAACCAGAGCTGGGTGTGGTGATGCATGCCTTTGATTCCAGCACTCTGGAGGCAGAGGTAGAAGGATCATCGTGAGTTCGAGGCCACCCTGAGACTACATAGTGAATTCCAGGTCAGTCTGAGCTAGAGTGAGGGGCTGGAGAGATGGCTCAGCAGTTAAAGAGCTTACTTGCAAAGCCTGAAGACCCAGGTTTAATTCCCCAGTATCCATGTAAAGGCAGATGCACAAAGTGGTGTTATGCATCTGGAGTTTGTTTGCAGTGCCTGAGCTAGAGTGAAACCCTACCTTGAAACACACACACACACACACACACACACACACACACACACAAACAAAGAAATTATTTTCAATACAATCCATTTTAAATTTTTGTTTATTTATTTATTTATTTATTTATTTGAGAGCGACAGACAGACAGAAGGAGGCTGAGAGAGAGAGAGAGAATGGGCGCGCCAGGGCTTCCAGCCACTGCAAACGAACTCCAGATGCATGCGCCCCCTTGTGCCTCTGGCTAACGTGAGTCCTGGGGAGTCGAGCCTTGAACCAGTGTCCTTAGGCTTCACAGGCAAACGCTTAACCGCTAAGCCATCTCTCCAGCCCAATACAATCCATTTTAGCTGGACGTGGTGGTGGCCTTTAATGCCAGCACTCAGGAGGCAGAGGGGGGGATCATCATGATTTCAAGGTCACCCTGAGACTACATAGTGAATTCCAGGTCATCCTAGGCTAGAGTGAAACCCTACCTCGAAACCCCCCCCCCCAAAAAAAATTATATATAATTTATTTGCAAGCAAAAAGAGATATAGAAGAGAAACAGAATGGGCACACCAGGGCCACTGCAAATGAACTCCAGATGTATGTGCCTCTTTGTGCATCTAGCTTTATGTGGGTACTATGGAATTGAACCCAGATTGTGAGGCTTTGCAGGCAAGTCCCTTAACCTCTGAGCCATCTCTCCAGCCCACAATCCATCTTTCGGAAGGAAAACCACTTGGTCATATCAATTAATGTGAGCCTCACTTTGCTAACACTTATTTCAGTGATAAAATGGCAACCACCCACACTTTCTTTCAAAGTCATCCATCTGAATGAGGCCCAGTCAAATCACAGTCCCAAATGTCCACACATGTCTGCTGGTAGTCTTAAAATTGACCAGACAGTATAATAGTTGAGGAAAATGGTCTCTCTTGGATTTACTAACGGTTTCTTACACAGGTAGAAGGAAAGGTATGACCTTTCTTCTGTAAAACAATCAAAGAACTCACCACAGAGGTGGTCCTACTCCTTGATTCCTACATTAGCTGAAACACTGGGTTTTCATTCACAGTGAAATACTGGAAAGATGGATATCAAACAAGCCTGTGTAAAACCATCAAGCGCCTTCATTTCATACTGCGTGCATCTGAGGAGGAAGTTCACTCTGAAGTCAGCCTTCTGAACTGAATCAGCTTCCTAAGAACTGCATCCTTTCTGCTAAGCATGGGCTCCACAAGACTAACCCTAGTAATAGGGACAGGATTGCCATTTCACTCAGACAGGGAAAAGCTCAGCTCCACTGCTAGGAAACACCTTCCTGCCCTACCTAATGTAGTGTTCCACCAGGAAAAATCTAGGCATTGACATGGAAATGTGAAGAGGAGAAATACTGTATTTTGAAGCTATCTGTGAGTTCAAAGGTTAGCTGCAATGCTTCTTTTAAGGAAAAAAAAAACAAAAACAAAAAACAACTTACTCTGGGTTTAGTATAGCCCTCTTTTTTTTTCCAGCCCTTTAAATACAAAATTGTTAGCCTTTAGCAAACAGAGGCATAGAGCATATAAAGAAAACATCAGGGCTGGAGAGATGGCTTAGCGGTTAAGGTGCATGCTTATGAAGTCTAAGGACCCACGTTTGATTCTCCAGGTCCCATGTAAGCCAGATGCCCATGGTGGGCATGTGTCTGGAGTTCGTTTGCAGTGGCTAGAGGCTCTGGCACGCCCATTCTCACTCACTCCCTCTCTTTGTCTCAAATAAATAAATATAAATAAATCTTTTTTAAAACCATTATATTGTTCAAGTTTTTGGTAAAGGTGTATTAGTAATACCTAAGAATGAAAAAAGGGCTGGAAATATTGCTTAGTGGTTAAGGCTCTTGCCTGCATAGGATCCAGGTTCAATTCCTCAGTGCCCATGTAAGCGAGATGCACATGGTGCCACATGTGTCTGGAGTTCATTTGCAGCAACCAGAGTCCCTGGTGTGCCCATTCTCTCTCTCTCCTCCCCTCTCTGTCTCTCTGTCTCTCTCAAGTAAATAAATAAATAAAAATAAATATTTATAAGAAATAAATAAATAAAGCCAGGCATAGTGGCACACACCTTTAATCCCACCACTCGGGAAGCAGAGGTAGGAGAATCACTGAGAGTTTGAGGCCACCCTGAGACCACATACTGAATTCCAGATTGTCCTGGGCCAGAGCAAGACCCTACCTCAAAAAATAAAATAAATAAATAATTTAAAAAACAAAGACATTTAATTTTTATGGTAGAGTGAAATTAGTGTCATAAATAGTTAAATCATCCACATATTTGCTAGTTATTTATGTAAAGTTATGTGAAGATATAAGATCCATTATTAATATAACACTGAGCCAGTAGAAAAAAAAGAATCTTTACACAATAGACAACAGTTGCCAATAATTTTTAAAATGTTAGATTTCCCAGATTATAATGTTTGACATGATCTTACCTTCTACTACTATCATGTGCAAATAAATTAAACCTAGAAAGAATCTTTAGCTTAACTTAAAATTGCACCTGAAAAGGTGTGAAATTATTTGTACAAAAGCCTGTCAAAACCAAAGGTTGCTACAAAGAATAAGGTAACTGAAGACTCTCCACTACACACCTTCAGATAAATGCCTTTTTTAAAATTAATTTATTTTTTATTGACAACTTACATAATTGTAGACAACAACCCATGGTAACTCCCCTCCCCCCACTTTCCTCTTTGAAACTCCACTCTCCATCATATCCCCTCCCCTCTCAATCAGTTTCTCTTTTATTTTGACGTCATGATCTTTTCGTCCTATTATGATGGTCTTGTGTAGGTAGTGTCAGGCACTGTGAGGTCATGGATATCCAGGCCATTTTGTGTCTGGAGGAGCACATTGTAAGGAGTCCTACCCTTCCTTTGGCTCTTACATTCTTTCCACCACCTCTTCTGCAATGGACCTTGAGCCTTGGAAGATGTGATAGAGATATTGCAGTGCTGAGCACTCTGTCACTTCTCAGCACCATGGTGCCTTCTGAGTCATCAAATGGCTTTTTTCTATTGAGTTCTGAGTTTGCACACCACAGTGTTTTGCTAGCAAAGCATTCAGAGTTCTCTTCCAGGAACTGTTTGTATATGTGCATATATAAATTTACACACACACACACACAGAAGATTTTACCCACCTACCCCAAACAGCATACCTTTTAATGTTTGATTTTTTTTTCTTTTGTACACAGAGATTAGGGAATTTTAGATTTTTATTTTCTTACATTTTGGTGCCAAAGCTATTAACGGTACAAGGAAGTTGTGAACATTAATTTCTTTTTTTTTTAGTATATTTATTTATTTATTTGCACACAAAGAGAGACAGACACAGGGAGAGAATGAGCGTGCCAGGGCCTCTAGCCACTGCAAACGAACTCCAGATGTATGAGCCAACTCATGCATCTTGCTGTATGGGTGTACTGAAAATCAAACTCAGGTCATTAGGTTTTGTGCCTTAACCGCTGAATCATTTCAAAAGCCTGCGAACACTAATTTCTTAGGAGGTGAGCCCAGCCCTATGTGAACTTCTCTTCCATATCTCTGGTCCACCATGATTCAAAATACTTACACTTTTTTTTCCCTCAAATGAGTCATTAGGCATTGAGAACAGAACAACAGAGTCACAAAGGGCTATATGCTTTTCAGTGTAAAGCATTCTCCTTCATTAAGTTGCTATCACAGTGCAGACAGTCTGACTGAATATGCTCAGGAGATTTAGTCAGTATTATATTTAGTAATGGAAAAGGCTTTCATTTGTTTTAAATCCAAAGTGCATAGTGAGAACAAATCAAAGCATCCTCTCTTTCAGCATCAGTTTCATCTGAGTGCCTTCCGGTGAGGAGCTCAGCCTTGTCTTGCCCTCCCACCTCAAAACCAAATATCATGTAAACAAAATCAAAACCAAAATAAGGGCTGGAGAGATGGCTTAGTGGTTAAGCACTTGCCTGTGCAGCCTAAGGACCCTGGTTCGAGGCTCGATTCCCCAGGACCCACATTATCCAGATGCACAAGGGGGCGCACGTGTCTGGAGTTTGTTTGCAGTGGCTGGAAGCCCTGGCGCACCCATTCTTGCTCTCTCTCTCTCTTCACCTTTCTCTCTGTGTCTGTCACTCTCAAATAAATAAATAAAAAGAAACAAAAATATTAAAAAATAAATAAATAAAACCATGGTAGTCAAGCACATTAGACATTCATCAGCCTGGTAAACAAACTTTGCCAGCAAATAGAAGTCCTGTTATTGTGAAGAAAATAGATGAGACAAAAAGTACATGTGATGACCCAACCAGTGTGTTGTTGGGTAATTTATAAGGTTGATCTCCAACTTCCTTGATGCAAAATCCTATTGGAAACATGAGGACAGTCATACAGAAAAGGGTAATTCCAGTGAATACTAACTATCGAGCATGTTTTGTAGCTTCTCTGCACCAGTGCAAAGCCACTGGCAAACCACATGTGACAGTCAGTGAAATGATTCCCCAGATGATTAAAAAAAAAAAAAAAAACAGTGTGGGACCCACTCTGGGGGAAACCGGGAGGGATGCAGGTCTAGTCTTATCCATGAATTTTTTTTTAATATATTTTTTACTTTATTTATTTGAGAGAGAGAGAGAGAGACTGCAAGAGTGTGAAAGTGAGAGAGAATGGTCGCACTAGGGACTTCAGCCTCTGTACACGAACTCCAGATGCATGGGCCACCTTGTGCATCTGGCTTACGTGGGACCTGGGGAGTCGAGCCAAGGTCCTTTGGCTTTGCAGGCCAGCGCCTTAGCCGCTAAGCCACCTCTCCAGCCCGAGGTTAAAGCTTCCTGACAAGCCCGGCCACAGCTCAGGCTCCCCTCCCAACGTTTTTCTCAGCGGCCGGCACCCCGCACTTCCAGTCAGCTCGCAGTGTCCGCATTATGTCGAGGTCTTCGTTTCCCTTGGTCAGTCTCCCCGCACAGGCCTCACACGGGCGCGCAAGCTCAGAGCAAACGCTATTCAACTTAAATTTGACCGAGCTCAGCGCGGCTGGCGGCGGAGGGCGCGGGGAGCGAGGCGCTGAGCCGACGATACTGCAGGCCAGACCGGAAGCGCAGGTCGGACACAAAAGAGGGCTGGGAGCAACCGGCCGCGGGGCCGGGGCGAGGGACCCGGTGGCGGCCGGGGCGAGGGACTCGGTGGCGGCCGGGGCGAGGGACCCGGTGGCGGCCGGGGCGAGGGACTCGGTGGCGGCCGGGGCGAGGGACCCGGTGGCGGCCGGGAGGACTGCAGCGGGTCGAGCAGACGCACGCGCCGGGCAGCCCAGGGCCGTTCGAATTTTTTTCTTTTAAATAGAGAAAGATTTATCTGCTTTCTACTCACAAATAGGAAAAACTACCCAACTGCACACTAGGGTCAGGGACCTTGTCCTTTACACTCCCACTTTCGCATACAAAGTAACACTTTGCTCTTCTGCCTCTCATAAAGGGGATCTTACATTGTATTCCTTTTGTGTTTATCCTCTGCACATGTCAACATGATTCAGAAAGGCCTGGGCAGGGAAAGGACAGGCAAGGATGCCATCACACGGGCCAGTTAGAAGTCACCCACCATCACCTTGATCCGCTACTGTATAATGAACACTGTGCTCTATGTTACAACGGAAAACATGAGCATACGATGCCCCTTCCTTAAGGGTAAAAAAAACTCAAAAAGCCTAAAATTTAATAGTGTATCTTGGAGGTGAGTATCAAACCCAATTCATGCCTCCTTCACAGTAATTATTGATGTCACACAGCAGGCTTTTAAGAGAGATCACTATGTAGTCTCAGGCTGGCCTTGAACTGGGGAACTCGTGGTGATCTTCCTGAGTGCTGGGACTAGGGGCATGTGTCACCACACCCAGCTTGAGAGTGAATTTTAGCTTATATAACAGTCCAAATATATAAAGAAGGGCAAAATGTGAGCAGGTGCTAAGATACAGCAGAATCTGGGCTCACTTAAAAGTGGCACACTGCACCGGGCATTGTGGCGCACGCCTTTGAGCCAGCACTCAGGAGGCAGAAGGATTGTGACCATGAGTTTGAGGTCTCCTTGAGACTATATAGTTAATTTCAGGTCAGCCTGGAAAAAAAAAAAAAAAAAAAAAAAAAAAAAAAAAACACTGACTGACACACTGCTAGCTAGCTTACGCTGTCCTAGCTCCTTTCTCTACGGAATAGGTTGCTGCAACAAGGGAATGGAAATGGGAGTTTTCTAGAATGAGTCTGGTCTTACTTGTGGTGAAATAGCCCTGCTGTAGAATCTCACTGTACAACTATAGTCCCAGCACTTTTTTCTGGGGGGTGGGGTTCATGGTAGGCTTTTGCTCTAGCCCAGGCTGACCTGGAATTCACTATGTAGTCTCAGGCTGGCCTCGAACTCACAGCGTTCCACCTCCCGAGTGCTGGGACTAAAGATGTGTGCCAACCCACCTGGCAGACCCCAGCACTTGTAACACTTGGAAGGCTGAGGTACACCAACTTGGACTAGCATGAGACCTTACCTCCCCCCTCCGTGATCCTGCCAGGTGAAGCAGCCTGGCCAATGCCAGTGCTGGAAGAGCCAGAATGGAACTGGCATTAGAGCACGAGAGGTGCAAACATTACAGGTCCTTTCAAGACCAGACTTCAATTTTTTTGGGGGGGAAGGGTATGGAGCATAACTGTTTCCTTAGCTGAAACTGATCTCTCGTGTTTAAGCAATGCAATACCATGACGTAACTTGTACATAGAAATTTTCCTAAACAGGTTTCACTTGAGAATTAAACTACCATTGCTCTAAAAACACCCCTTACTTTGTACATGTTTTTTTCCTTCATTTTTAAATTGCTTTATAACAAGTATTTTCCAAATTTTTTAAATTTTCTTTTGTCTGAAACTTTCTATTAAAAAATAAAAAGGCAAAAGAAAACAAAAATGCCATGGCCAGAGGACAAGGTGAGGGAAAAAAGACAAAAATAAACAAAACATCAAATATAAAAATTCTGAGATAATGCATTTATAAACACAGAAATGACTACAACAAAGATGGCTGTGATGAGCAGGAATATATATATACATGTATATATATATATCCATGTCCGGCATCTGGCCGTGGCACCTAGGGAGCTAAGTCCAGTCCTTGGGCGTGCCCTGATTCTTCCCTCTCTGTAGCACCTGTGTCCTCGGGTTTCGAGACCACACAGCTCCCACGGCTCCTCCGGTCGGAGTGGGGAGACTTCAGAGGACAGGGCCTTGGATGGCAGAGGAGGGAGGCTCTGAAGAAAATCATAACCTGCTTCCAAGCAACCCTTAGCCACTTGGCCTACCAATAAAGGTATAACCGTCACCCAATTTCCTCCTACCAGCTAGGAAGTGAAGTGAGACCATGTAGGGGAAGAAAATGGGGGAGGGGGTAGGTCACGGGTGAGCCTAATAATGGTACTGTATTTGCTGAATACAAAACTAATTAATAAAAAAAAAAGAAAGAAAATGGCTCCCAGGGGTTGGGACACATGCAAAACCTGTTTTTTGGTTTTTTTTTTTTTTTTTTGCAGGCAAGCATAGAATAGAAGCTGGTTGAATTTAGGGCTTCCTTCTGTTATCTGAGAGGGCCAGCATCTAGTCTTCTATCAGCCTCAACTTTGATGAGGGATAGGAGGGAGTAAGTGCCTACACTGGACAAGGTCATGTGAGGTCATAGTAGATCCTTCCCTTAAGCACCAACCCCTAATATTTAAAAGCTTTGCTTGGAAGGGGGCTGCAGGATGACACCAACAGCCCTGGATCCCTTTGCCAATCAGGAAGGCTGATGTTCCTTTTGGAGAGTGGGCGAGAATAAAGAAGGTAACTTGTGAAGGAAAGCCATGCCTGAGGCCCAAGGACACGGAGATGAGGCTTGTTTGTAAAGGAAGAAGAGAACTTTCCCACCAAGAGTTGAAGAAAGAGACCAGACTTCTTTCTCCTCTTCCTAGTGGGTGCAGCTCGGATCTCTAAGAGCTGGCCAGGTGCTCCACCTGAATAGTGCTGGTGGTGACAGTGAGGCAGATGTCCTTATGATGCTCCACCGTCTTATAGGGGGTCAGGTCAAAGGAACACTGGGGTGGAGGGTCGGGGTTGCTGTCTCCACCACCCCCACCCTGTGGTGCTGCCCCAGGGGACTGGAAGTGTGGCTGCTGCTGCTGCTGCTGCTGCTGCTGCTGCTGCTGCTGCTGCCGCTGTGCCTGGGAGGCCTGAGCCTGCGCTTGGGCCTGCGCCGCCGCCGCCGCCGCCGCCGCCGCCACAGCTGCTGCTGCTGCCAGCAGCGGCCGCCTGCACTGGCTGCTGGAGATCGGAGGGTTGTGTTTACGCATGTTTCCGATGTGTATGCCCGACTGCAGATGGTACAGGTGTACACCTTGCGTGCTTCACTGTGTGCGTAGACAAGTGCACCTCCAGCGAGGCTGCATCTGTGTATGCCCGAGGACAATTGTGGCACTTGAAGGGTTTATCTTTATTGTGCTGCCGTCTGTGGGACTGCAGATTGGAGAGTTGTGTGAAGGCCTTCTCACGGCCCGGGTGCACACACTTGTAAGATCCATCACCAGTGTGAATTCGGGGGTGCTGCTGAAGATGGACGCGCTGGCGGAAGGATTTCTCACAAAAGTTACAACTGTAGGGCTTGGATCCTGAGTAGATACGGATGTGCTGGGTCAGGTAGGAGCTGTTGGCGAAGGTCTTGGAGCAGTGTGGGTACTTGTGGGGCTTGGTCTCTGGGTGTGACTTGGAGTGGATCTGCATCTCTGACTTTGAGTAGAAGGTCAGTGAGCACATCCTGCACCTATAGGTCTTGCCGTCTTTCTGATGGTCATCCTCATCCTCGGGGGCAAGAACATAAGGATCCTTCATCTCAGGCAGCCCTGATTCCAGCATCCGTTTCTTCTTGCGGCCCTGTGGAGGCTTAGGAGCCACACTGCCACTTCCACCACCTCCTTCCTCGGTTAGGGTTGATGCTGCCTTCTTAGGCCAGGGCTTGTGAGCCACGGGGAAGAGCTGAGACGATCATGGGAGCCGAAATGGGGAAGGTCTGAGCTGCTGAGGCTGTGCTCACAAGAGAGCCTGAGGGGGGATGTGATTACCAAACCAGGATCCGTAGTCATCAGTCCTGTAGACAGGACAGGGACCACCGTGATACTCTGGGTCACAGATGCCTGGCTGTGTGGGGTCAGCTGTTCTGACTTGGAAACTGTGTCCCTGCTGATACCAGAGGGCAGGGACACTGAGGCAGGCACTGTCAGCAAAGTGGGGTAGTGAGGTGGCGCCAGTCCACAGCCCTTCTCGGGCAACAGCGGATCCTTCATCTTGTTGATGAACACTGTATTCTTAATCTGTCCTGAGACTGGGGATAGAAGGCCAGAAGTATGGGTTAGAACTGAAGTGAGATTCTTCCATTCTCTCTCTCTCTCTCTCTCTCTCCCTCCCTCCCTCCTGCTGTCTTATTCCTTCTCCTTCCCAGGACTCACAGAGGAGTCGCTCTGTTTTGTTTTTCAATATAGGCTCTCACTTTAGCCCAGGCTGACCTGGAATTCACTATGTAGACTTAGGCTGGCCTCAAATTTACAGCAATCCTTCTACCTCTGCCTCCCCAGTGCTGGGATAAAAGGCGTGTGCCACCACCAGCTCTCCTCAGTGGATTGTCTGACACTGTCGTTCACTCAAGGCCCACAGTGAGTGCTCCCAGGAGCCTGGAAAATGCATGCCTTGTCTCTGCTGCTTCCAGGCACTGCTTCTGCCACTGGTATTAATTTTGTAACTAGTGTAACATTTCTAGAGCGGTTTTGGTGATGCACTGCTGACACCCAGTGTTGATCCAGTGTGGGTTGGCTATGCTGGCGATAGTGAATTTACCAGCAGCCAGGAAACATCGTGAGATGATGGTCAGTTTATCCATCTCCCTGCCCTATTCCCCCCACAGCCCCAGGCTGGCCTAAACCTCCCACCTCCTGCCCATGTCCCCCTAACCCCCCACCAGGGCTATGCTATGATTTTTTTCATTTTTTTTAATTTTTAAAAAATTTTTACATATTTTTTGTTTATTTATTTATTTATTTGACAGCGACAGACCAAGAAAGAGGCAGATAGAGAGAAATAGAGAGAATAGGAAGTTTTTTTAATTTTTAAAATTTGTGTGTGTGGATGAGATAATGGACATGGCAGGACCTCTACCACTGCAAACATACTCCAGATACATGCACCACCTTGTATATCTGGCTTACATGGGTCCTGGGTATAAGGAAAGTGTAAGGGAAAAGTGCAAGTGCAAGAGAACACCGGACTTGATCTCTACATATAGACTATTTATTGAGAGGTGCAGCGAGGGGCAGCAGCCTTCCCACAGGATGAAGGCTGAAACACTGAGCCAGGCTGGGGTTCAAACTTATAAGGAGGCAAACAGACTGAATCAGCTGCAGGTCCAAGGGAAGCAGATAAGGAATCGAAGTTAGTTGTGTCCTTGCTCAAAATTGGCTTTTTTTTTTTTTTTTTTTTTTTTTTTAGCAGAATTGTCTAGGGAGGATATCCCAGCAGGCGGTTTCTGAGCTAAGAGAAGATTATCAATTAGGGAAGTTGTTTGGCCTTTCAAGACTGGATGTCTCTGTTCTTTGTGGCCTTCTAATCTTAAGGTTAGTTATTAACTCTTAAGTTCCCTCTAGTTTTCAGGGAAGGCTATTAACCCTTCACTGGGGAATTGAACCTGTGTCCTTAGGCTTCACAGGCAAGCACCTTAACCACTAAGCCATCTTTCCAGCATGCTTTCTTTATACATACATTCATATATATATTTTATTGACAACTTCCATAGTTGTAAACAATAGCCCATGGTAATTCCCTCCCTCCCCCCACTTTCCCCTTTGAGCCTCCATTCTCCATCATATCCCCTCCCCCTTCCAATCAGTCTTTTTTATTTTGATGTCATGATCTTTTCTTCTATTATGATGGTCTTGTGTAGGTAGTGTCAGGCACTGTGAGGTCATGGATATCCAGGCCATTTTGTGTCTAGAAGAGCACGTTGTAAGGAGTCCTTCCCTTCCTTTGGCTCTTACATTCTTTCCACTACCTCTTCTGCAATGGGCCTTGAGCCTTAGAAGGTATAATTGAAATAGTTCAGTGCTAAGCACTCCTCTGTCACTTCTCAGCACCATGATGCCTTCTGAGTCATCCCAAGGTCACTGCCACGTGAAAAAAGAAGGTTCTCTAATCAAAAGTGAGAGCAGCATTAATATATGGGTATGAACATTAAAAGAAGTGCTTACTGGGCAGTTTGGTGAGCATAGAGTCTACTTTTAGCCAGACAGCAGCAGACGTTACACCCCTAGGGCTCTTGGCTACCCCTGTTCTAGATTTTCACTGTCAAGGATGTATTCCCTCCCATGGAGTGGGCCTCCAGTCAAATTAAAGGATGGTTGGTTTCCCCCATAATGGACATGCCACTACTGCACTCATTGGCTCACTTGGCCTGATTGGCCAAATATTAGGTCTGCAGTGTCCACTGTTGATTATTGTCATTGGTGACTTCTCTCTCTCACATTGAACTGCATGCAGCATGGATTTTTCCAGCTTTCTGTCAGCTGGCCTACATGGAAAAGGTTTTCAGCTCAGCTCCAGCAGGGTTTCTCAGTGACCTTGCAGCCCAAGTATGTGGAATATTCAGCAATAGGGTCTTACCATCTATTCCTGGTGGGAAACCAAGGGCCTCAGCAATGGCCTGTAATGTTTTCGGGGTGCCAGGGATCTCCCTGGCCAACAACTCACTGGAAGGTATCCCAACCCTGTTACTGAAAATTGTCTAGTAACAATCTATGGCTTTCTTTCTTTCTTTGACCTGGAATTCACTATGTAGTCTCAGGCTGGCCTCAAATTTGCTTTGATCCTCTACCTCTGCCTCCCAAGTGCTGGAATTAAAGACATATGCCACCACACCTGGCAATGATTATTTAAATTTTGTGTGTGTGTGTGTGTGTGTGATGTGAGTGGTTAGATGTAGATGCATGTGTGGCACTTATGCAGAGGTCTGAGGACAACTTTGGATGTCAGTTCTTACCTTCCACCTTGTTTGAGGCAGGGTCTCTCATTGTTCACCACTGCATTCTCCAGGCGAGCTGGCCCATGAGCTTCCAGAAAATTCTTCTGCCTCCACCCCCTTCACCACTGATGCTCTGGGATTATTGGTGATGTAGCAAGCTCCAGACCAGAAATCAAGTTCAAGTCCACCTGAGTAAGGGTATTAAAAGGAGAGTCTTTATTAGCTGGCTGGCACCTGTCCTCTCACAGTAAGTTTCTGAGGAGGAGAGCAGCCCCATCTTAACTTATCAGTGAGTTTATAAGGCAAAAAAACCACATTCTTTCATAATGGTCAGGAAACAAAACCACACCCCCATAATCCTATTTTGCAATGCAAGCAAGCAGGATTACAAAAAGTGGAATTTTACAGTTAGCATAGGGTGTGGGACAAATAAATACCAGATCTTAACTAAGACTCCTAATTCTTGTTTAAATGGCTCTGTGTTGAACTTTAACCTAGATGAGACCTTTTTTTTTTTTTTTTTTTTTTTTTTTTTTTTTGGTTTTTCAAGGTAGGGTCTCACTCTACCCCAGGCTGACCTGGAATTCACTATGTAGTCTCAAGGTGGCCTCAAACTCACAGCAATCCTCCTACCTCTGCCTCCCAAGTGCTGGGATTAAAGGCATGCGCCACCACGCCTGGCAAGATCTTTTTTTGAAAAATATAGTTTATTTATTTATTTAAGAGAGAGAATGGGCACGCCAGGGTCTCCAGCCACTGCAAATGAACTCCAGATGCATGCACCCCCTTGTGCATCTGGTTTACGTGGGTCCTGCAGAGTTGAACTGGGATCCTTTGGCTTTGCAGGCAAATGCCTTAACCACTAAACCATTTCTCCAGCCTGAGACCTTCTTTTATTATTAGATAAATGGCTGGGTGTCTTAAAATGGCTTTCCTTAGGTTAAGCTATCTGGGTGTTTCATTCCCCACTGTTTTTTTTTTTTTATTATATTTTTATTTTTAAGCAGAGAGAGAGATAGAGAGAAGATAGACAGAGAAAGAGAATGGGTGTGCCAGGGCCTGTAGCCACTGCAAACGGAACTCCAGACACATGTGCCCCTTGTGCATCTGGGTTATGTGGGTCCTGGGGAATTGAACCTGGGTCCTTTGGCTTTTCAAGCAAACATCTTAACCACTAAGCCATCTCTCCAGCCTTCCCACTGGTTTTTAATAACTGAGTCAAATATTCAACTTGTCAGTCACCATGGGTTCATACCTAGTACTAAGGACCATTAATTTGATGGAGGAAATTTTCTGTTGAACAAACTTGATCAGGGCATTTAAAATACAGGGACTTATAATTAATCCCAGAAGCAATAAGATAATAATAAGGGCCACGAAATGGCAGTAATCAAAGTGGTGAGCCAGGGGGACCAAAAAAAAAAGAAAAATTCTCATACCAATTACCTGAGTTTTTACGGAATTCCGCTCTGTCTTTCAAATGTTTTCTAACTACGTGCATGCTCTCTCAGATCACTTCAGAGTAGTTTGTATAAAAACAACAGGTCTCCCTTAAGGGCCATACAAAGTCCTCCTTGTTTTAGGACCAGGAGGTCTAACCCTTGCCTATTTTTTTTTTTATTTATTTATTTTCATTTTTCTTATTAACAACTTCCATGATTATAAAAAATATCCCATGGTGCACGCCTTTAATCCCAGCACTCGGGAGGCAGAAGTAGGAGAATCACCATGAGTTCGAGGCCACCCTGAGACTATATATATATATATATCCCATGGAAATGTCCTCTCTCCCCCCACTTTCCCCTTTGAATCTCCATTCTCCATCATATCTCCTTCCCCTCTCAATCAGTCTCTCTTATTTTGACGTCATGGTCTTTTCCTCCTATTATGATGGTCATGTGTAGGTAGTGTCAGGCACTGTGAGGTCATGGATATCCAGGACATTTTGTATCTGGGGGGAGAACATTGTAAGGAGTCCTACCCTTCCTTTGGCTCTTACATTCTTTCCACCACCTCTTCCGCAATAGACCCTGAGCCTTGAAAGGTGTGATAGAGATATTGCAGTACTGAGCACTGTGGTCACATCTTTCCAGCACCACAATACCTTCTGAGTCATCCCAAGGTCACTGCCATCTGAAAAGAGAATGTTCTCTACCAGAAGTGAGAGTAGCATTAATATAAGGGTATGAACATTAAGAGAAGTGCTTGCTGGGCAGTTTGATAAGCATAGTATATACATTTAGCCAGACAGCAGCAGACGTTACACCCCTAGGGCTCATGACTACCCCTGTTTTAAGTTTTCAGTATCAGAGATGTATTCCCTCCCATGGAGCGGGCCTCCAGTCAAATCAGAGGGCAGATGGTTTCCATCATGACAGACGTGCCACTATTGCACCTGTTGACTCATTTGGCCTGGCTGGCCAAATATAAGGCTTGCAGTGTCTACTGTTGAGTATCTTCACTGGTGTTTTCTCTTTCTCCCATTGAACTGAATGCAGAATGGCTTCTTCCAGCTTTCTGTCAGCTGGTCTACATGGAGGAGGTTCTCAGCTCAGTTCCAGCAGGATTTCTCCATGGCCTTGCAGCCCAAGTATGTGGAATCTTCAGCAATAGGGTCTTACCATCTATTCCTGGTGGGAAACAAAGGGCCTTCTTGCCTATTTTCTAATACCATTCCTGCCAGATAATCTAGGGAGGTCTTCTGGTGACTAACAGAAGATTCTAATTCTTTCAAATTAGCATCAACCTGTTGGCTTAAGATGCATGTGCCCCCTCCTGGGGAATCAAACCACGGTCCTTAGGCTTTGCAGGCAAATGCCTTAACTGCTAAGCCACTTCCCCAGCCCCAATATTTCTTTAAGAGTTCTATACATCCTTTCCACTTGCCCTGAGCTCTGTGGCCTATAGACACAATGAAGGTGCCACTTTATTCCTAAGGCTTTTCCTATTAATTGAGAGGCATGGGCTGTGAAAGTTGGGCCATTGTCAGACCCCAGGGCTAGGAGAAGGCCACATCTCAGGACTACCTCCTGTAGCATCTTCTTCACGGCTAGCTGAGTGCTCAGTACTGCAATATCTCTATCTTTATAGGAAATGCTTCTGTCCACCCTGAGAAATTATCCACCACTACCAGTAGATGCTTATATCCGTAAAGTCCAGGCTTAACCTCAGTAAAATCAAGTTCCCAATGGTCACCTGGGAAGGTTCCTCTGAATCTTACCCCAGGTCCTGCCAGTGGGGGTCTGTGTTGGTTCACTTGTTGACAGGTGAGCATCAAGCAACTAGATCTTTGGTTATTGGGCTGAGGTCAGTGATGAAGAAGCATTATTTAAGTAATTCAGTCAATTCTGTGAGGCCCAAATGGATGCCCTCATGAAGATTCTTGAGCAATGTATGTCCTAATGCCCATGGGAGGAGGGTCCTTCCATCCAGCAATTTCTTCCAACCAGATGGGTTTATCTCCACCTGGAGTACGCTCCCCAATTTTATGTCTCATTCTGTGTAGCCAGGGTGATTGGGCAGCTGAAGAGGAGGGGACACCACTAGAACCTCAAGGGGCCCCACTGGTTTTAGGGCAGCTTCTCTGAGCACTTGGTCTGCTGCCTGATTCCCCAGTGCTTCTGAGTGATTCCCTCTTTGGTGGTCCTGGCAATGGACCACTTGTTTTGAGAGCCAAATGGCCTCAATCAGGGCCAATATCTCTTGGGCATTTTTAATTTGTTTTCCCTCAGATGTAAGCAGTCCCTGTTTTTGGTAGAGGACTCCATGTACATGTGCCATGGCAAAGGCATAACAGTTGTCGCTGTACACATTTATGACCTTGTTTCCATATCTCAAAAGCCTGAGTCAATGTTATCAGTTCAGCCTTCTGAGCAGAGGTCCCATGCCAAAGGGCTTGGGACTGTCTTTTCCAATATTACCATTGCCACCCCTGCATACCTGACTCCATCGGAAACAAAACTCGAACCGTCAGTAAATAATACCTCATCAGGGTTGTCTCATGGGATGTCTGTGAGGTCAGGCCAGAGATCCTGGATGGACTTGAGGATTATCGTTAGGATTATCATCAGGCAGGAGGGTAGCAGGGTTGAGAGCAGTTGTCTTTGAGAATCTGATCCTTGGTTGGTCTAAAAGTAGGGCTTTATAACTTGTTTGTCCCCCACTTTTAGTGTGACCATGGGCTCTGGAGGGGCTGGAGGTAAGGAGCCCCAACCTCATCAGTCCTGTTCCCTCAACTGTAAAACCTTAGGGACTCTCTCCCGTTGCTTTGGGCACTCATTCTTTCAATGTTCTTTCTCTCTACAGTAAGCATACTGATATTTATCTAACTGTAGTCTTTTGCCTGATAGGGCCAGACTCTGAATTGGTGCATTTTGGCCTCTTGGAGGTCTGTAGAACAGCTTCTGAAGAGCTGCCACCATGATTCTGGTAATCTTCTCAGCCTGCTTATCCTCAGGCATGTCTCTTTTATTAAAGGCACACATAGCTATTGCCACTAATTCTGACAATAACTAACTTTCCCTCAAATCCTCCCTGCTTTTTCAATTTATTCCTGATGTCAAGAGTCAACTGAGAAACAGAAAAAATATTAAGAGCTCCCCTGTTTCCATGAGCTTCAGGATGTAGCAAGTCCCAGACCAGAAATGAACAGAAGACCACCTGAATAAAAATTAAAAAGGAGAGTCTTTATTAAGCTGGTCAGCATCTGACCCCTCACATTAAGGAGGAGAGCAGCCCCGTCCTACTTTTACAGTGAATTTTTAAAGGCAAAACCACATTCCTTCACAATGACCTACCCCTCACTCTTCAATCATCCCCCCCCCCCCCCGCCATTATCCTTTGCAAGAGCAAGAAAGCACAATTTACAAAAGCAGAACTTGGGCAGAGTGAGCTCCAGATAAGGGCAAGACCAAACACCAGATGAAACATGTATGGAGTACCAGGCCACCTTGACCTCTGGGCAAGACTAACATCAGATGTCTATACTGGAATCATGCTCTCAGGCTAGTAGTTACTGCTCTGAGTTAATCTTTAATTTCTTATGGCTCCTTGAGAATGTCAAGATGGCTGAGTGGCCTAGGATGGCTTCCCTTAGGTCTGTTCAGAGGTTGTTTCATCCCTCACTGTTTTTAGTAACTGAGTCAAATCTTAGACTTGTCAGTTACCATAGCCTCATGCTTGGTCCTGAGAACCATTGATTTTACTGAGGAAATTCTCTGTTGGATAAACTTGATTAGAGCACTTAAAATATAGGGGCCTACAATCAATCCTAAAAGTAACAGAATTATGAGTACAGTGGTAAGCCAGGGTGACCAAGAAAACAAATTTTCATACCAGCAAATGGGCAGCTGGTTTACAGAAGCAGGATGTGACAGTTAGCTTGTGCAATCTATATGATTTTAAACTTTTCTTTTTATGTCTCATATTGAATTCTTCAAGCTTATGCCAGCTTGTGACTAGAGTGACTAGAGCAGGACTGCAGTCTCCTCTTCAGGGTCAGGTGTCCTCCAGAGCTTGACTTGGAAAGAACCCTTTGGGTTCCTGGTAATCTGTTAACTGCTACAATCAATCCTCTTGACTCTGGTGTGATGAATCTATATCACTTGGTTGATAGGTATGGGCCCAATTCCCTAAGGGTACCTGGGTCCCCTTGTGTTAAAAATGTTAAGGGAAGCGGGGCGTGGTGGCGCACACCTTTAATCCCAGCACTCAGGAGGCAGAGGTAGGAGGATTGCTGTAAGTTTGAGGCCACCCTGAGACTACAGAATGAATTCCAGGTCAGCCTAAGCTAGAATGAAAACCTACCCCCCCCAAAAAAAAATTAGGGGAGCACCAGCAATGGTAAGCAAATATGGTTTATCTCTATAAATCTGAGCAAAATGACACCTTTGAACAACCAGCACCACCCACATCAGCAAGTACAAACAGCTAGAACTTTAAATTGCTTTTGCATGTCAGGGTGGGGGTCTGAGATCTGTCCTTAGTAATATTCCTACTTTAATAAGACCTGATGTAAGGCTTGGGAGTGACTAAGCCCACACAAACCACTCTGAGGCAAAGATAAAAGCTTTTATTCTGGAAAAACATGACCTGCCAGGGCTGGCTCACAAGAGAGGAGCACAGCCAACCTGAGTTTCAAGATAGTGGGCATTATAGGGCTTTTCAGTTGGGGGAAGGTGAGGAATGGAAAAAGGTGAATAAGAAAGGCTCCTTTAGGGGAGATCTAAAATAGCCAGGGTGTGACACCAGAACAGTGACCAGGTGACTTACAAGGTAAGGGCCAGGATACCATGACCTGGGGCATTGTTAGTCAAGGAAGGTGGTTTCTTAAGGAATGTGGATAACCTACTTCCTTATATCTCTGTTGCCCTTCTGCTGTCTTTCCATTTGGGGAGCCCATCCAGACCTAACATTCCAGCCTTTTGTTAATAATAAGAGACAAAGGTTAATTTTTTCATGCTGACCATGGGGGTGGATGAGTTCTTATGGAAGAGGCTGGATAATGCTGTCAATGGGTCTCACTTCAGGGCAGATGATGAAGAGGCAATTCCATGAGGGATAGAGGTGGCAGAGTGGTGAGATCCATAGTCAGCACTAGTGGAGCATGCTGTTACAACTTGGTCTTAAACAAAGAAGAGATTTCTTTTGTACCATTCCTGTATTGAGCTGGCTTCGGGAAGTCACTGGCAACATCTATTATAGAGAAGGTGAGGGAGGTGGGCTCTGAACAACCCTCGAGAGGACAGAAGGAAGAATTAAGGAGTTCATTACCCTTGTCAATAGCTACAACATCAAAGCACCAGGCACAAAGGGAGAACGAGCACTCAGAGGCAAGGGATAGAGGGCTTGGGGCAAGAGAGAGGAGGCAGAGGAGCATCAGTGTATTCAAGAGGAGCATTTTAGGATCAGGAGAAGAGTAGGAACATGAGAGAGTTTTTGAGAGTGTCTGTTGGGATGGCAATCCCCGGATGAGGTAGGGTAAGGGCTAAGGAAGAAGGGGGCCCAAGGAATTCTTCTAATCTTGGCTAAGGCAAGTAGGAAGAGCTGGGGCCAGGGTAGGGGAGGTTCAGAAGTAATCACGGACAGGCAGAGGCAGAAGGCATAAGCTAATGTTAGAGTCTAGTATTGTAAGCCAGCATCAGACAGTTATATTTTGTAGTTATATTTTTCTTACTGGGTGATTAAGACTATGTAGACTGCCAGAATTAACTGTATATTTTGGAGGTCAATAATGGCACTGTAGAAGAGACTTTTAGGGACCTGTGAGGAGTTCTATGACTCTCAGCATTGTCATCTGCTAGGATAAGTCAATGCTGTGCTGACCAAGTGGCCCTCCCTCTTTTGAGAAGTCTGGAGCACTGATTTTCCTCCAATGTGACTCTCCTGTTGCAGATACACTGACTTGGAGTTTATCTCTCGGTCCCCATATCCTCTCTGATCAAGAAGACAGGTAACTTATCAGAGACTAGAGGTTAGCAAGTGTCCCATCATCTCCTGTGGCCTTCTGACCCAGGAGCAGGAACCAAAATATTGGTTATTAATTTAACTCAAATGTTTCCAATTGATTTTGGCTTCTATATATGGTTATTACTAACTCAGAGAAAACTGTACATATCTGATTAGCAAAACAGATTAGTTAAAAAGATGAAGAATGTATCTGGTTATCAAAGCAGATCTGGTCAGAGAATTACACACTAGTTTAAAATCATTCTTATTAATATTTAAGTTTAGCTGTTAGGTGACAATGTAAGCTATATCTGGAACATAGAAAGCATACACATTTTATCTTTCTTTTTGGTTTTTCAAGGTAGGGTCTCACTCTCACCCAGGCTGACCTGGAATTCACTATGGAGTGTCAGGGTGGCCGTGAACTCATGGCAATCCTTTTACCTCTGCCTCCCGAGTGCTGGGATTAAAGGCGTGCGCCACCATGCCTGGCTCACATTTTACCTTTCAAGTATCTGTCAGTTATAATTATAGGTAGAATATTTTAGTAGCCCTGAAAACAATATTTTTCCCATTATTTTATCAATAACTTTAAGACAATTGATTTAATCAATAACTCATATGTGTAAGCTATATCTGGGACATATAAATCATACACATTCTATCTGTCAATTATAAGTATCTGTCAGTTATAAGTATAGGCAGAACATGTTAGTAGTCCTGAAAACATTTTACTTTAAGGCAGTTGATTTAATCTAGAAATTGTATGCCAGGAAAAAGACAAGACAGTATAAAAACTTGGCATCTGTGTTTGAGGACTTTGGCTAGCCAGTATATCAATGTAAGTGCCAGTTACCCCCCAAACTGGAAGCAGAACAGCAATTTAAGATTATTTTTCTAGGGCAGGAAACATGTCTTAAGTATCAATATTTCTATAAGCAATGAACTTAAGATATCAGAAATGAGACAATTAATTAAGTTACACCTTGACTGCGACTGATTATATATAGCTATTGTTGAGTTAAACAAGCCCGATTTTAACATGCATTAGAGACAATATGACAGACACAAAGTAATTTCTTAAATAAGTACCTTTTACCATTTTAAGGCTTAACTAAGGAAATATGACTGTTATATGAAGCTAAGACAAACTATATTAATATTGTTTGTATACACTGGATTTCCCTAAGACATGGGGAGTGTCTTCAGTTTTCCTAAGAACAAAATCATGTTTATAAGTTATAAGTCATGTTTTATAAGACTTATATTATAACCTCAATGATAATCATCCAGCAAAACCAGCATGAACAAGACAAGAACCACCTTAAAATTACAGAGTTTCAGCCAGGTATGGTGATGCATGCTTATTGATAGCCAAATATCATGGACTTTGTATAAACCAAATTACAATATTCTGATATCTGGAAAAGTCTGATATCAACATAAAGTAGAGTTCACATATTTAAGGCACATGAGGCTACAGAAAGTAAGCTATGCACAAAAGATCTGCTAACAGAATTGAAAATAAACAAGAAATCTATATTATGTAGTAACATTTTTGGCTTAAATATGAAGACATGAAAAACTTTTACAATTTTTAAAGCTTGTCAGAATTGGGATATTATATATATATATATATATATATATATATATATATATATATATTATAATATATAATATATATTATATATAATAATATACATATAGTATAATATATTATATATAATATATGTTATAATTTATATTATATATATATATACATATATATATATATATATATATATATATATATATATATATATATCAATCATGGGGAGACTTAGCACTTTTTAAAACTAAATAAGATGTCCATCAAATCTATAAGTCAGTTTCTGAAATTAATTCAACTATATATAACATACCCAAAGAAACTGGACTAAACTGCTATGATCTAATGAAAAAAGGAGACAAGTCTCATGGAAAAGAGAGGGAATGGGCATGCCAAGGCCACTTGTCACTGCAAACAATTTCCAAATGTATGCTCCACTATGTGCATCTGGCTTTGCAAATAAGCACCTTTAACTGATGATCCAAAAAGAAATAATTTTAATCTCCTCCAAATCAATTTTATAGACCTATATTGAATTCCAAACATACATAACATGTCATGACACAATCTATAACTATTCAAACCTTAACCAACTCTATAATTCTTCCTGTGGTACTTTGATAAACTTGTTCAGAATGACATAAGTTAAATTTAAAGTATTAAGATTGATTGTTGGAGGAATTGAGGAATTACATCTTAAATCACAACATAACTATTTAGAATTTTCTTTTACTGTTCACCATGAAGCAAATAGTTTTCAAGTGTGTGATGATAAATATTGTTTTATGTTTCCAAATGTGGTCTATTTACCTTATAAAATAGAGGGGGAAAGAGTAAATAATTTCTCTGTGAGATTTTTTTTTTTTTTTTTTTTTGGAGGCAGCATTTTAGATACAATAACCTTAGGAGAGAATTAAATATTAATGAGTCAATTTTAACCTTAAGATTTAGTTAAAAGGTTGACAAATAGAGAAACTCAGCTAACTTGGTTGGGTACTCTAAATTAAGTCTTTCATAACCATTATCATTATTATGACCAGATTAACATCAATAAGTTCAAGTTTTAAGTTTATAGCCTGAATACCATATGAACCTGCTACCAGCTAGGACTTTGATAGTCTGATAAAAGTCCTAGGCTAATAGTCAGTTTATATATCAAGAAGTCTGCAATATGAACAAGTGCTTTGTCTTTAACCTTCTGTTTAGGCTTACTCATACCGTCATCTACATACTTTTACTCTATGTAACCACTCTGTAACAATCTTTTTCATCAAACATTTAATCCCCAACACATAAAGTTTCTTTTCAGTTTATCTTTTTTAGTCAGTTCATCTTATAATTACCAACAAAAACTTTCATTCAAAAAACTTTCGTTGTCCCTATCATAAGATTTTTTAATGAAAGGCCTTTTGAAATAAAATTTTTGTAAAAGAGTAGATCAGGGCTGGAGAGATGGCTTAGTGGTTAAGCGCTTGCCTGTGAAGCCTAAGGGCACCGGCTCAAGGCTTGATTCCCCAGGACCCATGTTAGCCAGATGCACAAGGGGGCGCATGCATCTGGAGTTCATTTGCAGTGGCTGGAGACCCTGGTGGGCCCATTCTCTCCCTCTATCTGCCTCTTTGTCTCTCTGTCACTCTCAAATAAATAAATAAAAATAAACAAAACATTTTTTAAAAAAGAGTAGATCAGATTTGATTTATACTATTTATCCAGAACAAACATACAGGTTTTATTATTTATTGATTTTGGAACTTTGTTTCTTATAACACATTTTTAAAATAATATGAAAGCAGATTCAAACAGTATTAGACATTTTAGAAAAATTTTTAACAAACAGTATCAAGTACTTCTAAATTTAAGCATAAATTTTTTTCTAATTTTTTTTTTTTGTTATTTTTATTTATTTGAGAGCGACAGACAGAGAAAGAGGCAGATAGAGAGAGGAAGAGAGAATGGGCGCGCCAGGGCCTCCAGCCACTGCAAACGAACTCCAGACGCGTGTGCCCCCTTGTGCATCTGGCTAACGTGGGTCCTGGGGAGTTGAGCCTCGAACTGGGGTCCTTAGGCTTCACAGGCAAGCGTTTAACCGCTAAGCCATCTCTCCAGCCCTTAAGCATAAATTTTGAGGTGTGGTTTATCATAGTTTCAAAGAAGCATAGAAAGATAATGTAAATGTAAAACAGTTACAAATTTCCTATAAGAAGTCCCCATCTGTTCACAGCAACTTGGTATTCACCCATCATCGTGCTGGGGATAGGATCCTGAGATTTTTTTTTTTTCCTTCCTAAATTCCAGGGAGAGTTTTGGACTTCCCTCGGGGCTATAAGGTAGCTTTCTGATCCTGTCATTTTACAACTCTTTAAGAGTAGGAGAATCTTGTATTTTTTTTTCCATGATCTTGATTACTTTTGATGTTCCTTTTGGGGGACACTCAACAGTAGAAATTGGCTATGCCATCTCGTACAATGGGGCTTGGTGGAGAACATCCCCACAATGAAATGGAGCTGCTCAGAACAGAAATCATTCTACATCCTCAGGGCTGTGAGCCACATACATACTCATACACACACTCATTTCAAGTGCACTTTTCATATATACTCTAAACAACCATTGCCCGTTCACACATTCATTCATTCATTCATTTATTCAGAAGCTATGCATTCCCATTTTAAGTTTCTATTCTATTTACAACTCCAGAGACTAAATTTAAAACTTGTTACCAGGCAGGGGTTCAGGAGAGGCTGAAAGAGCTGGAGGAGCTGGAGGATCTGTTGGGGTGAGGTCACCTATGGCATCCAGGTCAAAGTAGAGGGTGAGGACAAGTATGGGGGAGGGGCTGAATGAGAACACATTCCTGAGACCTTGGCTGGAAGGACCTGTGAGAAGAGCAGAGGGACGGCCATGCACATGGAGTGAAAAATGTTTGGATATAGGGTATTTCAGACCATTTACCTGTACCCTGGCAATTGTGTGTTTTTTTTTTTTGTTTTTTTTTTTTTGACTTAAACAAATTTTATTCCAATTACTCAAAAAAAGAAAACATTAACAGATTTTATCAAACTCATTGTCATGTAACTCAAGAGAGCAAGTAAAATCCAGTCTAACCATGTTAGTGAAACTTTACTAAGCAAAAAGAGCATTAAGAACTAAAAATCCTCAAGCTTATAAAGAATGTAGTTCAAGTCTTTGCTCTGCATTTATTTGTATGAGAAAACAATGCTTTAATATGAAAGAAAACAAGTCTGAGTGCTTTACTTCCAATATAACCTGCCTGACCTTCACTGACTGCTGTCCCTCACAGTACAGTGCTTCATCTCTGCGGCACTGGTGCTAAGTCAATGACTGGCTCACCCAGAGTAAGCCCTTTAGATCCCACCTCTACTCTTCACTACTCGTGATGCCTCCCTTACAACTTTGCGCAGCCTTAGGCTGAGTTTTACCACTGTAACTGAGCTTGGGAAATTCAGGCACAACTGTATGTACAATTCTGTTTTATTTTGCATGCCACAACAGATAGCAAGTCCAAACATAATTCATTAATTATTAACATATTCATTAATTATTAGACAAAAAACATCCAACTTTGCTGCCAACCACAAATTAAACAAGACTCCACCATCTAAAGGCTGTGTTTACTGTGGTTCAGTCCTGAGAACTCATACACTGAAAGTGTGTTAAATACAGAATCCATAACACATTTCTGATAGCATCAGATATGAAGTACAAGGCACAAGGCTAAGTGTCCTGTGCTCATGAGTCATCTGTGTGCCACATATGTAACAGAAAGACCAATTTTAAAGCTTTTCAGACAGTTCAATTGTTTTCCTTAAATAATATTACATTTGTTAGAATTTCTTAATTACACATTTTGATATTACAAGTTAGTTACAAGTTCTGAATTTTTGTCAAACTTGTTTATAAACAAAAAATCATTTCTGATAATATATTTGCAGTTTTGTCAAGAGCTGTTAAGAGTGGCAACAGTTTGAGTTAAAAACGACAAAAATTTTTAGTAATTAACTTAAAATGCCATATATTTGAGAAAGCAAAAACTAAAGCATTTTCTTTTAGTTCTAATAGTTCATAAAAGTGCTTTACAACTTAATTTCTATCACCAGCATGGAGTATGAAGATAAAAACAAGCCCCACATCACTGAGAGCCCAGTGAAGCATACTCCCAAACCAGCCATAATTCCTGGCTAATTTACCCTGTGCTTGGTACAAAGACATGCTTATGGGTGTTCAAGGTCACACATATGTGAACACACCATCAGGAAGTGAGGTGCTCTTTCATGTGTGAAACTGAATTCCCTTCAAATATTGATTCAACATGCAAAGTACACTAGTCAAACTGGTACACCAGGGGCTCTTGTCGCTGCAAAGTAGTATCAGACATATAAGTCCCTTTTTGCATGTGGCTGGGGAATTTGAATCAACCTAGCAGGCTTTGCAAGCATGCACCTTTAAGCAAAGCCATCGCAGCAGCCCACTGGTGTCAACTTGCTTTCTGAAATCCTCACATCTGTAACCTGATCTCTGCACTGCTTGCTGTACCTGTAAAATTTTCAAGCTGTTTCCTAAAAAAGCTACTCAGCTCCATTACTGCTGTTAATGCTTAATATGCTCTTTAATCCATTTTTCAGTTGGAAGATGTCCGCTTTATTTAACCAGCCATATTGTATACATGTTGTGTATGTGCCAAGGGCCTCTTTCTACTGCAAGCACCAGACGCTAGAGCCACTTTCTGAATCTGGCTTAGGAATTGAACCTGGGCTGGCAGGCTTTGCAAACAAGCACCTTTAACCAGTGAGGCACCTTCCCAGACCAGGAAGTGTTTGCTTTTTAACAGTATATTTCAAGAGAACAGGGTGCTTGAATATGACAAATTACTGTTCAAGGGGAAAAATAATGCCCAATGATATTCTTCTCAAGTTGGTACCATTAATTCAAAGAAGCCAAGCTAAACAGGATATGATCTGTTTTATATGTAACTAACAAGATAAAGCATGTAACAGAATGTTCAGTCCTCCCATCTCCTGGCAATGAATTCAGTAAAATCAACATAAGAATATTTTGGAAAGGCTGTTCAGAATTAAACAGAAAACTTTCGAAGCTAAAAAAGCAAAATGAAACAGAAATAATTGGGATGATTAACCAAAAAGGCACTTGTTTTCAAAACTAGCAGCAGTAATTTGTTGTGCAATGCCTATCTCTAACAAGCTGGTTTTCCTCTGTTCTGCTCCTTCATCCTACGGATGCTCAGTCTAACAGACTGCCTTCTGCAGCTGCCTGTGGAAGCAGAGAAGCCAGGGTAAGAGGAACCAAATATGCCTGAGGGGTCCTGGGGCCCAAGAACACATGCTGTGGCTGCCTGTGCAGGGCCAGAATGCTTCCATACACAGGCCAAAAGACTGTTTCCAGGAGGAAAAAGGATCACATCCTGGCTGTTCAGTCGCCCTGAGACTCACAGCTAGTTACCAGGAAGCAGCCTAAAGCTCTTGGGTAGTGGTCAAAACAAAAACCTTCTGAAAACTTTCATTCTGCTTTTGTTGATGCTTTGTCCATAATTTACTGACTTAATGACACCAACTTATTTAGGCCAATTAGGAACAAAGCCAAATTGCATTCTTGGGTCTAATTAGCTGATAAATCACATTTTACTAGTGACTTTGTCATGTAACCTTTAATAAAAATTTGTAAATTGCATTGATTATTCCCCAAGAGATTAGAGACCGATGGTAATTCAGATGAGCACCTCTGAAAAGATTTGCCAGCTTCCTGTCCTGCTCTAGCCAGATGGTTTTGAAAACCTTGGGGAAGGACTGAAATTCCCCACCATCCTGAGACTGTATTCGAGCCTTTACAACATTAACTGGAAAAAACAAGAATCCCAACATGACACCCAAAAGACCTCCACAGATGAAGTCATTGACCAGATGAGCACTATGCGTTGTCGCCGTAGGCAGATGCTCCTTAATAGGTCCTCGAAGGCCAAAGAAAAGGGCATTGCTAAATCCATTTTGGAAAAGAATAGGCACCAAGCCTTGATAATATTCTCTAATCCCATGACATTTCAGTGCCCAGAAAGCCTGGTGTTTGTGAATTTGTCGTGATGCTTATGATCTTGAAGCAGTGTCTGAACTCTTTCCAGTGGAGTGAAAATGGCTTCTGTTGTCCCTGCAAGTATTGCTGCCGCCACAGGTTACAAACTCAGGAGCACTGACATGCTTCCGGAGAAGGCAAGATAAATCCTCGTAGACACCAAACATAAGGGCCAGGGTAGTTCTTTTCCGCATCAATGGGAGGAGGTTTTGAAATCTATCCCTTCTCCACTGAAGGACTGCATGCCGGGGTTTGAGCCCATACAGCTGCTGCCGAAAGAGGATCTTCTGAATGGGATATTTGATCGCTACATTGTTGAAAGCTGCGCAGCAGCTGCACAAGTAATGCTTCATTTCTCCAACGTTTGTACTGTGAGGAGACAGATCTTGTTTTGAAGATGTTAGGATCCATGATCTCTTCTCATGAGCTTCTGAATCCATCATGTTGCTTAAGACCTTTCTTCTTTAGGAAGGACTCTTTTAGCCTCATTGGCTGGCTCAATTAAGTGAGCTAATAGCACTCAGGAGTAGTCTGGAGTGCAGAAGGTCCTCAACAAGGCTGAATTATGTTATTGTTCTTTTCTGAAGTACTTGGATGTATAAATGCTCCTCAGGTTGCATCCTGTGACACCAGCTAAGCCTGGTGTTAAGGATGACAGCTTTTTGGTAACTCTCCCAATTTTTTTCCCATTGTTATTGGCTTGTCAGGTTTGCTCTTCTGTAATCAATTTTGATAACTGGGTTTCCCTTTGGCAGCGGGTGCCCACCCCACACCCGGAGCTGCCCACCTGCAGGATGGCCGGCGAGCGAGCGAGTGAGCCTGCACCCACACAGGTGTAGACCTCTTTCTTTTTTTTTTAATCAGTGAGAATTTGGAAATCAAAAGTACCATGTTCAGGCCATTTGGACCCATGGTCTAGCTTATATTATGGCTAGGCAGTATTGTAGAGAAAGGTCAGACAATGAGGTTTGATGTCATCCTAGAGTCGTAGAGGCTTTAAATCCTTAAGGAGACAGGGAAAGAGCAAAACAAGAGTGAGAGAAAGGAACCATGGCTTAAGCTGGGTTTACACAAAACACCAATATGACCCCCTGTCCATCAGGGTGAATGGGGCCTGCACCTTCCATGTGGGCAGAGGCTGTACAGGTCACAACTATTGGCTTTTCAGCCTGTTAGTGGGCAAGGTGGGTGACTGTGCTACCAATGGCAAAAGTGGCTTGTAGTGAAAGATGACACCTCAGGAGAGAGAAGGAGAGTGTCCTGAGATGATGCAACCAAGCCAAAAGGCACCCCTTAGGGTACAGTAGACCAGAGAGAAAGAGACCTGAGGTGTCAAGAGTGTGTCTTTCTCAAGACCTGGGGTTGGGGCCCAAAAGCAGCTGAAGGGTGTAGCCTGGCATGCCAGTATGGCTTCCATGAGGAGGAATTAAACCCAAGAGTAGGCCAACCTGAGAGGGACACTTACTGAGAAGGAAGAAGGAGACAAGGAAGGGAAGAAGAGTGAGGCCAACTAGTGGTGGGTGTGAAAGCCAGTAGCAGGCAGAGATGGTCCGAAGCCTTCAAAGGGTCAGTGGCAGCTCAGTGGTCTGGTCAAGGGAAAGCAGGTCTGACCACCCAAGAGGACAACTGGAAGCCTCCTATCCAGGTCAGAGCACCAGATGTAAGGTTCAACAGTGACCAAGACCACACAAACCACTCTGAAGAAAAATGAAAGCTTTTATTCTGGAAAAACATGACCTGCCAGAGCTGGCTCACAAGAGAGGAGCACAACCAACCTGAGTTTCCAGACAGTGGGCCTTATAGGCCTTCTTCAGTTGGAGGAAGATGAGGAAAGGAAAAAGCAGAATAAGAAAGGCTCCTTTAAGCCGGGCGTGGTGGCGCACTCCTTTAATCCCAGCACTCGGGAGGCAGAGGTAGGAGGATCACCGTGAGTTCGAGGCCACCCTGAGACTCCATAGTGAACTCCAGGTCAGCCTGAGCTAGAGTGAGACCCTACCTCGAAAAACAAAAACAAAAAAAAAAAAAAAAAAAAAAAAAAAAAAAAAAAGAAAGGCTCCTTTAGGGGGGATCTAAGACAGCCAGGATGTGACACCAGAACAGTGACCAGGTGACTTACGAGATAAGGAGACAGGAAACCATAACCTGGGGCATTGTTAGGCAAGGAAGGGATAATGGCTGGGTGGTTTCTTGAAGTATGTGGATAACCTACTTCCTTATGTCTCTGTTGCTCTTCTGCTGTCCTTGGTGACTCCATTTTGGGAGCCTGTCCTGACCTAACACATATCAAGAAGAGATTTGACTAATACAAATCAATAACTATCAGATAAATATAACCAGTGAGGACAATTTTTGGATATTTTTTTAATTTAAAGGCAGCAGTGGATGACTAATCAGAGACAGGCAGAGGCAGAAGGCATGAGTTAATGTTAGAGTTTCATATTGTAAGCCAGCATCAGACAGGGGAGCCTATTAGTTTGCATTTTTGTTTATAATAAATGTGTGTGTGTGTGTGTGTGTGTGTGTGTGTGTGTGTGTGTGTGTTTGTAGGTTTTTTTTTTTGTTTGTTTTTGTTTTTTTTTTTTTTTTTGAGGTAGAGTCTCACTTTAGCTCAGACTGACCTGGAATTCACTATATAGTCTTAGGGTGGCCTTGAACTCAGGCAATTGTCCTACCTCTGCCTCCTGAGTGCTGGGATTAAAGGCATGTGCCACCATGCCCAGCTCAAACCTTTTTTTAAAATTATTTCTATTTATTTGAGAGCAACAGACAGACAGAGAGAGAGAAAGAGGCAGAGAGAGAGAGAGAGAAAGAGAGAGAGCAAGTGCCAGGGCCTCCAGCTACTGCAAACAAACTCCAGATACATACGCCACCTTGTGCATCTGGCTTACATGGGCCCTAGGGAATCAAGCCTCAAACTGGGGTCCTTAGGCTTCACAGGCAAGTGCTTAACTGCTAAGCCATCTCTCCAGACCCCCGCCCCCCAAGTAGGGTCTCGCTCTAGCCCAGGATGACCTGGAATTAACTATGTAGTCTTAGGGTGGCCTCAAGCTCAGGCAATTAATTGTCCTACCTCTGCCTCCTAAGTGCTGGGATTAAAGACATGCACCACCATGCCTGTAGTTAAATTTTGCAGTTATATTTTCTTACTGGGTGATTAAGACCATGCAGGCTGCCATAATTAACTGTGTATTTTGGAGGTCAATAATGGCTCTGTAGAAGAGACTTTTAGGGACCTGTGAGGAGTTCTATGAGTCTCAGCATTGTCATCTTCTAGGATAAGTCAAGGCCATGCTGACCAAGTAGAAGCCAGAGAACTGATTTTCCTCCAATGTGACTCTCCTGTTGCAGATACACTGACTTAGAATTCATCTCTGGGCCTCCAAATCCTCCCTGATCAAGAAGACAGGTGACTTACCAGAGGCTACAAGTTAACAAGTGTCCCATCATCTCCTGTGGCCTTCTAACCTGAGAGTAGGAACCAAAATATTGGTTATCCTTTTAACTGCAATGGTTCCAATTGACTTTGGCTTCTACACATGGTTATTACTCACTCAGAGAGACTGTACATATCTGATAAGCAAAACAGATTAGTTTAAAAAAGTGCAGAATCTATCTGGTTAGCAAAGTAGATCTGGTCAGAATGACACAATAGTTTAAAATCATTCTGATTAGTATTTAAGTTTAGTTATCAGGTGACAGTGTAAGCTGGATCTGGGACATAGAAAACATGCACATTCTATCTTTTAAGTATATGTCAGTTATAAGTACAGGCAGACCATTTTAGTAGCCCTGAAAACAATATTTTACCACTTATTTTATCAATAACTTTAAGACAATTGATTTAATCTAGAAATTCTATGCCAGGAAAAGACAAGACAGTATAAAAACTTGGCATCTAGCTGGGCGTGGTGGCACACGCCTTTAATCCCAGAACTTGGGAGGCAAAGGTAGGAGGATTTCCATGAGTTCAAGGCCAACCTGAGACTACATAGTGAATTCCAGGTCAGCCTGGACCAGAGTGAGACCCTACCTCAAAAAACTTAAAAAAAAAACAAACTTGGAATCTGATTTTGGAAACAACTTTGGCTAGCCTGTATACCTATCAGGTACCAATTACCACCAAAACTGGGAGCAGAACATTTAAGATTATTTTTCTAGAGCAGTAAATATGTTTTAAGTATCAATATATCTATAAGCAATGAACTTAAGATACTAGAAATGAGACAATTACTTACATAAAACCTTGACTTAAGAATAAAGTCAAACCTAGCCAGGCATGGTGGTGCACACCTTTAATCCAGCACTCGGGAGGCAGAGGTAAGAGGATTACCATGAGTTTGATGCTACCCTGAGAATACAGAGTTAATTCCAGGTCAGCCAGAGGTAGAGTGAGACCCTACCTTGAAAAACCAAAATAATAATAATAATAATAATAATAAATTCAAACCTGGTCATTGTTGAGCTGAACTAGCCTGATGGTGAACATACATTAGAAACATTTTGACAGACACAAAGTGATTTCTTTTGTTGTTGTTGTTGTTTGTTTTTTGTTTTTTTCTTTTTTCAAGGTAGGGTTTTACTCTAGCTCAGGTGACCATCCTACCTCTGCCTCCTGAGTGCTGGAATTAAAGGCCACCATACCCAGCACAAAGTGATTTCTTTCTTTCTTTCTTTTTCTTTCTTTCTTTCTTTTTCTTTCTTTCTTTCTTTTTTTTTAACCAAGTCTGGATATATGACCCTGGCTTTTTTAAAAATCATTTTTCTGGGCTGGAGAGATGGCTTAGCGGTTAAGTGCTTGCCTGTGAAGCCTAAGGGCCCCAGTTCGAGGCTCAATTCTCCAGGACCCACGTTAGCTAGATGCACAAGGGGGCGCACGCATCTGGAGTTCATTTGCAGAGGCTGGAGGCTCTGGCGCGCCCATTCTCTCTCTCTCTCTCTCTCTCTCTCTCTCTCTCTATCTCTCTCTCTGCCTCCTCTCTGTAGCTCTCAAATAAATAAATAAACAAAAAAAATTTTTTAAAAATCATTTTTCTTTATTAGTTATGTACATACTCAGTGTGTAAACAGCACATGTTGGTACCATTCTTACCCTCATCCCTGTCCTCCCCCTCCAACGGGACCCTCCTCATTGGAGATGCCAATTATCCCTATGGAGATTGTGTGTCATGCCTTGTTGGGGTAGCCATCAGTTATGGGCAGGAGGCAATGTCTCTGTGCATAATGTACCAACTTGTGGCTCTAACAATCTTTCCATCCCCTCTTCCATGAATTTCCCTGAGCCATGTTGGGAGCCTATGTGTCTCTGGATCTCTGATTTGGTAAGAATTGAGTGTTCTCTGTATCTATCTCCTTCACCCTTGTGCTGATACCAGGTTCACCAAGAAAGCAGCACTCTTGCTCATTTCCCCAGGAACTCTATGGTTTCAGCTGGGGCTCTGGTGAGGTGTGATGGGCTGATTTTCTACTCAGGTTCTGCATCCACCTGAAAAAGAGAAGCAGATTCTCCAACAGAGAGTGAAGTCAGCACAAGATAAATGGGATACCATTATTAGTTTAGAGAGAATTTAATAGGTGTAGGCCCTCTTGTGGCCCAAGATTGGTGGGAACTTGACACTGGAAAGCGAACTCATTTTTTGCATATGATTCTGACATGTTTCTCAGTTACAGCTATAGGTTCCGTTCCACTGAGCAGATCTGTTAGCCAACCCAAGAGCAGTTGGTTGCCCTCCATAGCTGTGTGCCACTATTGCACTTGGGTGAGCATCATATCAGGTTGTTTGATGCTGAGTAGCTTCAACCACAAGTTTCTTGGTCATTTTTCCCCAGTACCTCATGTAACACCTTCTGGCACTAGATGAGCTGTCTGGGGACTGGCTTTCTTCCAGATTCCCGCCAGGTCTGTCTATGTTCTGTACCAACAGCACTGTCTTTGGTAGTGGGGTCTAAGCATTAATCTTTGGTGGATAATCAATTACTCTGACAGAAGTCTGTTTTCTTTTGGGAAACCTTGTAGGTCTATGATCAACAGCTCATTGTGGATGTTAACCACATCCTGGTACTGGGAGTTACAGGCCAGCAACAACGGAAAAGGAGGAAGAAAAAGATAGGTAATATAAAAGAAAAAAAGAGAGAGAGACAGAGAGAAACAGGATAAAGTTAAGATTAGTCTCTCCAGGGCCCTTTCATTCAGGTGTTCCCTCTAAGGACCTGATGTAGGTTAAACCTTTTAGTGTGTCTTTCAGGATATAAGATTTTATGATACCAGGTCCATTTGAGTCCAGTTTTGTGACCCCCCAAACCTTACCCACCCCTTCAGCCCCACCCTCCATATAGTCCAGTCCTCATGATGCCTATTAGGTATGTCAGAATCTCAGGCAGATCTAGGTTAGGAGCGACAGATGAGTGAGACCATGTAGTGCTTCTCTTTTGTGATTGAGTGAGTTCACTGAGAATTCTTCTACAAATTTCATTGTTTTATTTTTTTTCTTTTTCTTTTTCTTTTTTCTTTTTTGATTATACAGAATCACTTGGATATAGGACATTTATTTTAACTAGGGTTTAGTCAATTGGTTATTGGTGACATTTCTTTTTTTATTTTATTTTATTTTTTCTCAAATTTTTAAAACATTTTCCATGATTATAAAAAATATCCAATGGTAATACCCTCCCTGCCCCCACTTTCACCTTTGAAATTCCATTCTCCATCATATCCCCTCCCCATCTCAATCAGTCTTTCTTTTATCTTGCTGTCATGATCTTTCCCTCCTCTTATGATGGTCTTGCCTAGGTAGGGTCAGGCACTATGAGGTCATGGATATTCAGGCTATTTTATGTCTGGAGGGAGCATATTGTAAGGAGTCTTACCCTTCCTTTGGCTCTTACATTCTTTCTTCCACCTCTTCCGCATTAGACCCTGAGCCTTGGAAGGTGTGATGGAGATGTTACTCGATACTCCAGTCACTTCTATCCAGCACTATGATACCTTCTGAGTCGTCCCAAGGTCACTGCCATCTGAAAAGAGAAGATTCTCTACCCAAAGTGAGAGTAGCATTAATATAAGGGTATGAATATTAAGAGAAGTGCTTACTGGGCAGTTTGATGAGCATAGTATATACATTTTTCCAGACATCAGCAGATGTTACACCCCTAGGGCTCCTGACTACCCTGTTTTAAGTTTTCAGTATCAGGAATGCATACCCCCCCCCCCCCATGGAGCGGGCCTCTAGTCCAATTGGAGGGCAGTTGGTTTCCACCATGACAGAAGTGCCACTATTGCACCCGTTGGCTTATTTGGCCTGGCTGGTCAAATATAAGGTTTGCAGTGTCCACTGTTGAGTACCTTCACTGGTGGTATCTCTTTCTCCCATTGAACTACATGTAGAATGGCTTTTTCCAGCTTTCTGTCAGCTAGTCTACATGGAGGAGGTTATCAGCTCAGTTCCAGCAGGATTTCTCCATGGCCTTGCAGCCCAAATATGTGGAGTCTTCAGCAATAGGGTCTTACCATCTATTCCTGGTGGGAAACCGGAGTGAGATGGAATCTCAATGTAGTTTTAATCTTCATTTCCCTGATGACTAGGGATGTAGAACGTTTTTTTAGATGCTTATATGCCATCCATATTTCTTCTTTTGAGAACTCTCTATTTAGCTCCATAGCCCATTCTTAATTGGCTTGTTTGATTTTCTTATTATTAAACTTTTTGAGTTCTTTGTATATCCTAGATATTAATCCTCTATCAGATATATAGCTGGCAAAGATTTTTTCCAATTCTGTAGGTTTCCCCTTTGCTTTATTCACAGTGTCCTTTGCAGGACAAAATCTTTGTAATTTCATGAGGTTCCAGTGGTTAATCTGTGGTTTTATTGCCTGAGCAATTGGGGTTATATTCAGAAAGTCTTTGCCAAGACCAATATGTTGAAGGGTTTCCCCTACAATTTCCTCTAGCAGTTTTAGAGTTTCTGGTCTGATGTTAAGGTCTTTAATCCATTTGGACTTAATTCTTGTGCATGGAGAGAGAGAAGAATCTATTTTCATCCTTCTACAGGTACATATCCAGTTCTCCCAACACCATTTGCAGAAGAGGCTATCTTTTCACCAATGAGTATTTTTGGCATTTTTATCGAATATCAGGTGGCTATAGCTACCTTGACTTACATCTGGGTCCTCTATTCTGTTCCATTGATCTATATATCTGCTTTTGTGCCAGTACCATGCTGTTTTTGTTACTATAGCTCTGTAGTATAGGTTAAAATCAGGTATGGTGATACCACCCACCTTATTTTTGTTGCTCAGTATTTTTTAGATATTTGAGGTTTTTTTGTGATTCCAAATGAATTTTTGGATTGTTTTTTCTATTTCCATGAAGAATGCCTTTGGAATTTTGGTGGGGATTGATTTAAATGTGTAGATCGCTTCTGGTAAGATTGCCATTTTCACAATATTGATTCTTCCAATCCAGGAACAAGGGATGTTTTTCACTTCCTAGTGTCTTCTGCAATTTCTCGCTTGAATGTTTTAAAGTTTTCATTGTAGAGATTCTTTACTTCCTTGGTTAGATTTATTCCAAGGTACTTAATTTTCTTTGATGCAGTTGTGAATGGGAGTGATTCTCTGGTTTCATCCTCTGTGTGTTTGTTGTTAGCATATAGGAAGGCTACTGATTTCTCTGTATTTATTTTGTATCTTGCTACATGGCTGTAGGTTTTTATCAGGTCTAACAGTTTGCTGGTAGAGTCTTTAGGGTCTTTTATATATAGAATCATGTCATCTGCAAATAATGATAACTTGATCTCTTCCTTTCCAATTTGTATCCCTTTTATGTGCATCTCTTGCCTTATTGCTATGGCTAAGACTTCAAGTACTATATTAAATAAAAGTGGGGACAGTGGACACCCTTGTCTTGTTCCTGATTTTAGTGGAAAAGCTTGCAGATTTTCCCCATTTAGAAATATCCTGGCTGTAGGCTTGTCATAAATAGCCTTTATCATATTGAGATATGTTCCTTCTATTCCCAGTCTCTGTAGGACTTTTATCTAAAGGGCTGTTGGATTTTGTCACAGGCTTTCTCTTCGTCTAATGAGATTATCATGTGATTTTTGTCCTTCAATCCATTTGTATAATGTATTACATTCATCAGTTTGCATATATTGAACCATCCCTGCATCTCTGGGATAAAGCCTACTTCGTCAGGGTGAATGATCTTTTTTTTGTTTTGTTTTGTTTTTGTTTTTGTTTTTGTTTTTCGAGGTAGGGTCTCACTCTAGCTCAGGCTGACCTGGAATTCACTATGGAGTGTCAGGGTGGCCTCGAACTCACGGCGATACTCCTACCTCTGCCTCCCGAGTGCTGGGATTAAAGGCGTGTGCCACCACGCCCGGCTTAGGGTGAATGATCTTTCTGATATATTCTTGTACTCTGTTTGCCAATATTTTGTTGAGAATTTCTGCATCTACGTTCATGAAGGAGATTGGTCTGTAATTTTCTTTTTTTGTTCTATCTTTGCCTGTTTTGGGTATCAGGATGATGTTGGGTGCATAGGAGTTTCGTAGAATTCCTTCTTTTGCTATTTTATGGAAAAGCTTAAGAAGCAATGGTGTTAGTTCTTCCCTGAAGGTCTGGTAAAATTCACCAGTGAATCCATCTGGGATTGGACTCTTTTTAGTTGGGAGATTTTTGAGAACGGCTTGGATCTCCATGCTTGTTATATGTCTATTTAAGTGATTATTCTCATCTTATTTTAATTTAGGTAGGCCATATAAATCAAGGAAACCATCCACTTCTTTCAGATTTTCATACTTAGTGGAATATATGCTTTTATAGTATGTCCCTATGATTTTTTGAATTTCTCTGGCATCTGTTGTGATGTTACCTTTTTCATCTCTAATTTTATTAATTTGTGTCTCTTCTCTTTCTTTTGGTCAGATTTGCTAAGGGTTTATCAATCTTGTTTATCCTTTCAAAGAACCAACTCCTTGTTTCATTGATTCTTTGTATTGTTTTTTTTTTTTTTTTTTTGGTTTCTATTTCATTAATTTTTGCCCTAATCTTTATTATTTATTCCCATCTGCTGATTTTTGGTTTGCCTTGTTCTTCTTTTACCAAGGCTTTAAGGTGAAGCATTAGGTCATTTACTTGCGATCTTTCTTATTTCTTAATATAGGCACTTAACGGTATAATTTCCCTCTTAGGACTGCCTTCATTGTGTCCCAGAGATTTTGTTATGTTGTGTTTTCATTATCGTTTGACTCTATAAATTTTTTGATTTCCTCTTGATTTCTTCATTGACCCTTTCATCATTTAGTAATGTGTTGTTTAATTTCCATGATTTTGTGTATGCTCTATAGCCTTTCTTGCTATTGATTTGTAGTTTGATGCCATTGTGGTCAGTTAGAATGCAAGGAATTATTTCAATTTTCCTGTATTTGTTAAGATTTGCTTTGTGTCCTAATATATGGTCTATTTTAGAGAATGTTCCATGTGCTGCTGAAAAGAGTGTATATTCTGCAGGATATGGATGAAATGTCCTGTAGATATCTGTTAGGTCCATTCCTTCTATGACCTCATTTAGTCCAGATGCCTCTCTGTTTATTTTTTCCTGGGATTACCTGTCAATTGATGAGAGTGGGGTGTTGAAGTCACCCACTACCACTGTGTTTGGTGTTATCTGTGACCTTAGTTCTAATAGCATTTGTTTGATGAATTTGGGAGCCCCCATATTAGGTGCATATATGTTTAGGATTGTAATGTCCTCCTGTTGGAGGGTGCCTTTAATCAGTATAAAGTGACCTTCCTTATCTTTCTTAACTAATGTTGGACTGCAGTCTACCTTTTCAGATATTAGGGTAGCAATCCCTGCTTGTTTTCTAGGTCCATTTGCTTGAAACACCGTTTTCCAACCTTTTACCCTAAGATAGTGTCCATCCTTTGTAGGAAGGTGGGTTTCTAGGAGGCAACAAATTGAAGGATCCTGCTTTTTTACCCAGTCTGCAAACCTATGTCTTTTGGTTGGGGCATTGAGGACATTGATATTAAGAGATATTATTGAAAGGTTTGTAATCATTTTTGCCATTTTTTTTGCAGTTCTTCCCGTTTTACCTTTGCTCTCTTGTGTTAATTAGTATTTGAGTATTGTTTGTTTTTTCCCAGTTCCTTATATATGTCCTTTTCTTTTTCTTCAGCATGAAGGATTCTTTCAGGTATTTTCTCAAGAGCTGGTTTTTTCTTCAAATACTCCTTTAGCCTGCTTTTGTCATGAAATGTCCTTATTTCTCCATTTATTTGAATGGACAGCTTTGCAGGATAAAGTAACCTTGGTTGACAGTTGTTATCTTTCAGGACTTGGAATACATCACTCCACACCCTTCTGGCTTTTAAAGTATCTGTTGAGTAATCTGCTGTAATCCTGACAGACTTGCCTTTGTAGGTAACTTTATTTTCTCTCTGACTGCCTTCAATATATTTTCTTTGGTTTGTCTGTTTGGTAGTTTGATTATAATATGGCAAGGAGAGGTTCTTTCCATGTTTTTTCTGAAAGGATTCTTGTATCTGCATTGGCACCTCTTTCACAATTTGGGGGAAGTTTTCTTCTATGATTTTGTTGAAGACACCAACTATGCCTTTGGAGTGAAATTCTTCTCCTTCTACTATGCCCTCAATTCTTATGTTTGAGCTTTTCATAGTGTCCCAAATATCTTGAAATTCCCACTCATACTTTTCTATTAGTTTGTCTTTCTCTTTGTTGGACTGTATTAGATCTGCCACCTGGTCTTCTAGCTTAGATATTCTGTCCTCTCCTTCATCCATCTACTGGTGAGATTTTCTACAGAGTTTTTTATTTCATTAACTGTGTCCTTTATTGCTAGTAATTCTAACTGGTTTTTCTTAATTATTTCTATTTCCTTATTTATGTCTAGTATTGACCTCTTTATTTCATTAAATTGGCATCCTGTGTCTTCTTTGCTTCCTTTGATATCTTCTTTGAGTTCTTTGAACATATTTATAATCATTCTTTTGAAATCTTTCTCAGGCATTTCCTCTAACTCGTTCTCACTGGATATCATTTCTGATGCATTAATACTTTTTGGTGGATGTATATTGTCTTGATTTTTGGTGTTCCTTGTGTTATAATGTATATATTTTTGCATCTTGGATTATTTAATGATTGGATTTTCCAGGTAGCTGGGTATTAAGAGATGTATCAATCAATCTGATGTTATATATCTTCAGGGTAGGAGCTTAAGGTGCTAGGTGTGGCTCTGAAGACTCTCATAGTATCTACAAAAGTGACCCTAGATGTTGGGTGTGCCTGCTATGAGAGTATTCAAGTAGGCTAAGTGGAACAAAATACAGGCAGATTCTAAAATTTAACTAAACAATGTACACTTTCAATGAAACACAGCACAGAGTATTTATCCAAGAGTAGGTATTATGACAACCAGATCCTCTGTCTGTCCCTTAGGCTGTGTGGTGCCTCACCCACTCCCTTAATCCTGACAACAAGGCAGTTAAGATTTCTGGTCTGTAGAGGGTTCCAAGTCAGCTTGTGACCATGTGAGACCCTTCCCTAATGTGTAACAGAAGAGTAATCAAAGCCACTATAATTCAAGAAACAACAAATAACAAGCCCAAAATACATCTTATTTAAGAATGGCAAATTTGACCATCCATCCGCTTTAACATATAATTTATCCTGATATGGAAGGTGCAATTAGCACTTCTGGTTCAGGCCTATATACCAGGTTTATTAGGTGGGTACTTACCTGGTGTAATCCCAGTTACCTTTTGGGATGATTTTGGTCTCAGCTGCGCTCTTGATTGGGTCGCTCTTTGGTGCTCTGTCAGTTCACATACGCATGGCTGGGTCCCTGGACCACTGCTCTGTTCTGGAGGGCTGGGCACTGGTGGTGGGGGAGGGGGAGGGAGCCAACGCTACTCTAGTTCGCCCACTGTTCCACGTGTTCTCCTACCTTGTGATCTGCTCCCCCGTTGTTCACTGCTGTTCTCCCTTCATGTTTCTTGAGTTTGCGGAGAGCTCCGGTGTGAGTGGAAAATCCCCTTGCCTGGCTTTTCCTGCAGTTCAAAATGAGCCTGGCGGCTGGCTGGCATGCTGCCGCCAAGGTCTTGTGCACAGACCCACCCTACCAGAGCAGCTTCTGCCAGCCGTGCAGGCTCTGAAAGCTCTGGATCTCTCCTACTTCTTTGCTGCAGTTTCAATTTCCTATACACCTCACTTTTTAGTAAATGTGTATTTTGCTGGATGTTTTTTGGCTTTTTCCCCCCTAGGCTGCTTTGGTGTGGTACCTATGCCTCCATCTTAACTGGAAGTCTCTCATTTTTTTCTTATTGCTGTGTAGAATTCCATTATGTAGATATACCACATCTTGGTTAACCATTCATCTAACAATGAACATCTGGATTGATTCCAGTTCTTAGCTATTATGAATTGAGCAGCTATAAACATGGTTGAACAAATATCTCTGAACTGAGGCATGGAGCTTTGAGGGCAAATGCCCAGAAAGGGAATAACTGGGTCTGTTGGTAAGTCTGTAGTCAAACTTTGTAGGAGCCTCCATATTGCTTTCCATAGTGGTTGTACCATTTTACATTCCCACCAGCAGTGAATGAGGGTTCCCAGTTCTTCACATGCTTACCAACATTTATTTTCATTTGATATTTTTAATGTTTGCTATCCTTACTGGGGTAATGTGAGATCTCATAGTTGTGTTAATTTGCATTTCCCTGATGGTTAGGGATGCTGAACATTTTCTTAAATGTGTGTTGACCATTTGTATTTCTTTCTCTGAGAACTCCCTGTTCAGTTCTCTGTTCCACTTTGTGAGTGGGTTTATTATTATTGTTGCTGTTGTTGTTGTTTAGGTTTTTGAGTTTTTTTGTAGATTCTAGAAATTAGGCCTCTCTCAGTTATAAAGCCGGGAAAAATTTTCTCCCATTCTGTCTATTGGTTCTGCTTATTGTATGTGTGTCTGTGAAAAAAAACTTTTCAGCTTCATGGTTGAGTGATTGTTTAAGTTCCTGAGCTACTGAGGTTTTGTTAAGGAAGTCTTTTCCCACTTGTATATCATGGTAAGTTCCTCCTATTTTTGTTTCTAGTAGTAGCAAAGTTCCTGGCCTTATATTGAGGTCTTTGATCCATTTGGACTTGATTTTTGCCCATAATGAGATGTGTGGATCTAGTTTCATTTTCCTACATATGGTTATCCAGTTTGTCCAGCACCATTTGTTGAAGATTCTGTCTTTTTTTCCTGTCTATATTGTTAGGGCCTTTGTCTAATATCAAATAGCTGTAGTTATTTAACTCAAAGTCCAGATCCTCTATTCTATAATCCTGGTTTTATGCCAGTACCATGTTGTTTTTGTAACTATGTCTTTGTAATACAGTATTTTTTTTCCAAGGTAGGGTCTCACTGTAGCCCAGGCTGACCTGGAATTCACTATGTAGTCTCAGGGTGGTGATCCTCCTACCTCTGCCTCCCGAGTGCTGGGATTAAAGGTATATGCCACCATGCCCAGCTTTGTAATACAGTTTTAGATCAGGTATGGTGATACCTCCAGAGGTGGGTTTTTTTTTTTTTTCTTTGCTGAGGATGTGCTTGGATATCCAAGGCCTTCTGCCATTCCATATGAATTTTGAAATCATTTTTTCTATCTCTGTGAAGAAAAATGTTGGGATTTTTATTGATATTGCATTAAATCTGTATATTGCTTTTGGTAAGATTGCCATTTTCATAATGTTAATTCTGTCTATCCAGAAGCATGGAGCATGGGAGGTCTTTCCATTTTCTCAAGTCCTCTTCAATTTCTTTCTTAAGCATTTTTATGTTTTCATTATATAAGTCTTTCACATCATTGTTAATGTTATTCCAAGGTATTTTTTGTTGTTGTTGTTGCTATTGAAAATGGGACAATGTCACTAATTTCTTTCTCTGTATCTTTGTCTTTTGCCTACTGATTTTTGTGCATTGATTTTGTATCCTGCTACTTTGTGGAAGGAATTAATTATCTTTAAGAGTTTTGAGATGGAGGTTCTTGGGTCACTTATGTATAGAATCATGTCATCTGTGAATAGGGCTAACTTAACTTCTTCCTTTCTGATTGTATCCCTTTTGTTTCTTTCTCCTGTCTTATTGCTTGAGCTAGGACTTCTAGTACTGTGTTGAAGAGCAGAGGTGAGAGTGGATACCCCACTCTTGTTCCAAATCTCAATGGGAATTCCTTCATTCTCTCCACATTAAGTATTATTTGGGCTTTAGGTGCTTTATATATAGCCTTTATTATACTGAGATATAAACTGTCCATGCCTATTCTCTCCAATGTTTTGATCATGAAGTGATGTTGTATTTTGTTGAAGGCCTTTTCTACATTGATTGATATGATCATGTGGTTTTTGTGTTTAAGCTTTTTATTTATTTATTTATTTATTTGGTTTTTTGAGGCAGGGTCTCACTCTAGCTCAGGCGGACCTGGAATTTACTATGTAGTCTCAGGGTGGCCTTGAATTCATGGTGATCCTCTAAGCTTATTGATGTAGTGTATTACATTGACAGATTTCTGTATGTTGAACCAACCCTGGATTCCTGGAATAAAGCATACTTGATCAAGATGGATAATCCTTTTGAATTCAGTTTTTGAGGATTATGTTCAGGATCTTTGCATCTAAGCTCATCAGGGAAATAGGCATATAGTTTTCTTGTGGCATCTCTGTCTGGTTAGGGTATTAGGGTGATACTAGCTTCATAAAAGGAGTTGAGGAGCTTTCCCTGTTCTCTGAGTATGTGGCACAGCTTGAGAAAAATTGGTTTTAGTTCTTCCATGAAGGTTTGATAGAATTCAGCTGAGAAGCCATCTGGTCCTGGACTCCTCTTTTGGGGGAGTTTTTTGGTTACCTTTTCAATCTTGATGGTTGTGATAGGTTTGTTTAGGAGATTAATCTGCTCTGAGTTTAACTTTGGTAGGTGGTATGTGTCCAGGAATTCATCCATTTCCTCCATATTATCAAGTTTTGTGGAGTAGAGGTTTTTGAAATAAGTCCTGATGATTTTTCCAATTTCACTTATGTCTGTTGTGAACACTCCTTTTTCATTTCTAATTTTGTTAATTTGAAGCATCTTTTTTTTTTTTTTTTTTTTTTCTTGATCAAATTGGTCAGGGATTTATCAATCTTGTTTATTTTTTCAAAGCACCAGTTCTTTGTTTTATCAACTTTCTTAATTGTTTTTGTAGTTTCCAGTTCATTAATTTCTGCTCTGATCTTGATTATTTCTTTCCATCTGGAGTTTTTAAGGTTGGATTCTTCTTGTTTTTCCAATGCCTTTGGGTGGATAGTTAGGTTATTGATTTAGGATCTCTCTGTCTTTGTTATGAAGGCATTTAGTGCTATGAATGCCCCCCTAGGGACTGCTTTAATTGTGTCCCATAAGTTTGGTATGATGTGCTCTCATTGTCATTCAGTTCTAGAAATTTTTCAATTTCATTCACTACCCATTTATTGTTTAAAAATGTGTTGTTCAGTTTCCAGGAGCCGGGAGGATTCCTGGTGCATCTTTGGTTGTTAATTTCTAGCATTATGGAATTGTGATCTGATATCATGCAAGAAAATATGTCAATTTTCCTAAATGTATGGAGGCAGGCTTTATGGCCTAGTGTATGATCTGTTTTAGAGAAGCTTCCATGGGCTGCTGAGAAGAATGTGCATTCTGTAGATTTGGGGTAGAATGTTCTGTAAATGTCTGTTAGGTTTAATTGATCTATGTTGGTGTTGAGCTCTCTTACTTCCCTTTTACTTTTCTGTTTGGATGATCTATCTATTGCTGATAGTGGAATATTTAAGTCCCTGACTATGATGATGTTGGTGTTTATTTCTGTTTTGTTGTCAAACAGGTTTTCTTCATGAATTGTGGCACACCTGTGTTTGGTGCATAAAAATTAATGATTGTGATATCCTCTTGTTGGATCATTCCCTTAATAAGTAAGAAGTGGCCTTCTTTGTCTTTTTTTTATTACTTTTGGTTTGAAGTTTGTTTATCTGATATTAGTATAGCAATGACTGTTTGTTTCTTATTTCTGTTTGCTTGTACTATCATTTTCCACCTTTTAAACCTGAAACCCTGAGAAGGTGTCTCTTTCTTTCTTTTGTAAAATTTATTAGAGACACAGAGAGAGGGGGGGGGAGAGAAAATGGGCACACCAGGGCCTCTAGCCACTGAAAATGAACTCCCAGATGCATATGCCACCTCGTGCATCTGGCTTACATGGGACATGGAAAATTGAACCTAGATCCTTAGGTTTCAGAGGCTAAGCCATCTCTCCAGCCCTGAGGTGGGTTTCTTGAAGACAACAGATTGAGGGGTCTAATTTTCTGATCCACCCTGTTAGCTTATGTCTCTTTTTTTTTTTTTTTTTTTTTTTTTTTTTTTTTTTGGTTTTTCAAGGTAGGGTCTCACTCTAGCTCAGGCTGACCTGGAATTCACTCTGTAGTCTCAGGGTGGCCTTGAACTCTCAGCGATCCTCCTACCTCTGCCTCCCGAGTGCTGGGATTAAAGGCGTGTGCCACCACGCCCGGCTAGCTTATGTCTCTTTATGGGTAAATTAAGTCCATTAATGTTTAGAGAAATAACTGTGAGGTTTAATTTAATCCCTGCCATATTGTGGTGGTTTATGTGGTTTGGTGTTTTTCTCAGGTTTTGTAGTTTTTTGTGCCTTTTTTGAGTTTGGTTATTGTGATCTGCTTCTTGTAGGCACTTGAGGTTGGTTATTTGACTCTTCTGAGTGGAGAATTCCCTGAAGTACTCTCTGTAGGTTTGGCTTTGTGTTCATATAGTTGTAGAGCTGACTTTTATCATGGAAAGCATTTCTTTCACCATCTATAATAAGGGATACATTGGGTTGAAAGCCATAGGTTCTTTTTTTTTTTTTTTTTTTTTTTTTTTTTTTTTTTTTTTTGGAAGCCATAGGTTCTTAGACTTTGCAGTGTTCTATTCTAGGCCTTTCTGGCTCTTAGGGTTTCCATTAAGAAATCTAAAGTAATTCTTATGGGGTTACCTTTATATGTAATATGTTGTTTCTCCCTAGCTGCTTTTAGGACTTTCTCTTTGTTATTGATGTTCAAAGTCTTAATGATAACATGTCTTGGAGAATTTCTCCTTTGGTCTAGTCTGTTTGGCGTTCTGCTAACATCTTGATAGGACTTTCTTTTGAGTGGGTGGGAAATTTTTCTTTGATAATTTTGTTGAATAAGTTCTCCATGCCTTTGGTCTGAATTTCTTCCCCTTCTGGTATTCCCATGATCTGAATGTTGGGACATTTAAGGGTATCCTAGAGTTCCCTCATGTTCTGCTCACAAAAATTTTTGAGCTTATTCAAATTTTTAGACTCACAAACTGTTTCTTCTGTTTTTTTTCTTCCAGTTCTGAGTTTCTATCCCCCATATGACTGACTCTATTCTTGAGAGCTTCTATAAAGGTTTGGACTTGTTCAATTTGGTTTGTATTTTCTATTGCATTTTTATATATAGTATCCATCCCTCTGTTGAGTTCCATTTTCACATCATTTTCTGATTTTCTTAATGCTTCTTGGCATTCCTCCTTGCACTAATTTATTTCTTCATTGAGGTTAGCCAGCTGATCATTGAGGTCCTCTTTTTTTCATTCTCCTTCAGATCATTTAACTGTCTTTGAAACACTTCCTGGTTCTTTTCTATTAGGACAGCATTCATACAAGTATTGCATACAATTATTAGACCTTTGTTGATTTTCTGCAAGTTCTGCTAATTGCTTGGCCAGGGTTGCATAGCTTGTGTCTTCATTTTGGGGTTCTGTTCCTGTTGTCTCTTCCATGTTTTGACTAGAGACTTCCATTGTGGGACTGAACAACCTTTTTGGATTTTCTTCCATTTTATTTTTCATGTTATTATTTTTGCACTGTGGTCTGCCCACCACAGTGTAGAAATCTTATTTAATTTAGGAGGAAGCTGTTGTGTACCCTTGACATGTCTTCAGTGATTATTCCCTTTTATGTTTGTCTTGGTTAGGCTTCTGATGGCAATGGGGCCTGTCTGTTGTGGTAGGGTGGGGTAGGAGGGAGGATGTGATGCAGTAGGGTGAGGGGATGGGACAGTGTAGTCCGTTGGGACCACATATGGGGGCGTGGGTGGGACTGCAGGGTCCTGTGACTCAGAGGGGTGGGGGGGGATGGGACTGCTGCAGGTCAGGTGACTCAGCATGGGGGCATTGGCAGTGGTCCCAGTGTCAGAAAGGGAGAGGAAAACTGAGGGAAGGAGGGGGGAACACTAGCCTGCTGGCCTGGGTACATGAAGCCTGAAGCTAGTGCAGGAGAACCTGACCTGTGCATGTCAGGGCAGCAGCTGGGAATGTGGTCACAGCTGGCACTAAAGTCCTGGTGTTGGGAAAACTGAGGGAGGGAGGGGGGAATGCTACCCTGCTGGCCCGAGTCCATGTAGCTTACAGGTAGTGCAGGAGGTCCTGGTCCACACACAGCAGGGCGGCAGCTGAAAAGGCCAAAGGTCCCAGTGGTGGATCAGGGAAAAGAGCCAATGGAGGGAGGAAACAATGTGAGTTGGCTGGCCTGTGAAGAGCGCAGGAGGAACCTGGTGGTGCAGTGGCTGGGACGGCTGCTTGGGGGCACTGGGGGGCTGGTGGGCTACCTGAGAGCATGGGAATCAGCAGTTTCCCTACTTTGCTCCTCCGTGCCCTCCCACTGGAGGTCTGGTAGGATCTGCAGACCCTAAAAATCCCCAAACATCTTGCCTTTCCTTCCCCACAAGGTAAAGTGTGGTTAAGTAGATGCCGTCTTGACCGGTAGTCCTCACAAAGTGATTTCTTAAACAAGCATCTTTAGCAATTGAACAATTTTGTACCTTAACATAAAAAATATTTATGACTGTTAGAATATATAAAGATTAGATAAATTATATTAACATTGATTGTATGCAGTGTTCCCTAAGACATGAGGAGCTTCCTCAGTTTTCCTAAGAACAAATGTCACATAGTGACTTAGTCACAATGACTAAGTCACTTTTTATAAGACTTAGATTATAACTTCAGTGATAACCACCCAGCAAAACCAGCATGAACAAGACAAGAACCATCTTAAAATTACAGGGTTTAGCCGGGCAGGGTGGCGCATGCCTTTAATTCCAGCACTTGGGAGGCATAGGTAGGAGAATCGCTGTGAGTTAGAGGCCACCCTCAGATTACATAGTGAATTCCAGGACAGTCTCAGCTAGAGTGAGACCCTACCTCAAAAAAAAAAAAAAAAAAAATTACAGGGTTTTAGCCAGGTGTGGTGGCATATGCTTTTAATCCCAGCACTTGGGAGGCAGAAGTAGGATCACTGTGAATTGGAGGCCAGCCTGGGACTACAGAGTAAGTACCAGGTCAGCCTGGGCTACAGTGAGACCCCCTACCTTGAAAGATACATAAATAAATAAAAATCAGCCTAGCCCTTAATTTTTTTTCAAGAGAAAAAAATCACATTAAGAAAAACTTTAGATAATTTTCAAGATTTTTAATGATCTGACTGGCCAAAAAGCAAATGAAATGTAAGTTCTAGAAATTTCAGTTTCTTTTATATTCTATTTCTTTTATATTCTATTTCTTTTATATTCTATTACTACCAATTGGTTCAGCTGAATAGTTTTGCTTATTGATAGCCAAAAATCATGGACTTTGTATAAACCAAATTACAATGTTCTGATACCTAGAAAAGTCTGATATTAACGAAAAGTAGAGTTCACATATTTAAGGAACATGAGGCTACAGAGAGTAAACTATGAACAAAAGATCTGCTAACAGAATTGAAAATAAACAAGAAATCTATATTATGTAGTAACATTTTTGGCTTAAAATGAAAACACAAAAAACTTTACAATTTTTAAAGCTTATCACAATCGGGACACCTGAGGCACTGGACTAAACTACCATGATCTAATGGAAAAAGAGACAAGTCTCATGGAAAAGAGGGGGAATGGGCATGCCAGGGCCACTTGCCACTGCAAACAATGTACAAATGCATGCTACACTATGTGTATCTGGCACCTTTAACTGCTGAGCCTGAAAGAAATATTTTCAATCTTCTCCAAATTAATTTTATAGAACTATAGAACTATAGTGAATTTAAACATACACAACATTTCATGACACAATCTATAACTACTCAAACTTTAACCTACTCTATAATTCTGCCTGTGGCATTTTGGTAAACTTGCTCACTAATGACGTAAGTTAAATCTAAAGTATTAAGACTAATTGTTGGATTAATTAAGGAATGAAATCTTAAGTCACAACATGACTTTGTTTAAAATTTTTTTTTACTGTTCACTATGAAGTAAATAGTTTCCAAGTGTATGACAGATAAATGCTGTTTGGTGTCTCCAGATGTGGTATTTGCCTTATAAAATAGGAAAAGAGAGTAAATAATACCTTTGTGAGATTTTTTTTTGAGGCAGAGTTTTAGATATAATAACCTAATGAGCCAATTTTAATCTTAAGATTTAGTTAAAAGGTTGACAAATAGAGGAACCTAGCTAACTTGGTTGAGTACTCTAAAGTCAGTCTTTCACAACCATTATTATGACTAGATTAACATCAATGAATTAAGGTTTTAAGTTTACAACCTGAACACCATAGCAACCTGCTACCAGCCAGGGCCATACTTTGTTAGTCTGTTGTAAGCCCTAGGCTAATAGTCATGTCATATCTCAAGAAGTCTGTAATCTGATCAAACACTTTAAGACTTAGTTAATCAACTTTGTCTCTAACCCTCTGTTTAAGCTTACTCATACCTTCATGCACATACTTTACTCATATCTTCATCTACATACTTTTCCCTTAAAATCTATGTAACCACTCTCTAACAATCTTTTCCATCAAACATTTAACATCCCACATTTAAAGTTTCTTCTCCATTTTATCTTCCTTAGTCAGTTCATCTCATAACTACCAACAGAAAGTTTCATTGTCCTTACCATAAGATTTCTTTAAGATTTATTTTTATTTATTTATATATTTATTAGAGACAGAAAGAGAAAGAGAGAGAGATAATGAGCATGCCAGGGCCTCTAGCCACTGAAAATGAACACCAGACACATGTGCAACCTTGTGCATCTGGCTTATGTGGGACCTGGAGAATCAAACCTGGGTCCTTAGGCTTCACAGGCATATGCCTTAACTACTAAGCCATCTCCCCAGCCCACCATAAGACTTTTAATATGACCATTTAAGGATATTTTTTGTCCTCAAAAGACTTTTTGTTTATTTAATTTTTCTTTATTTCAGAGAGAGAGAAATAGGCAGGGAGAGATAATGGGTGTTCCAGGGCCTTCAACTGTTGCAAACAAACTCCAGCTGCACACGTCCCCTTGTGCATCTGGCTTACATGGATCCTGGGGAATTGAACCTTGGTTCTTTGGTTTTGCAGGCAAGCACCTTAACCACTAAGCCTTCAAAAATCTTTTTGAAATAACCTTTTTATAAAAGAGTAGACCAGACTTGACTTATACTATTTACCCAGATTATACATCCAGATTTTATCATTTATTGATTTTGGAACTTCTTTTTTTATAACTTTCCTGAAACACATTTTTTAAAAAATATGAAAGCAAGAGTCGGGTGTAGTGGCACACACCTTTAATCCCAGCACTCAGGTGTGGATCCCTAGATCCTCGGGGCTGCAGTTATCTGAAGGCATCCAGGCAACTGTGGAGAGCAGGGTCTTGAGCGGCCATGAGCGCAAAAGGACGTACGCCCAGGAGACGACTTCAGAGAGTAGTTTCATTTATTCAATAGGGAAATAGATTTATAAGCAGTTGAGAGCGGGAAAAGGGTCCTAAGAGGATTGGGAGGATTCAAAGGTTGCTAGCTGATGCCTAGGGACATTCATTCTAGCATGTAGGGAGAGAGTCAGGTAATCTACATAGTGGCGGGAAAAGGGTTGCAGGGGGATGGGCTATGTGAAGGCTACTGGCTGATAAGAACTTAGGGCAAAGCCTAAGTTCTGGTGTGCCAGACTTGGAGAGGAAGTGGCCTCCTGTAGCCCGGGAGTCCTTAGCCTTGCCTGGCAGCTCAGGTCTGTATCCTGAATGCTCCAGCCTGTGCTGAAGTGCCCAACACTTGGGAGGCAGAGGTAAGAGGATCACCATGAGTTTCCCACCATCCTGAGACTACATAGTAAAATCCAGGTCAGCCTGAGCTACAGTGAGACCTAGAAAAACCAAAATGTGTGTGTGTGTGTGTGTGTGTGTGTGTGTGTGTGTGTGTGTGTAAGCAGATTTGCACATTATTAGAAATTTTAGAAATTTTCTGACAAACTCAATATCAAGTACTTCTAAATTTAAACATAACTCTTGAGGCTGTTGTCTGTTAGTAGTTCCACAGAAGCATAGAAAGATAAAGTAAACTTTAAAACAGTTACAAATTTCTTATAAGAAGTCCCCAACTGTTCACCGCAACTTGGGACTCACCCATTATCATGCTGGGGCCAGGATCCTGAGATTCCCTGTGCCTATAGTTCCTTGGCTCTGCAAGGCAGGAAAGCTAAGAAAGAAGAGCCATCAGGGATTCTCCTGGGGCAGCATAAACCGCAGAGAGGTCTGTGTCTTGTCTCTGTATCCAACAATGAGACTTGTGTGTTAGGCTCCCCCTCTTACTCCCAGGGCCACCTGGCCATCTGCAGATTAAGCCCTTCAGGGGAAAGCACTAAGTGACACACTGCAGGTGCATCTGCCAGGGACTGGCCCAGAGTCTGGTCTACTTGCTCCTGGGGAACACAGCAGGACAGCATAACCCCCCCTTTTTTTTTCTTCCTAATTTCCAGGGAGAGTTTTGGACTTTCCTCAGAGTTACAATGCAGATTTCTGATCCTGTCATTTTACAGCTTTTTAAGAGTAGGAGAGCTGGGCATGGTGGAATATGCCTTTAATCCCAGCACTAGGAAGGCAGAGGTAGGAGGATCATCGTGAGTTTGAGGCTAGCCTGAGACTACACAGTGAATCCCAGAATAAGACCCTACTTCGAAAAGCCAAAAAAAAAAAAAAAAAAAAAAAAAAAAAAAAAAAAAGAGAGAGAGAGAGAGAGAGAGTAGGTAGGAGAATCTTGTGTTTTTCCTTGCCTATGATCTTAATTACTTTTGGTGTTCCTTCTGGGGCACACTCAACATTAAAAGTTGGTCATGCATGCAGTCTAGGACAGTGGGCTTGGTGAAGGACATCCCCCACAATGAAATGGCACTGTTCACAACAGAAACCACTCTGCAGCCTCAGGGCTGTGAGCCACATACATACTCATACACACACATGCATTTCAAGTGCACTTTTCATACAAACTCCCCCTCACACATTCATTCATTCATTCAGAAGCTATGCATTCCCATTTTAAATTCCTATTCTAGCCGGGTGTGGTGGCACACACCTTTATTCCCAGCACTTGGGAGGCAGACATAGGAGGATTTCCATGAGTTTGAGGCCACCCTGAGACTACATAGTGAATTTCAGGTCAGTCTTGGCTAGTGTGAGACCCTACCTCGAAAAACCAAAAAAATAAAAATAAAAAAATCCTATTCTATTTACAACTCCAGAGAACAAAAATCAAACCTCAAAATTACTTCGAGTAGAGCCGGGCGTGGTGGCGCACGCCTTTAATCCCAGCACTCGGGAGGCAGAGGTAGGAGGATCAACGAGAGTTCGAGGCCACCCTGAGACTACATAGTGAATTCCAGGTCAGCCTGAGCCAGAGTGAGACCCTACCTCAAAAAACCAAAAAAAAAAAAAAAAAAAAAAAAAAAAAAATTACTTCGAGTATAATTTCAGACCTCACATTGAGAATTTTTCCAAACCAAAAATTGACTAGTCTCAATTCCAATTTTCAGTTTTCAATTTCCAAGTTCCCCTGGGGTGGTAAGAGTGTTCAGGTCGCTCAAGGACAACTCATTCAACAGTTGGGAAGTCAAAGGTTCTCTCTGGTGGGCATCCCACATCAAAGGATGGCCAATATTCACAGAACTTCAACGAAAAGGCATCTCATGTGGCACCTAAGTCAGACACCTGCTGTTGGAAGAAGGAAAATTTAGTAAAGACACATTGCAATGGGCTAGATGTCCTATGTTTGGAGCTTGTCTATTCCATGGTGGAGTTCTTCAGCTGGTTTCCTAGAAGGATCCAAAAATGTTAAGTACATTAAGTGGGTTGGCATCTGTCTCCTCACAGCAAGGAGAAGAGCAGCCCCATGCTACTTTTACAGTGAATTTTTAAAGACAAAAACCACATTCCTGTACAATGACCTACCCCTCACTCTTCAGTAATCCCCCCCCCCAATTATATTTTGCAAGAGCAAGCAAGCACAATTTACAAAAGCAGAACTTGGGCAGAGTTAGCAGCAAATAAGTCCAAACACCAGATGAAGCGTGTATGGAGTACCAGGCCACCTTGACCTCAAGGCAAGACTAACATCAGATGTCTATACTGAAATCATGCCCTCAGGCTTGCAGTTACTGTTCTGTGTTCATCTTTAATCTCTTATGGCTCCATGAGAATGTCAAGATGGCTGGGTGGCCTAAGATGGCTTCCCTTCGGTCTGTTCACCAGAGGTTCTTTCAAGGGTCTATAGGAATGTATGTCCTGTAGCCCCCCCCCCCCAAATGTTCTAGGAATGCTGCAGGTGACTCATTAGGTCCCTGCATAACCTCACAAATTTGTAGGTTTCCATGCTGCAGCTCAGACTCCCATCAACAGAAGCTGATCAATAGCCTCCTTACCATGATCTGAATTGTGGTCCCAGTTTGGGTGAATGGATGGAGTCCTCAGTAGGGGTCCTGTTCGGTCCCATGACATGTTTTAGAGCTCCTCTACAGATTCAGTCTTGCTCTCTGCCATGAAGAGAGCCTGCAAAAGCTGCTGACAATCATCCCAAGTGGAATAGTGGGTATAAAAGATAGTCTCAAGGAGACCTTGAGGTTTTTCAGACAAGAGAGGGTTCTATATTTCCAATTATAGAGATCACTGGTGAAAAGGGGGACATAGACCACGAAAGGGGATCCAGGTCCAGGAGCCTGATGCAAGGGTAGGAGTGGGGCTGAGGGTGTCTCAGGGGGTTGGTAAGGGGACCTGTTCCTGGTGTGTGGTGGGCTTAGGAGTGAATTTTGGACAGAAGGGCAATGGCTCAGATAGGAAGGGGGAAAGGAGAAGGGTTCATTGTCAGAGGACTCCTCCTGTAGCTTAGGGGGCTCCTGCAAGGAGGAGGGAGATTTCTGATACTTAGGTTTGATAGAGAGCAATATATATATATATATATATATATATACATATATATATATATATATATATTTGGTTTTCTCGAGGTAGGGTCTCACTGTAGCCCAGGCTGACCTGGAATTCACTATGGAGTCTCAGGGTGGCCTCGAACTCACGGCGATCCTCCTACCTCTGCCTCCCGAGTGCTGGGATTAAAGGCGTGCACCACAACGCCCAGCTAGAGAGCAATATTTTAAAGCTTGGTTTAGAGCATTTTTTTAGTGCATTTCTGAAACCAAGTGGGCTTTTCAGTAACAATCTTAATCCAGGTCAAAATATAAGGAACCTGATTGGGATGTCCAGGTCACCCAAGGCTGACCTGTTCAATTCTTTCTGGTGGCCAACCTATCTCAAAGGACAGCCAGCCTAATTCACAGAATTTCCTGAGGGAGAAGGTGTCACAGATGGCACTGAAGTCAGAGGCTCTGTATTAGAAAAATGAAAAGCTAGTTAAGAAACATTGTAAAGGACTAGACGTGCAATTTGTCTGTCCCATGGTGGAGTTGTCAATTTCCATAGGTGGCCTCCTGGGGGGAAATATTAGACACAGAGTGATAAAACAAACTAACACGAACCCTAATATCACCCAGGACTGCTGGCTTTGTTTAAACCCTGAGCACCCATACTATGTGTGTATTGGGGTAAACACTTCTATTGGAGAGACTATCTCCATTGCCCATAACCTGACCCAACAATAGGTTGAACAAACAGGTCTCTGCCAATGGGGAACAAGGCCTAAGCTTACCCTGGGGGACCTCTAAGGACAAGGGTTTTGTATAAAACAACTGGTTATAGGATAGAACAATCCTCTCATTGGAATTCATGCTCTCTACTAATGGAGGTAGTTTTTTTGTTTGTTTGTTTGTTTGTTTTTCAAGATAGTGTCTTGCTCTAGCCCAGGTTGACCTGGAATTCACTATGTAGTCTCAGGGTGGCTTTGAATTCATGGCGATCCTCCTACCTCTGCTTCCCAAGTGCTGGGATTAAAGGCATGCACCACCATACCCAGCTTTTGTTTGTTTGTTTTTGTTTATTTATTTGAGAGCAACAGACAGACAGGGAGAGAAAGGGGCAGACAGAGAGAGAATAGGTGCGCCAGGGTCTCCAGCCACTGCAAACGAACTCCAGATGCGTGTGCCACCTTGTGCATCTGGCTTATGTGGGTCCTGGGGAATTGAGCCTCAAACTGGAGTCCTTAGGCTTCACAGGCAAGTGTTTAACTGCTAAGCCATCTCTCCAGCCCAGTTATTTCTTAATATAACTACCCAGCCCCGCCCGTTTCTTAGTTTGTATGTGTATCTGGAATTACTCCCTGCCTCAACTCCTACCTTTTTGTTGATGACGGATGGAAGGAATTTTGTGTGTTGGTCCACGATTCTCCAGGTCTATCTATATGGTGGAAATATGGGCAGGGAACATCTGGGAATGTCCTCCACATCTTTTAACTATAAGCAAAAGAGAGGAGCTCCTGTCTTGGTACCTGTACTAATAGGCTTAGGAATAGTGGGATCAGTTTCTATAGGCACCTCTGCTTTAGTTGTTGGAGACAAAAAATTTCAAAACCTTGAGTCAACAGGATGATGCTGATTTGTGGCCCACACCTTTAATCCCAGCACTCAGGTGTGGATCCCTAGATCCTCGGGGCTGCAGTTATCTGAAGGCATCCAGGCAACTGTGGAGAGCAGGGTCTTGAGCGGCCATGAGCGCAAAAGGACGTACGCCCAGGAGACGACTTCAGAGAGTAGTTTCATTTATTCAATAGGGAAATAGATTTATAAGCAGTTGAGAGCGGGAAAAGGGTCCTAAGAGGATTGGGAGGATTCAAAGGTTGCTAGCTGATGCCTAGGGACATTCATTCTAGCATGTAGGGAGAGAGTCAGGTAATCTACATAGTGGCGGGAAAAGGGTTGCAGGGGGATGGGCTATGTGAAGGCTACTGGCTGATAAGAACTTAGGGCAAAGCCTAAGTTCTGGTGTGCCAGACTTGGAGAGGAAGTGGCCCTCCTGTAGCCCGGGAGTCCTTAGCCTTGCCTGGCAGCTCAGGTCTGTATCCTGAATGCTCCAGCCTGTGCTGAAGTGCCCAACACTTGGGAGGCAGAGGTAAGAGGATCACCATGAGTTTCCCACCATCCTGAGACTACATAGTAAAATCCAGGTCAGCCTGAGCTACAGTGAGACCTAGAAAAACCAAAATGTGTGTGTGTGTGTGTGTGTGTGTGTGTGTGTGTGTGTAAGCAGATTTGCACATTATTAGAAATTTTAGAAATTTTCTGACAAACTCAATATCAAGTACTTCTAAATTTAAACATAACTCTTGAGGCTGTTGTCTGTTAGTAGTTCCACAGAAGCATAGAAAGATAAAGTAAACTTTAAAACAGTTACAAATTTCTTATAAGAAGTCCCCAACTGTTCACCGCAACTTGGGACTCACCCATTATCATGCTGGGGCCAGGATCCTGAGATTCCCTGTGCCTATAGTTCCTTGGCTCTGCAAGGCAGGAAAGCTAAGAAAGAAGAGCCATCAGGGATTCTCCTGGGGCAGCATAAACCGCAGAGAGGTCTGTGTCTTGTCTCTGTATCCAACAATGAGACTTGTGTGTTAGGCTCCCCCTCTTACTCCCAGGGCCACCTGGCCATCTGCAGATTAAGCCCTTCAGGGGAAAGCACTAAGTGACACACTGCAGGTGCATCTGCCAGGGACTGGCCCAGAGTCTGGTCTACTTGCTCCTGGGGAACACAGCAGGACAGCATAACCCCCCCTTTTTTTTTCTTCCTAATTTCCAGGGAGAGTTTTGGACTTTCCTCAGAGTTACAATGCAGATTTCTGATCCTGTCATTTTACAGCTTTTTAAGAGTAGGAGAGCTGGGCATGGTGGAATATGCCTTTAATCCCAGCACTAGGAAGGCAGAGGTAGGAGGATCATCGTGAGTTTGAGGCTAGCCTGAGACTACACAGTGAATCCCAGAATAAGACCCTACTTCGAAAAGCCAAAAAAAAAAAAAAAAAAAAAAAAAAAAAAAAAAAAAAGAGAGAGAGAGAGAGAGTAGGTAGGAGAATCTTGTGTTTTTCCTTGCCTATGATCTTAATTACTTTTGGTGTTCCTTCTGGGGCACACTCAACATTAAAAGTTGGTCATGCATGCAGTCTAGGACAGTGGGCTTGGTGAAGGACATCCCCCACAATGAAATGGCACTGTTCACAACAGAAACCACTCTGCAGCCTCAGGGCTGTGAGCCACATACATACTCATACACACACATGCATTTCAAGTGCACTTTTCATACAAACTCCCCCTCACACATTCATTCATTCATTCAGAAGCTATGCATTCCCATTTTAAATTCCTATTCTAGCCGGGTGTGGTGGCACACACCTTTATTCCCAGCACTTGGGAGGCAGACATAGGAGGATTTCCATGAGTTTGAGGCCACCCTGAGACTACATAGTGAATTTCAGGTCAGTCTTGGCTAGTGTGAGACCCTACCTCGAAAAACCAAAAAAATAAAAATAAAAAAATCCTATTCTATTTACAACTCCAGAGAACAAAAATCAAACCTCAAAATTACTTCGAGTAGAGCCGGGCGTGGTGGCGCACGCCTTTAATCCCAGCACTCGGGAGGCAGAGGTAGGAGGATCAACGAGAGTTCGAGGCCACCCTGAGACTACATAGTGAATTCCAGGTCAGCCTGAGCCAGAGTGAGACCCTACCTCAAAAAACCAAAAAAAAAAAAAAAAAAAAAAAAAAAAAAAATTACTTCGAGTATAATTTCAGACCTCACATTGAGAATTTTTCCAAACCAAAAATTGACTAGTCTCAATTCCAATTTTCAGTTTTCAATTTCCAAGTTCCCCTGGGGTGGTAAGAGTGTTCAGGTCGCTCAAGGACAACTCATTCAACAGTTGGGAAGTCAAAGGTTCTCTCTGGTGGGCATCCCACATCAAAGGATGGCCAATATTCACAGAACTTCAACGAAAAGGCATCTCATGTGGCACCTAAGTCAGACACCTGCTGTTGGAAGAAGGAAAATTTAGTAAAGACACATTGCAATGGGCTAGATGTCCTATGTTTGGAGCTTGTCTATTCCATGGTGGAGTTCTTCAGCTGGTTTCCTAGAAGGATCCAAAAATGTTAAGTACATTAAGTGGGTTGGCATCTGTCTCCTCACAGCAAGGAGAAGAGCAGCCCCATGCTACTTTTACAGTGAATTTTTAAAGACAAAACCCACATTCCTGTACAATGACCTACCCCTCACTCTTCAGTAATCCCCCCCCCCAATTATATTTTGCAAGAGCAAGCAAGCACAATTTACAAAAGCAGAACTTGGGCAGAGTTAGCAGCAAATAAGTCCAAACACCAGATGAAGCGTGTATGGAGTACCAGGCCACCTTGACCTCAAGGCAAGACTAACATCAGATGTCTATACTGAAATCATGCCCTCAGGCTTGCAGTTACTGTTCTGTGTTCATCTTTAATCTCTTATGGCTCCATGAGAATGTCAAGATGGCTGGGTGGCCTAAGATGGCTTCCCTTCGGTCTGTTCACCAGAGGTTCTTTCAAGGGTCTATAGGAATGTATGTCCTGTAGCCCCCCCCCCCAAATGTTCTAGGAATGCTGCAGGTGACTCATTAGGTCCCTGCATAACCTCACAAATTTGTAGGTTTCCATGCTGCAGCTCAGACTCCCATCAACAGAAGCTGATCAATAGCCTCCTTACCATGATCTGAATTGTGGTCCCAGTTTGGGTGAATGGATGGAGTCCTCAGTAGGGGTCCTGTTCGGTCCCATGACATGTTTTAGAGCTCCTCTACAGATTCAGTCTTGCTCTCTGCCATGAAGAGAGCCTGCAAAAGCTGCTGACAATCATCCCAAGTGGAATAGTGGGTATAAAAGATAGTCTCAAGGAGACCTTGAGGTTTTTCAGACAAGAGAGGGTTCTATATTTCCAATTATAGAGATCACTGGTGAAAAGGGGGACATAGACCACGAAAGGGGATCCAGGTCCAGGAGCCTGATGCAAGGGTAGGAGTGGGGCTGAGGGTGTCTCAGGGGGTTGGTAAGGGGACCTGTTCCTGGTGTGTGGTGGGCTTAGGAGTGAATTTTGGACAGAAGGGCAATGGCTCAGATAGGAAGGGGGAAAGGAGAAGGGTTCATTGTCAGAGGACTCCTCCTGTAGCTTAGGGGGCTCCTGCAAGGAGGAGGGAGATTTCTGATACTTAGGTTTGATAGAGAGCAATATATATATATATATATATATATATACATATATATATATATATATATATTTGGTTTTCTCGAGGTAGGGTCTCACTGTAGCCCAGGCTGACCTGGAATTCACTATGGAGTCTCAGGGTGGCCTCGAACTCACGGCGATCCTCCTACCTCTGCCTCCCGAGTGCTGGGATTAAAGGCGTGCACCACAACGCCCAGCTAGAGAGCAATATTTTAAAGCTTGGTTTAGAGCATTTTTTTAGTGCATTTCTGAAACCAAGTGGGCTTTTCAGTAACAATCTTAATCCAGGTCAAAATATAAGGAACCTGATTGGGATGTCCAGGTCACCCAAGGCTGACCTGTTCAATTCTTTCTGGTGGCCAACCTATCTCAAAGGACAGCCAGCCTAATTCACAGAATTTCCTGAGGGAGAAGGTGTCACAGATGGCACTGAAGTCAGAGGCTCTGTATTAGAAAAATGAAAAGCTAGTTAAGAAACATTGTAAAGGACTAGACGTGCAATTTGTCTGTCCCATGGTGGAGTTGTCAATTTCCATAGGTGGCCTCCTGGGGGGAAATATTAGACACAGAGTGATAAAACAAACTAACACGAACCCTAATATCACCCAGGACTGCTGGCTTTGTTTAAACCCTGAGCACCCATACTATGTGTGTATTGGGGTAAACACTTCTATTGGAGAGACTATCTCCATTGCCCATAACCTGACCCAACAATAGGTTGAACAAACAGGTCTCTGCCAATGGGGAACAAGGCCTAAGCTTACCCTGGGGGACCTCTAAGGACAAGGGTTTTGTATAAAACAACTGGTTATAGGATAGAACAATCCTCTCATTGGAATTCATGCTCTCTACTAATGGAGGTAGTTTTTTTGTTTGTTTGTTTGTTTGTTTTTCAAGATAGTGTCTTGCTCTAGCCCAGGTTGACCTGGAATTCACTATGTAGTCTCAGGGTGGCTTTGAATTCATGGCGATCCTCCTACCTCTGCTTCCCAAGTGCTGGGATTAAAGGCATGCACCACCATACCCAGCTTTTGTTTGTTTGTTTTTGTTTATTTATTTGAGAGCAACAGACAGACAGGGAGAGAAAGGGGCAGACAGAGAGAGAATAGGTGCGCCAGGGTCTCCAGCCACTGCAAACGAACTCCAGATGCGTGTGCCACCTTGTGCATCTGGCTTATGTGGGTCCTGGGGAATTGAGCCTCAAACTGGAGTCCTTAGGCTTCACAGGCAAGTGTTTAACTGCTAAGCCATCTCTCCAGCCCAGTTATTTCTTAATATAACTACCCAGCCCCGCCCGTTTCTTAGTTTGTATGTGTATCTGGAATTACTCCCTGCCTCAACTCCTACCTTTTTGTTGATGACGGATGGAAGGAATTTTGTGTGTTGGTCCACGATTCTCCAGGTCTATCTATATGGTGGAAATATGGGCAGGGAACATCTGGGAATGTCCTCCACATCTTTTAACTATAAGCAAAAGAGAGGAGCTCCTGTCTTGGTACCTGTACTAATAGGCTTAGGAATAGTGGGATCAGTTTCTATAGGCACCTCTGCTTTAGTTGTTGGAGACAAAAAATTTCAAAACCTTGAGTCAACAGGATGATGCTGATTTGAAAGAATTAGAATCCTCCATTAGCCTCCTGGAGACCTCCCTAAACTCCCTCGCAGAAATGGAGAGGATTGGACCTGCTGTTCCTAAAACAAGGGAGTTTGTGGGGCTCTAGGAGAGACTTGCTGTTTCTGTACAAACTACTCTGGAGTAATCTGAGAAAGCATATCTGTAGTTAGAAAACACCTAAAAGATAGAGAGGAATTCCATAAGAATTCAGGCAGTTGGTATGAAAATTTGTTTTCTTGGTCACACTGGCTCACTACCCTGATTACTGCCATATTAGGGCCCCTAATTCTGTTACTTTTAGGATTAATTGTAGGTCCCTGCATTTTAAATGCTCTAATCAAGTTTTTCCAACAGACAATTTGCTCAGTAAAATTAATGGTTCTCAGGATCAAGTATGAGCCTGTGGTAACTAATGAGTCTAAGATTTGATCCAGTTACTAAAACCAGTGGAGAATGAAACAACCTATGGTGAACAGCCCTAAGGGAAGCCATCTTAGGCCATTCATCCATCTTGACATTCTCAAGAAGCCATAGGAGATTAAAGATTAGCACAGAGCATTAATTACAAGAATGAGCCGGGCGTGGTGGCGCACGTCTTTAATCCCAGCACTCGGGAGGCAGAGGTAGGAGGATTGCCGTGAGTTCAAGGCCACCCTGAGACTCCATAGTGAATTCCAGGTCAGCCTGGGCTAGAGTGAGACCCTACCTCGAAAAACCAAAAAAAAAAAAAAAAAAAAAAGAATGAGGATGTGGTTCCAGTAAAGGCATCTGGTGTTTACTCTTGCCCTGAGATCAAGATTCCCTGATATTTGGTATCTGTTTCATACCTGGTGCTAACTGCAAAAATTCTGCTTTTGTAACCATGCTTCTTAGCTCTTGCTAAAGACAATTGTGGGAAAGGGGGGTTAGCTGGGGATGTTTCTGATCATTGTAAAGGAATGTGGTTTTGCCTTTAAAAACTTCTGTAAAAGTAGGACGGGGCTGCTCTCCTCCTTGCTATGAGGGGTCAGATGCTGACTGGCTTAATAAAGACTCTCCTTTTTAATTTTTATTCAGATGGTCTTCTGTTCATTTCTGGTCTGGGACGCACTACAGAACATTAGCCATTCTGGTTTTTGAGGTTATCAAAATCTTTAAGAATTTAGAATTTGCACATGCCATTTTCAGGTTAGTAGGAATTATTGTCCAAATTATATTATGGACAGACTGTGTTGCAATAAAAAAATGAGGCATTTGTGAAGAGATGGTTTAGTGATTAAGGTACTTCCCTGCAAAGCCAAAGGACCCAAGTTCAATTCCCAGGACCCATGTAAGCTAGATGCACAAGGTGGTGCATGCATCTGGAGTTTGTTTGCAGTGGCTGGATGCCCTGGCACACCCATTCTCTCCCTCTCCCTCTCTCTCTCTTTCATAAATAAATAAATGAAATGTTTTTTTTAATGAGGCATTTGGACTTTAAGTCTCCTTTTTTTTTTTAGTATATGTGCTGCCAAAGCAAGCACTTAAGTCTCCTTTTGGGTTGAGGGTCTGGGGCTGATTTGGGGCAAGGAGGTCCCAGACCTTCTGCCCAGTGGAGAAGGTATAAGGGGGATGTCTGGGGAGGAAGGTGGTAGGCTCTAAGCTCTGGAAATAAATCAGGAAGAGAGCAATTGGGTCCTGGACGCTGCTTGGAGGGACCTGGTCTCAGTTGTAAGAGTTAATAAGTCAGGGGGTCCCAGCAATCATTAAATGAGTCATAGAAAATTACTGGCACATGCTGGCCTTTGGAGCAGGTTTTAACACAGAGGTTGTAAATAACTTCCCAAACCACAGCCTGGTAAGGTTACCTGAGGCACAGGAATCATTGTCCCAGGCCACACAGGAACTATTACCCCAAACCCTGCAAACAGGCTATCATTAAGAACTAGCCAGTCAAATCTAAGAGTCCTATCTGGGAAAACTAGTCAACAAAGGAAATAACCCTGTTCCAGTTGCATTATTTTTTCTCTCTTCCCGCATTCTTTGCTCTGCTTGCCCCTTCCTCTTAAATATCCACCTCAGCAGCCTCAAACTCACAGAATGGGGCTGGCCATTTTTCGCTATATGTTTGCTCTCCAATAAAGAACAGCTTCTTGTTGAGGTTGTATACTCTCTCTCTTTATGTCCTTCTAGTTGGTTCATCCCACATCTGACCAACAAATGGGGCCAAAATAGCCAGGAAGGTTTTGGAGTCCATAGACCCCAACCCTCTGCTCTGGGAGACCTTTTCTCCACCCCAGTCCACAGGACTGCCTGAGACTGACTGCTTGCCTATGGGGACTTCAGAGACTGCGGAAACAGGGCCACTCGCTGGTGTTTCTCCAAAACCCCTTGGTGAGTTCAGCCCAGCCACCGATCGCCTCATTGGGTAGTCCTCAGGATTGTGTTCTCCTATCTTCCTCCTCCTTGCCTTTCATACTGGGTTCTATTAAGAGGTTAAACATCCACCATGCTTAACTATACAGGCTTAAAGGTTATCAGTACACTACCTGAAGCTCTGGCTTTTGCATCTTTTTTCTTTGCAAGTGGTGCAGGCCCTGGGGAATTGGGGTCTTATTGACGCTTCTGAGTAAACTCAGCCTCCAGTCTTTTAGTCCTCTCTGGGTCCCCTACTCACTTTCCTATCCATAGTGACCTCCAGCAGAGGACTCATGCCATTTGATCCTTCCTCCATCCAAAATTCCATTGAAATTCACTAAGGCATCCAGGCTTAGTGGGGCAGCCTTTAATCCCAGCACTTGGGAGGCAGAGATAGGAGGATTGCTGTGAGTTCGAGGCCAGCTTGAGACTACATAGTGAATTCCTAGTCAGCCTGGGATACAGTGAGATTCTACCTCGAAAGAAAAATACAAACAAAAAATTCATTAAGGTAAGGCCCCAGACGCAGTCAAGACATGCCCTACACTGCTGTTCTTCTGGCCCAGTGGCCTCCAGCTATTAAGTCCTCAGCAGGTGGGGACAGGGGACAATTTCTCCCTGCACCCTGGGACCCAGTTTTCTTCTGGTACCAGGTGCCAGAGTCTAGCCTGGTTTTTCTGTGGTATCAGGTGGATTTGAGAGAGAGAAAGGGGAAGAGAGAGAGAGAGAGAGAGAGTGAGAGTGAATGGGCACACCAGGGCCTCCAGTCACTGCAAAGGAATTCCAGATTCCTGTGCCCCCTTGTGCATCTGGCTTACCTGGGCCCTGGAGAATCGAACTAGGGTCCTTTGGCTTTGCAGGCACATGCCTTAACTGCTAAGCCATCTCTCCAGCCCCACGAATTGATTTTTATGACACCAGATAAAGTAAACAGGACCTACTCATCAGCTCCACGCCTTCCTGGTGGGCATTCAGGCCTCTCCCACATGTTAGAGTCCTCCCAGAGGCAAAGGACAAAATTTTAAATTCAAACTACAAGCAACTGTGGCAGTCTTTAAGATTACTTAATTCAGAAAAGGAAGGAATCCTACCAAGTTCCTTCTACAAAGCCAGCATCACTCTGATACCAAAACCAGACAAAGATAGAACAAAAAAAGAAAATTATAAACCAATCTCCCTCATGAACATAGATGCAAAAATTCTCAACGAGGGCTGGAGAAATGGCTTAGCAGTTAAGGCAAAGATGTACAAGGTGGTGTATGTGTCTGGAGTTCATCTGCAGTGTCTGGAGACCCTGGAGCACCCTCTATCTCTCTCTGCTTCTTTCTCTCTCACTCTTTCAAATAAATAAAAATAAAAATAAATCACAACAAAATATTGGCAAATAGAATGCAAGAATATATCAGAAAGATCTTTGACACCAACCAAGTAGGCTTTATCCCAGAGATTCAGGGATGGTCCAACACACAAATCGATAAATATAATATGTTACATAAATGGACTGAAGGACAAAAATCACATGATTATCTCATTAGATGCATAAAAAGCATTTGACAAAATGCAACATTCCTTCATGATAAAAGTCCTACATAAAGACAACATAAGAGGAACATATGTCAACATAATAAAATCTATTTATGAGAAACCTACAGCCAACATACTAAATGGAGAAAAACTTGAAGCTTTTCCACTAAAATCAGGAACAAGACAAGGGTGTCCACTTTTATTTAATATAGTACTGGAAGTCTTAGCCATAGCAATAAGGCAAGAGATACACATAAAATGGATACAACTTGGGAAGGAAGAGATCAAATTATCATTGTTTGCAGTTGATGTGATTCTACACATAAAAGACTCTACCAGCAAACTATTAGAGCTGATAAACACTTATAGCAATGTAGTGGGATACAAAATAAAGACACAGAAATCAGTAGCCTTCATATATGCTAAAAACAAACACACAGAAGATTAAATTAGAGAATCACTCCCATTCACAATGGCATTAAAATAAACAAATAAATAAAATACCTCGGAGTAAGCCTAACCAAGGAAGTGAAATACCTCTACAATGAAAACTTTAAAACAGTCAAGACAGAAATTGTAGAAGAAACTAGGAAATAGAAAGACATCCCTTGTTCTTGGATTGGAAGAATCAATATTGTGAAAATGGCAATCTTACTAAAAGCAATCTACACACTTAATGCAATCAAAATTCCAATGGCATTCTTCATGGAAATAGAAAAAAAAATCCTAAAATTCATTTGGAAGCACAAAAGACCTCAAATATCCAAAACAATTTGAGCAACAAAAATAAGGCCAGTGGTATCACCATACCTGATTTTAACATATATTACAGAGATACAGTAACAAAAACAACATGGTACTGGCACAAAAAAAAAAAAAAAAAAGATATGTAGATCAATGGAACAAAATGGAGGACCTGCATGTAAGCCTGGGTAGCTACAGCCAACCTGATCTTTGGTTAAAATGCCAAAAATACTCATTGGAGAAAAGACAGCCTCTTCAACAAATGGTGCTGGGAAAACTGGATATGTACCTATAGAAGGATGAAAATAGATCTTTATCTCTCTCCACACACAGAATAAAGTCCAAATGGACCAAAGACCTTGTTATCAGACCTAAAGCTCTCAAACTGCTAGAGGAAAAAGTAGAGGAAACCCTTCAACATATTGGTCTTGGCAAAGACTTTCTGAATATAACCCCAGTTGCTCAGAAAATAACACCACTGATCAACCACTGGGACCTCATGAAATTACAAAGCTTTTGTACAGCTTTTTTTACAGGACACTGTAAATAGAGCAAAGAGGCAACCTACAGAATGGGATAAAAATTTTGCCAGCTATTCATCTGACAGAAGATTAATATCAAGGACATAAAAAGAACACAAAAACTAAATAATAACAAATTAAACAACCCAATTAAAAATGGGCTATGAGACTTCCGGTTAAGATAGCAGCATATGTACCACGCCAAAGCAGCCTAGGGGGGAAAAATACAAAAAAAAAAAAAAACAAAAAACAGTAAAATACACACTTTTACTAAAAAGTGAGGTGTATAGGAAATTGAAACTGCAGCGGAGAACTAGGAGAGATCCAGAGCATCCAGAGCCCACACAGACCAGCAGGAGCAACTCCAGCAGACCCGCAGACTGCGGCGACAGCGGCGTGGCAGCCAGCCACCAGGCTCAACTTGAGCTGCAGGAAAAGCCAGGTGAAGGGAGTTTCCACTCACACCAGAGCTCTCCACAAACTCAAGAAATGTGAAGGGAGAACAGCAGTGAACAACAGAGGAGCAGATCACAAGGTAGAAGAACACGCAGAACAGGGAGAGAACTAGAGCAGCATCGGCAGTCTCCCCTCCCCCACTGCCAGTGACCAGCTCCAGTGAACAGAGCAGCAGTCCAGGGACCTGGACAGGACTATGTGAACCAACAGTGGGACCCAAGCAGGAGCAGAAGTAACTGAGAATACACCAGGGAAGGGTCTCACCTGGTCACAAGCTGACTTGGAACCCTCAACACAACAGAAATCTTAACCTCCTTGTTGTCAGGATTAAGGGAGTGGGTGAGGCCCCACATAGCCTAAGGGACAGACAGAGGATCTGGTTGTGATAATACCTACTATTGGATAAATACCCTGAGCTGTTTTTCATTGAAAGTGTACATTGTTTACTTAAATTTTAGAAACTATCTGTATTTGGTTCCCCTCAGCCTACTTGAATACTCTGATAGCAGGCAAACCCAACACCTAGGATCACTTTTGGAGATACTCTGAGAGTCTTAAGAACCACACCTAGCACCTTAAGCTCCTACCCTGAAGATATATAACATCAGATTGATTGATACATCTCTTAATACCCAGCTACCTGGAAAATCCAATCATTAAATAATCCAAGATGCAAAAATATATACATTATAACACAAGAAACACCAAAAATCAAGACAATATAAATCCACCAAAAAGTATTAATGCATCAGAAATGATATCCAGTGAGAACGAGTTAGAGGAAATGCCTGAGAAAGATTTCAAAAGAATGATTATAAATATGTTCAAAGAACTCAAAGAAGATATCAAAGGAAGCAAAGAAGACACAGGATGCTAATGTAATGAAATAAAGAGGTCAATACTAGACATAAATAAGGAAATAGAAATAATTAAGAAAAACCAGTTAGAATTACTAGCAATAAAGGACACAGTTAATGAAATAAAAAACTCTGTAGAAAATCTCACCAGTAGAATGGATGAAGGAGAGGACAGAATATCTAAGCTAGAAGACCAGGTGGCAGATCTAATACAGTCCAACAAAGAGAAAGACAAACTAATAGAAAAGTATGAGTGGGAATTTCAAGATATTTGGGACACTATGAAAAGATCAAACATAAGAATTCAGGGCATAGTAGAAGGAGAAGAATTTCACTCCAAAGGCATAGTAGGCATCTTCAACAAAATCACAGAAGAAAATTTCCCCCAAATTGGGAAAGAGGTGCCAATGCACATACAGGAATCCTTTAGTACAACAGCCAGACAAAACCTGGAAAGAACCTCTCCTCGCCATATTATAATCAAACTACCAAACACACAAACCAAAGAAAAAATACTGAAAGCAGTCAGAGAGAAAAATCGAGTTACCTACAAAAGCAAGCCTATCAGTATTACAGCAGATTACTCAACACAAACTTTAAAAGCCAGAAGGGCGTGTAGTGATGTTTTCCAAGTCCTGAAAGATAACGACTGTCAACCAAGGTTACTTTATCCTGCAAAACTATCCATTCAAATAGACGGAGAAATAAGGACATTCCACGAGAAAAGCAAGCTAAAGGAGTATTTGAAGACAAAACCAGCTCTACAGAAAATACTTGAAAGAATCCTCCATGCTGAAGAAAAAGAAAGGCACACATATAAGGAACCAGGAAAAAACAAACAATACTCAAATACTAATTAACACAAGAGAGCAAAGGTAAAACCGGAAGAACTACAAAACATGGCAAAAATGAATACACATCTTTCAATGTTATCTCTTAATATCAACGGCCTCAATGCCCCAACCAAAAGACATAGGTTTGCAGACTGGGTAAAAAAGCAGGATCCTTCAATTTGTTGCCTCCTAGAAACCCACCTTTCTACAAAGGAGGGACACTATCTTAGGGTGAAAGGTTGAAACACTGTTTCAAGCAAATAGACCTAGAAAACAAGCAGGAGTTGCTATTCTAATATCTGACAAGGTAGACTGCAGTCCAACATTAGTTAAGAAAGATAAGGAAGGTCACTTTATACTGATTAAAGGCACCCTCCAACAGGAGGACATTACAATCCTAAACATATATGCACCTAATATGGGGGCCCCCAAATTCATCAAACAAATGCTATTAGAACTAAGGTCACAGACAACTCCAAACACAGTGGTAGTGGGTGACTTCAACACCCTACTCTTATCAACTGACAGGTCATCCTGGGAAAAAATAAACAGAGAGGCATCTGGACTAAATGAGGTCATAGAAGGAATGGACCTAACAGATATCTACAGGACATTTCATCCAAATGCTGCACAATATACATTCTTTTAAGCAGCACATGGAACATTCTCTAAAATAGACCATATATTAGGACACAAAGCAAATCTTAACAAATACAGGAAAATTGAAATAATTCTTTGCATTCCATCTGACCACAATGGAATCAAACTACAAATCAATAGCAAGAAAGGCTATAGAGTATACACAAAATCATGGAAATTAAACAACACACTACTAAATGATGAATGGGTAAATGACGAAATCAAGAAGGAAATCAAAAAATTCATAGAGTCAAGCGATAATGAGAACACAACATAACAAAATCTCTGGGACACAATGAAGGCAGTCCTAAGTGGTAAATTTATACCTTTAAGTGCCTATATTAAGAAATTAGAAAGGTCTCAAGTAAATGACCTAATGCTTCACCTTAAAGCCTTGGTAAAAGAAGAACAAGGCAAACCAAAAATCAGTAGATGGGAAGAAATAGTAAAAATTAAGGCAGAAATTAATGAAATAGAAACCAAAAAAAAAAAAAAAAAAAAAAAATCCAAAGAATCAATGAAACAAAGAATTGGTTCTTTGAAAGGATAAACAAGATTGGTAAACCCTTAGCAAATCTGACCAAAACAAAGAGAGAAGAGACACAAATTAATAAAATTAGAGGGAAAAAAGGTAACATCACAATAGATACCAAAGAAAGTTAAAAAATCATAGGGACATACTATCAAAGCATATACTCCACAAAGTATGAAAATCTGAAAGAAATGGAAGATTTCCTTGATTTATATGGCCTACCTAAATTAAATCAAGATGAGATTAATCACTTAAATAGACCTATAACAAGCATGGAGATCTAAGCAGTTATCAAAAATCTCCCAACTAAAAAAAGTCCAGGCCCAGATGGATTCACTTCTGAATTTTACCAGACCTTCAGGGAAGAATTAGCACCATTGCTTCTTAAGCTTTTCCATAAAATAGAAAGAGAAAGAACCCTACCAAAGTCCTTCTATGAAGCCAGCTTCACCCTGATACCCAAACCAGGCAAAGATAGAACAAAAAAAAAAAAAAAAGAAAATTACAGACCAATCTCCTTCATGAACATAGATGCAAAAATTCTCAACAAAATATTGGCAAACAGAATGCAAGAATATATCAGAAAGATCATTCACCCTGACCAAGTAGGCTTTATCCCAGAGATTCAGGGATGGTTCAACATACGCAAACCGAAAAATGTAATACATTATATAAATGGACTGAGGACAAAAATTACATGATCATCTCATTAGACACAGAGAAAGCATTTGACAAAATCCAACATCCCTTCATGATAAAAGTCCTACAGAGACTGGGAATAGAAGGAACATATGTCAATATAATAAAGGCTATTTATGACAAGCCTAAAGCCAGGGTATTTCTAAATGGGGAAAAACTGGAAGCTTTTCCACTAAAATCAGGAACAAGACAAGGGTGTCCACTGTCCCCACTTTTATTTAATATGGTACTGGAAGTCTTAGCCATAGCAATAAGGCAAGAGACACACATAAAAGGGATACAAATTGGAAAGGAAGAAATCAAGTTATCATTATTTGCAGATGACATGATTCTATATATAAAAAACCCTAAAGACTCTACCAGCAAATTGCAAGAGCTGATAAACACCTATAGCGATGTAGCAAGATATAAAATAAATACACAGAAATCAGTAGCCTTCCTATATGCTAACAACAAACACACAGAGGATGAAATCAGAGAATCACTCCCATTTACAATTGCATCAAAGAAAATAAAGTACCTTGGAATAAATCTAATCAAAGAAGTAAAGTATCTCTACAATGAAAACTATAAAACACTCAAGCGAGAAATTGCGGAAGACACTAGGAAATGTAAAAACATCCCTTGTTCCTGGATTGGAAGAATCAATATTGTGAAAATGGCAATCTTACCAAAAGCAACCTACACATTTAATGCAATCCCCATCAAAATTCCAATGGCATTCTTCACGGAAATAGAAAAAACAATCCAAAAATTCATTTGGAATCACAAAAAACCTCGAATATCTAAAATAATACTGAGCAACAAAAATAAGGCGGGAGGTATCACCATACCTGATTTTAACCTATACTACAGAACCATAGTAACCAAAACAGTATGGTATTGGCACAAAAGCAGACATATAGATCAATGGAATAGAGGACCCAGATGTAAGTCTGGGTACCTATATCCACCTGATATTCAATAAAAGTGCCAAAAATACTCGTTGGAGAAAGAACAGACTCTTCAGCAAATGGTGCTGGGAAAACCGAATATGTATCTGTAGAAGGATGAAAATAGATTCTTCTCTCTCTCCATGCACAAGAATTAAGTCCAAATGGATTAAGGACCTTAACATCAGTCCTGAAACTCTAAAACTGCTAGAGGAAAAAGTAGGGGAAACCCTTCAACATATTGGTCTTGGGAAAGACTTTCTGAATATAACCCCAATTGCTCAGGCAATAAAACCACAGATTAACCACTGGGACCTCATGAAATTACAAAAATTTTGTGCTGCAAAGGACACTGTGAATAAAGCAAAGGGGCAACCTACACAATGAGAAAAAAATCTTTGCCAGCTATATATCTGATAGAGGATTAATATCTGGGATATACAAAGAACTCAAAAAGCTAAATAATAAGAAATCAAACAAGCCAACTAAAAAATGAGCTATGGAACTAAATAGAGAGTTCTCAAAGAAGACATATGGATGGCATATAAACATCTGAAAAAATGTTCTACATCCCTAGTCATCAGGGAAATGCAGATTAAAACTACATTGAGATTCCATCTCACTTCTTTCAGATTGGCTAGAATCATGAAAACAAATGATCATAAATGCTGGTAGGTATGTGGAAAAAGAATAACCCTTCTACACTGTTGGTGGGAATGCAGTGTGATACAGCCATTGTGGAAATCAGTGTGGAGGTTCCTAAAACAGCTAAAAATTGATCTACCATATGACCCAGCTATAGCACTCCTAGGCACATATCCTAAGGACTCATCCCATTTCCTTAGAAGTACGTGCTCAACCATTTTTATTGCTGCTCAATTCATAATAGCTGGGAAATGGAACCAGCCTAGATGCCCCTCAACTGATGAGTGGATAATGAAGATATGGCACATTTATACAATGGAGTTCTACTCAGCAGTAAAGGAAAATGAAGTTATTCAATTTTCAGGAAAATGGATGGATCTGGAAAGGATTATACTCAGTGAGGTGACCCAGAAAGCCAAGCGCTGCATGTTCTCTCCTATATGTGGATCCTAGCTACAGATGATTGGGCTTCTGTGTGAGAAGGAAAAAACTCAGCACCAGAGTCCACTAAGTTAAAAATGAGATATAAGTGGAAGGGAGGAGGGTACTTAATAGGTTGGCATTGTATATATGTAAGTAGAAGAATAGATTAATGGAGGTGAAAAGGCCCAAAGTGAGGTCAGGGGAAGAGATTGAATAAAGGAATGGTGGAGGGACGGCTAATCAAAATCTAAGAGGATACAAATAAATCATGTGGAATCCTCCAGTTTGGGACAATGGAACACTCAGGAGCCATAGATCTTTGCTAGAAAATTTTCAGTGTGAGGGATGGGATACCTTCCAGTGAGCTGTTGGCCAGGGAGGTCCCTGATGCCTCCAAAACATTATAGGCCATTGCCGATGCCCTTGGTTTCCCACCAGGAATAGATGGTAAGACCCTATTGCTGAAGACTCCACATATTTGGGCTGCAAGGCCACTGAGAAATCCTGCTGGAACTGAGCTGATAACCTCCTCCATGTAGACCAGCTGACAGAAAGCTGGAAAAAGCCATTCTACATGTAGTTCAATGGGAGAAAGAGATACCACCAGTGAAGATACTCAACAGTGGACACTGCAAACCTTATATTTGGCCAGCCAGGCCAAATAAGCCAACGGGTGCAATAGTGGCACTTCTGTCATGGTGGAAACCAACTGCCCTCCAATTGGACTAGAGGCCCGCTCCATGGGGGGGAATGCATTCCTGATACTGAAAACTTAAAACAGGGTAGTCAGGAGCCCTAGGGGTGTAACATCTGCTGATGTCTGGAAAAATGTATATACTATGCTCATCAAACTGCCCAGTAAGCACTTCTCTTAATATTCATACCCTTATATTAATGCTACTCTCACTTTGGGTAGAGAATCTTCTCTTTTCAGATGGCAGTGACCTTGGGACGACTCAGAAGGTATCATAGTGCTGGATAGAAGTGACTGGAGTACCGAGTAACATCTCCATCACACCTTCCAAGGCTCAGGGTCTAATGCGGAAGAGGTGGAAGAAAGAATATAAGAGCCAAAGGAAGGGTAGGACTGCTTAAAACGTTCTCCCTCCAGACATGAAATGGCCTGGATATCCATGACCTCATAGTGCCTGACACTACTTAAAGAAGACCATCATAAGAGGAGGAAAAGATCTTGTCATCAAAATAAAAGAGAGACTGATTGAGATGGGGAGGGGATATGATGAAGAATGGAATTTCAAAGGTGAAAGTGGGGGGAGGGAGGGTATTACCTTGGGATATTTTTTATAATCATGGAATGTTAATAAAAATTTGGGAAACAAGCCAAAAAATAATAATAATAAGAGGAAGAAAAGTCATGTCATCAAAATAAAAGAGAGACTGATTGAGATGAGGAAGGGATATGATGGAGAATGGAGTTTTAAAAGGGAAAGTGGAGGGAAGGTATTACCGTGGGATATTTATTATAATCATAGAAGTTGCTAATAAAATTTTTAAAAAATAAAATAAAATAAATAAATATCTGTGTGAGCTGGGCATGATGGCGCATGCCTTTAACCCCAGCCCTCGGGAGTCAGATGTAGGAGGAGGGAGTCAGATGAGTTTGAGGCTACCCTGAGAATACAGAGTGAATTCCAGGCCAGCCTGGGATAAATAAATAAATAAATAAATAAATAAATAAATAAATAAATATGGGCTATGAGCCAGGCGTGGTAGCACACACCTTTAATCCCAGCACTTGGGAGGCAGAGGGAGGAGGGTTGCCATGAGTTCGAGGCCACCCTGAGAATACAGAGTGAATTCCAGGTCAGTCTGGGCTATAGCAAGACCCTACCTCAAAAAAACAAAAATAAAATAAAATAAAAATGGGCTATGGCACTAAATAGAGAGTCCTCAAAAGAAGAAATAAAGATGGCATATAAACACATAAAAAAATGTTCTACATCCCTAACCATCAGGGAAATGCAAATTAAAACTACATTGAGATTCTATCTCACTCCTATCAGAATGGCTGCCATCGTGAAAACAAATAAATGCTGGCAAATATGCAGAAAACAACAATGTTGGTGGGAATGCAATCTGGTACAGCCATTATAGAAATCAGTATTGAGGTTCTTAAGACAGCTAAAAATACATTTACCATATGACCCAATTATACCACTCCTAGGCATATATCCTAAAAACTCATCTCACTACCTTAGAGATACTGGCTCAACCATGTTTATTGCTGCTCTATTCACAATAGCTGGGAAATGGAACCAGCCTAGACGTCCATCAACTGATGAGTAGATAATGAAAATGTGCACATTTTTAAATGGAGTTCTACTCAGCAGTAAAGAAAAATGAAATGATGAAATTTGCAGGAAAATGGATGGATCTGGAAAGGATTATATTTAGTGAGGTAACCCAGGCCCAGGAAGTCAAATGTCACATGGTCTCTCTCATATGTGGATCCTAGCTATAAATGATTAGACTTTTATTTGAGTCAGAATAAAACTCATAATAAAATAAAAAGCAGAGGCCAGTAAAGCTACAAAGGGAATATAAAGGAAATAGAAAGGGAAGTAGGGGGGACTTAATAGGATGGTATTATATATATATATATGTGTGTGTGTGTGTGTGTGTGTGTGTGTGTGTGTGTGTAAGTAGAAGAACAGATTAATGTGGGTGGAAAGGCATAAGTGAGGTCAGGGGAAGAAACTGAATAAAGAAAAGGTGGGGGGAGGACTAATCAAAAATCTAAGAGGGTATGAATAAGTCATATGGAAACTTACTTTTTTGGACAATGGAACCAGAAGCCATAGATTGTTATTAGAAAATTTTCAGTGCCAGGTATCAGATACCTTTCAGTGAGTTGTTGGCCAGGGAAGTCCTTGATGCCTCCAAAACATTACAGACTATTATCGAGGTTCTGGGTTTCTCACCAGGAATAGATGGTAAGACCATATTGCTGAAGACTCCACAAACTTGAGCTGCACCGTCACTGAGAAATCCTGCTGGAGCTGAGCTGAAAACCTCCTCCATGTAGACCAGCTGACAGAAAGCTGGAAAACGCCACGCTGCATGCAGTTCAATGGGAGAGAGAGAAATCACCAGTGGAGATACTCAACAGTGGACACTGCAAGCCTTAAATTTGGCCAGCCAGGCCAAATGAGCCAATGGATGAAATGGTGGTATGTCTGTTATGGGGAAACCAACTGGTCTCTAATTGGAATGGAGGCCCACTCCACAGAAGGATATACATGCCTAATACTGAAAACAGGGGTAGTCATTTGCTCTAGGGGTGTAACGCCTGCTGGTATCTGGCTAAATGTATATACTATGCTCACCTAACTGCCCAGTAAGCACTTTTGTTAATGTTCACACCCATATATTAATGCTACTTTCACTTTTGGTTAGAGAAGTGCTGCAGTCAGGTTTGCATTGCTGGTAGAAATCACCTAATGAAGAGCAGCTTGTGGGAAAAAGAGGTTTATTTTCGCTTACAGGCTTGAGGGGGAAGCTCCATGATGGCAGGGAAATTGATGGCATGAACAGAGGGTAGACATCACCCCCTGGCCAACATAAGGTGGACAACAGGAACAGGAGAGTGTGCCAAACACTGGCAAGGGGAAGCTGGCTATAACACCCATAAGCCCACCCCCAACAATACACTGACTCCTGGAGGTGTTAATTCCCAAATCTCCATCAGCTGGGAACCTAGCATTCAGAACACCTAAGTTTATGGGGGACACCTGAATCAAACCACCACAAGAAGCTTCTCTTTTTAGATGGCAGTGACTTTGAAATGACTCTGAAGGCACCTTGGTGCTGAGAAAAGGTGACAGAGGAGTGCTCAGCACTGAAACATCTCTATCACACCTTCCAAGGTCCAGGGTTTATTGTGGAAGAGGTGGTGGAAAGAATGTAAGAGCCAAAGGAAGGGTAGGACTCCTTACAACGTGTTCCTCCAGACACAAAATGGCCTGGATATCCATGACTGCACAGTGCCTGACACTAGCTACACAAGACCATCACAATAGGAGGAAAATATGATGACATCAAAATAAAAGAGAGACTGATTGAGAGGGGCACATGTATGATGGAGAGTGGAGTTGCAAAGGGGAAAGTGGGGGGGGGGGGAGAGGGAGTTACCATGGGCTATTGTCTATAATTATAGAAGTTCTCAGTAAAAAAAAAAAAAAAAAAAAAAAAAAAAAAAGTTAAAATGAAAAGATTACTTAATTCCTTAAAAAATAATAATCAGGATAACAAGCTTTAAAAATATTGTCTATACTGATCATGTGGGAACACTGGCTCACAAATAAGTATTCATATAAATTTTAAAATACCAAATAACTCAATTGCTCACCACTTTAATACTCTAAATAACTACAATCATTTCTTAATTTTTTTCATTATTTTATTTTTCTTTCTTTCTTTCTTTCTTTATTTGACAGAAAAAGGGGGGGAGACAGAGAGAGAATGAGCATGCCAGGGCCTCCAGCCATTACAAATGAACTCCAGATGCATGCACCACCTTATGCATCTGGCTTACGTGGGTCCTGGGGAATTAGACCTGGGTCCTTTGGCTTTGCAGGCAAATGCTTTAACCACCAAGCCATCCTTCCAGCCCTATTATTTTGTTTTTGAGAGAGAAAATGCATATGCCCAAGCCTTTCAGCTGCTGTGGACAAACTCCAGAAGTGTGTGCCCCACCCCTTGTGCACATGTGCAACATTGCATGCTTTGCATGCCTGCATCACTTTGGATCTGGCTACATAAGACATGGAGATTCAAACATGCATTCTTAGGCCTTAACCACTAAGCCATTTCTCCAGCCCTATAACTACAATCTTAATGAAAGGACATCTCTTCTTAATTGTGTTTCATATTCTTTACCATGTCTAATGCTGGCCTGCCATGTCATGTCATATGTTCTATGTTTCATGTAGTCTGTCTTTATGTGTAACTAAATTATGGTCAATAATTGTTCTATCCAGGCATGGTGGTGCACATCTTTAATCCCAGCACTTGGGAGGCAGAGGTAGGAGGATCACTGTGAGTTCAAGGCCACCCTGAGACTACATGGTGAATCCCAGGTCAGCCTGGGCTAGAGCGAGACCCTGCCTCCAAAAATAGGGTGGGGGGGGGGGCTGGAGAGATTTCTCAGTGGTTAAGGCACTTACCTGCAAAGCCAAAGGACCCAGGTTTGATTCCCCAGGACCCATGTAAGCCAGATCTGCACAAGGTGGCACATGCACCTAGAGTTTGTTTGTAGTGGATGGAGGCCCTGGCATGCCCATCCTCCCTCTCTATCTATCTTACCTATCATCTATCTATCTATCTATCTATCTATCTATCTATCTATCTATCTATCTGCCTCTTTCTATCTCTCTCAAATAAATAAATAAATAATATCTAAAATTGAAAAATTGCTTAAAAATAGGCTTATGATATATTTAAAATAATTTACTTCTGTGCTTTTTGGCTTTATGCTTATTCATGCTTACTATAACCATAAACATGTTTATATGCCAGGGTTTGATCCTGCTTCTAAAAATGTCTACTGAACATTTATTATGACTTACATCTTTACAAAAGTGGCTAATTTGGGTTTACTGACAAAACACAATATGTTTTGTCTATATTTACAACTGTTAAGATACAATAGACATGCTTTCTATCTAGCCACAGCTTCCTAGGTTTTAAAATTAATTTCTCGGCTGGGTAAATTGCTTGGTGGTTAAGGTGTTTGCCTGCGAAGCCTAAGGACCCTGGTTCAAGTCCCCAGGACCCACATAAGCCAGATACACAAGGAGGCACATGCGTCTGGAGTTTGTTTGCAGTGGCTAGAGGATCTGGCATGCCCATTCTCTATCTGCCTCTTTCTCTCAAATAAGTAATTTTAAAAAATTAATTTCTAAAGCCAGGCATGGTGATGCACACCTTTAATCCCAGCACTCTGGAGGCAGAGGGAGGAGCATCGCCATGAATTCAAGACCACCCTGAGACTATGTAGTGAATTCCAGGTCAGCCTGAGCTACAGTGAGACCCTACCTCGAAATCCCCCCCCCCAAAAAAAATTAGTTCTTTTAGCTAGGCATGATGACGCACACCTTTAATCGAAGCACTCGGGAGGCATAGAGAGGCCATGAGTACAAGGCCACCCTGAGAATACATAGTGAATTCTAGGTTACTCTGGGCTAGAGTGAGATCCTACCTCAAAAAAAAAAAAAAAAAGTTGTTTAATCCTGATTGAGATAATTAAATTATATCCAAATACTGAGCTTATATGTTTTCTATCTGATAAAGCATAAAACACCTGTTTACAACAATAGGTTTCTTAAGTGTTCTACTCTTAAAAGTTTTCATATTGAGTAAAATTTTTGTTTGCTATAAATTTTTCTAATACAAAAAAATCCCTGGATCTAGAGCCGGGTGTGGTGGCGCGTTCCTTTAATCCACGCACTCAGGAGGCAGAGGTAGGAGGATTGCCATGACTTCAAGGTCACCCTGAGACTACATAGTGAATTCCAGGTCAGCCTGGGCTAGAGTGAGACTCTACCTTGCAAAACCAAAAAGAAAAAAAAAAAACAAAAACTGGGCCTAATTATATAAATTTTCACTGTGCCTGTAAAGTTAATTAAACTTTAGCTTTTCAGCCTAACGTACTTTCATTAGTTCCTCTAAAACTAAGACCTATTGATCTCTGGACCATGAAAGTAAAAACTATAAGCCTTAAAAATAAAACCTTAAAACCTGATAACTAAACTTCAAAATAAATCCCTAATCTCTATCATCTTTAAATTTAAAATTGTTTATGATCCAAATATTGCTTCAATACTAGTTTCTTATACTTCCTACCCTACTAAAGCCAAATCTTCATATTTCCAGAAATTTCAATCAAATTTTTATTCAAGTTAACAATTCCTTCTTCCATTCTTTTGCAGAAAACACCCTTGTTCTCTTACCTACCTCTATATTATTATTTTTTAACCATAGATGTAATATTCATGTCACCTATAAATGTCATGTTACATACAAAAAAGAAAATTCATACATAATTACCAGATTAGAATGGCTAATAGATTTTACAAGATCTAGGAATTTCTTTCCTGAAGGCTCTGATTAATATCGTTCTCTTGAAGAAGCTGCATTCTTGCCTAATTCAACATCATGACTAAGACTAAGCCAGCATGGTGGTGCATCCCTTTAATACCAGCACTCGGGAGGCAGAGGTAGGAGGATCGCCATGAATTCCAGGCCACCCTGAGACTACATAGTGAATTCCAGGTCAGCCTGGGCTAGAGTGAAACCCTACCTCAAAATTTTAAAAAGAAAAGACTCTAAGACAAAGCCTCTTAGCCATGTGGGACAAAAGCCTGTCGTGTGCACAAAGTAAAGTTTGGCAAATGGGAACCAAAAGCTGAGGCTCCTAAAAACCATACCTTGTGACTAGAACTTCAATGATGGACTACAGCAATTGTAGAGAAGTAAACATTACCAGTCCATAAATTAAATAATTTTGGGCTATATTAGTGTTTTAAAATAGCCATTTTGGGCTGGAGAGATGGTTTAGTGGTTAAGGCATTTGCCTGCAAAGCCAAAGGATCTTGGTTTGATTCCCCAGAACACACAGATGCACAAGGTGGAGCATGCGTCTGGAGTTTGTTTGCAGTGGCTGGAGGCCCTGGTGCACCCATTCTCTCTGTCAGATAAATTTTTTAAAAGAAATAAAATTAAATAGCCAGTTTATTAGCTTTTTCTGAATATGACTTAACATCTCTGTGACCAGTTGAGGCACCTCTTGTTCTGGGTTATAGTTTCAATAGACATAGTCTTATTAAATTAGACCTAAACAGACCATGCTTATTTCCTCCAAAGTAAAACTCATTCTCTTGTCTTCCAGGCCTCCCTCGTATTTACTGAGATTTTTTTCTTTTCCCATTATCATGTGTCAATCTTTATTTTCTCTTTAAAATTTTTTAAAATACTTTTGAATTTTAGACAGAGCGAGAGAGAGAAAGAGAGAGAGAGAGATAATTGCTACACTGGGGCCTCAGCCACTGCAATCGCACTCCAGACACTTGCGCCACCTAGTGTGCATGTGTGACCTTGCACTTGCCTAGCCTTTGTGTGTCTGGTTTACATGGGATCTGGATAGTCAAACATGGAACCTTAGGCTTCACAGGCAAGCATCTTTGCAAAGCCATCTCTCCAGCCTGAGTCAATCTTTTATTTGCCTACTTATAGAGTTTGTTTCAGCAGCTCCAGTTCCAAATGGTTTCAGAAGTACCTGTTGCTACTTGGAATTCTGAACCTGCTTCCCAGTATGTTTGTATGTTCAGAGCCACCTCTTGGGACAAGATTGAATCCATGCTGCTGCAGTCTCACTGGGCCATATATCTACCTTGACTCCCATAATAAAAATTGTGTGACCTGGGCTGGAGAGATGGCTTAGTGGTTAAGGTGCTTGCCTGTGAAGCCTAGGGACCCATGTTTGACTCTCCAGATCCCACACAAGCCAGATGCACAAAGTGATGCAAGCACAAGGTTGCACATGTGCACTAGGTGGCACACATGTCTGGAATTTGATTTCAGTGGCCGGAGGCCCTGGAAAACCAATTGTCTCTCTCTTTCTCTCAGTCATCTCTCACTCATTAAAAATATATATTTTTTAAACCATGTGACTTGGCAGGGTATGGTGGCATACGCCTTTAATCCCAGCACTCAGGAGGCAGAGGTAGGAGGAACCCTGAGACTACATAGTGAATTCCAGGTCAGCCTGGGCTACAGTGAGGCCCTACTTAGGAAAAAAAAAAAAAAAAAAGAAACTGTGTGACTAGAACCAGCTCCTGTAACATTCCTTCCCTGGCTTTCTATATAATGACAGAGTTGAGAATGTTAGAACCAGAATGACTCCATCATTAGACTCTGACTGACATTTCATTGTAATTCTGTTTCCCAAGAGTGACTCACCTACCCCTCTCTAGCCTCGGTTTCCAGATACAGATTTCTTTCTTTTTTTTTTTTTTTGATGGGGGGGAGGTTCAAGGTAGGGTTTCACTCTAGCCCAAGCTGACCTGGAATTCACTACGCCTTGAACTCACAGCGATCCTCTTACCTCTGCCTCCTAAGTACTGGGATTAAAGGCATGTGCCACCATGCCCAGCTTCAGATACAGATTTCTTCCTCACAAAACACAACCCTAAAGTTCTCCCAACACAGCTCCATCTTGGGGGACATATCCTGAGGTTTCTTGGTAGCTCTTCCCCTTGTTTCCTCCTTTTGTGTATGGCCAAAGATGCTAAAAATGACACCTGAGCTCATCCTCCCAAACTGGGAAGAAGATACTTAGGGTTCTTTCCTACAGTAGAGGGCATACATCAACTGCTTAATGTTACACAACCAGAAATGGCCAAGGACTGACGGCCCTGCCTCCAGCCCAAACCCCCTTACTATGTAGGTCCTATTTATCAATGAGTCAACTCTGTTAAAAATAATGTACCTCAAAACTCTCTATGGCCCCACACTCACAACAGATCACCACCTAATAATCTGCCTTTCACCTCCTATCCTTTTTCATATAAAAAAAAGAAAAACAGGCTGAAGAAATGGCTTAGTGGTCAAGTGGTTTTGCTTCAAAACCTAAGGACACAGGTTTGATTCCCTAGTACCCACATAAGCCAGGTGCACAAAGTGGCACATGCATCTGGAGTTCATTTGCAGTACTTGAGGCCCTACCACTCCCAAGAAAAAGAAAGACATCATGCCAGAATGTCCCTGACTCAAATGAACATCAGGCCAGATCCAACTCAAGCAAGACTCCACCCTGATCCAGATCACAAAGAGACAAGACTACACCCACACACTCCATCCCATTAGTCAGCAGGAAGCAGCTCAGAGACCCTATTTGATGACCCCTTTCCTTTTACTTGTACTCAGGGTCTGGAAGGTAAGGGCTAATAAGTCTGGGGGTCCCAGCAATCATTAAATGAGTCATAGAAAATTACTGGCACATACTGGCCTTGGAACAGGCTTTAACACAGAGGAAACTCTTTTGGGTTGTAAATAACTTCCCAAACCACAGCCTGCTAAGGTCACCTGAGGCACAGGAGTCATTGTCCCAGGCCACACAGGAACCATTTCCCCAAAACATGCAAACAGACTATCATTAAGAATTAGTCAGTCAGACTTTGGGTAAGAAGGTAAGATAGTGGTGTAGGAACCAGCCAAAGCAGCCTAGTGGGGAGGATAAGCAATAAAATCAAACATCCTTATACTAAAAGTGAAAGTGTATAAGAAATTATCAACCACAGCAAAGAAGTAGGAGAGACCCAGAGCTTCTGGAGACCACAGAAGCAGGTAGAAGCAGCTCCAGCAGTGGCATTGGTCTACTCAGCCACAAGGTTCTGCCTGAGCATCAGGAAAAGCCAGATGAAGGGATTTTCAACTCACTCATATCAGCCTCCTCACAAACTCAAGCAATAGGAAGGGCAAGACAGCAGAGACCAGCTAAGCAATTCATGGGAAAGAGGGTCACTGGAACCAGCAGTACAACTTCAGGTACCATCCACAGTCTCCCCTCCCCCCACCACCAGCACACGCTCCAGCAACCACCAGAGACCTACACAGCACCCAGCACAGGCTATCATAGCAGTGACCCACCAACCCCACCAGCCTACCTGAGCCCACAGAGCAGCAAAGAGAGACCCAAGCAGGCACACAGCATAGCTGAGACCAAAGCCATCCCAAAAGCTAATAGGACCTACTTATACCTGGTCAGTACCCACCACAAAACCTGGCATATAGCTGGGCATGGTGGCACATGCCTTTAATCCCAGCACTCAGAAGGCAGAGGTTGTAGGATTGCTGTGAGTTCAAGGTCACCCTGAAACTGCATAGTGAATTTCAGGTCAGCCTGAGCTAGAGTGAGACCATACCTCAAAAAGCCAATAAAAATTAAAATAAACTGGTGTATACAGGTGCATTGTAAGTGCTAATTGCACCTTACATACCAGGGTAGATTATGTGTTAAATCTGATGGATGGTCAGATTTGCCTTTCTTTAAAAAGCTATATTTTGGTGTTATCATGTGTTGCTTCCTGATTTATAGTGCCCTTGTCTCTTCTGTCATTCGTGAGGGCAGGGTCTTACTTGGCCACAAGCTGACCTTGGAACCCTTTATAGACCAGAAATCTCAGCCTCTTAATTGACAGAATTAAGGGTGTGGGGCAACATAACATCCTTAGGGACTTTGACTTTGTTAGAGGATCTATTTGTTTTAATACCCACTCTTGCATAAATGCTCCATGCTGGATTTGATTGAATGTTGAATATTACTAGAATACTTGTATAGCAGGTGAACCCAACACCTAGGTCACTTTTGCTGCTACTCTGAGAGTGTTTTAAGAGCCACACCTAACACCTTAAGCTCCTACCCTGAAGATATATAACATCAAATTTATACATCTGAGAATACTGCAGATAATTAGAAAACCTAAGCATCAAATTAATCCAGGATGCAAAAATTCTCTACATTACAATAAGAAAAAAAATCAAGACAATATAATTTCAACAAAAATAATAATTCTGCCAGGTATGGTGGCACACACCTTTAATCCCAGCACTTGGGAAGCAGAGGTAGGAGGATTGCCATGAATTCCAGGTCACACTGAGATTACATAGTCTGGAGTGAGATCCTACCTCAAATAATAGTAATAATAATAATTCCATCAGAAATGACCTCCAGTGAGACTGATTTAGATGAAATGTTTGAGATAGATTTCAAAAGAATGATTATAACGATGTTCAAAGAAATCAAAAGAATCAAAGAAGACACAGGAAACTAATTTAATGAAATAAGGAGGTCAATACAAAATATGAGTAAGGAAATAGAAATACTGAAGAAAAACCAAGCAGAAATACTAGCAACGAAAAACACAGTAAGTCAAATAAAAAACTCTGTAGAGAGTCTCACCAATAAGAATGGATCAAGGACAGAACAGAATATTTAAACTAGAAAACCAGGTGATAGATCTGATACAGTCCAACAAAGAGAAAGATAAGCTAACAGGAAGGTATGGATGGGAATTTCAAGTTATTTGGGACACTATGAAAAGATCAAATACAAGAATTCAGGGAATAGCAGGAGAAGAATTTCACTCCAAAGGCATAGTAGATGTTTTCAACAAAATCACAGAAGAAAACTTCCCCCAAGTTGGAAAAGAGACACCAATGCAGATACAGGAAGCTTTTAGAACACCAAACAGACAAAACCTGGAAAGAACCTCTCTTCACCATATTATAATTAAACTACCAAACACGCAAACCTAAGAAAATACATTGAAAGCAGTTAAACAAAAAAAGCAAGTCACGTACAAAGGCAAGCCCATCAGGATAACAGCAAATTACTTAACACAAACTTTAAAAGCTAGAAGGGCTTGGAATGATAACAACTGTAAACTAAGAATACTTTATCCAGCAAAGCCATACATCCAAATTGATGGAGAAATAAGGACATTCTACAACAAAAACAGGCTAAAGGAATATATGACAAGTAAGCCAGCCCTACAGAAAATGCTTAAAGGGATCCTGCATGCTGAAGAGAAAAGAAAGCACACATATGAGGAAAAAATAAACCATACTCAAATAACAGTTAATACAAGACACTAAAGTGAACACAGAAAGCACTACAAAACAAAAAGAATGCCAAGAATAAATAACATACCTTTCAACAATAACTTAATATCAATGGCCAAAGATACCAGCTTATAGATTGAATTAAAAGTCAGGATCCTTCTATTTTTTGCCTCCAAGAGACTCACCTCTCCATAAACAAACAAACACTAGCTGGGCGTGGTGGTGCATGCTTTTAATCCCAGCACTTGGGAGGAAGAGGTAAGAGGATCACCTTGAGTTCAAGGCCATCCTGAGACTACATAGTGAATTCCAGGCCAGCCTGAGCTAGAGTGAGACCCTACCTTGAAAAACCAAACAAAACTAAAACCAAATTAAAAACAAACACTATTTTAGGGTGAAATGATGGAAAACAGTATTTCAAGTAAATGGATTTAGGAAACAAGCAAGTGTTGCTATTCTAATATCTGACAGGATAGACTCGAAACCAACATTAGTAAGGAAAGATAAAGAAGGTCACCATACACACACACACACACACACACACACATATATTTTTTTAACGCACTTCAGATACATGCACCACTTTGTGCATCTGGATCACGTGGATACTGGGGAATCAAGCCTCGAACTGGGGTCCTTAGGTTTCACAGGCAAGTGTTTAACGGCTAAGCCATCTCTCCAGCCCAGGTCTCTTCATAACTTCATATTGATTAAAGGAAATTCAACAGGAAGACATTACAATTCTAAACATATATGCACCTAACATGTGTGCTTCCAATTTCATCAAAAAGTATTAGACTTAAGGTCACACAATTGTAGTGGGGAATTTCAATACCCCACTCTCATAAATGGACAGGTTATCAGAGTACAAAATAAACAGAGAGGGCTGGAGGGATGGCTTAGCATTAAGGCGTGTGCCTACAAAACAAAAGGACCCTGGTTCAATTTCCCAGGACCCACATAAGCCTTGTGCATAAGCACAAGGTGGCACATGCATCTGGAGTTTGTTTGCAGTGGCTGGAGGCCCTGGCATGCTCATTCATTCTCTCTCTCTCTCTCTCTCTGTCATAAATAAAACTTTAAAAAAATTAAAAACTAAAAAAATAGAGAGACATCTATATTAAATGATGTCATAGAACAAATGAACCTAACAGATATCTACAGAACAGTCCATCCAAATGCTGCAGAATACACATTTTTCTCAGCAGTACATGGAACATTCTCTAAAATAGACCATATATTAGGACACATCTTAGCAAATACAGGAAAATTAAAATAATTCTCTGTACTCTGATCACAATGGGATTAAACTTCAAATCAGCAACAACAACAACAACAAAAAACTACAGAGCATACACAAAATCATGGAGACTAAACAGTACACTACTGAATGATGATTGTTCATTGAAGAAACCAAAAAGGATATCAAAAAATTCATACAATCAAGCCAGGTGTGGCAGCACACACCTTTAATCCCAGCACTTAGGAGGCAGAGGTCCTCACCTTCCATCTTGTTTGAGGCAGGGGCTGTCATCCACTGCTGCATGTACCAGGCTTGCTGACCTGTGAGTTTCTGATGATTCTCCTGTCTCCACCTCCCATCTTGCCATAGGAGCTCTGAGGTTACAGATGCATGCTGCTATGTCTAACTTTACATGGATATAGCCTGTCCCCACCAGGGCATCTGACCACCTCCCCAGTCAGGGACTTTTGATCAGGTTTATTTCAGGCATAAATTCCCTTCCAAGAGGCCTCAAATGCAATCCAAAAGTAATTGGTTAACAGTCATGCCACTATTACACTAGTGCACACATCTTGCCTGGCTGGTCAGTTGTGTAGCTCACAGGGTCCAGTGTTGGTTAAGACTGTTGATGACTTCTCTCTTGCAACAGCCTGCATGGTACTTTACAGCACTATGACAGCTAGCCAGCAGGGAGGAGGCTTTCAGCTTAACTCCAGGTTCATTTGTCTGTGTCTTTCAGTTGAAACATGTGGTGTTTCAGCAATAGGATCTTACCAGTCTGCCACCTCATTTTCAAAAATATTTATTTATTTATTTGCAAGCAGAGAAAGAGGAGAGAAGAAAGAGAGAATTGGTGTGCCAGAGCCTCCAACCACTGCATGTTCCACTTTGGGCATCTGGCTCTATGTGGGTACTGGGGAATTGAATCAGGGTAGTTAAGCTTTGCAGGTAAGTTCCTTAACTGCTAAGCCACCTCTCCAGCCCTTGTTGTATTGTATTGTATTGTATTGTATTGTATTGTATTGTATTGTATTGTATATTTTGAGGTAGGGTCTCACTCTAGACCAGGCTGACCTGAATTTACCATGTAATCTCAGGCTGGACTCAAACTCACAGTGATCCTTCTACTTCTGCCTCCTGAGTGCTGGGATTAAAGGTATGCACCATCACACCCCACCCTTGTTTTATTTTTGAGGCAAGGTCTCACTCCAGGCCAGGCTGACCTGGAATTCACTATGTAATCCCAGGTTGGCCTCAAACTCATGATGATCCTCTTACCTCAGCCTCCCAAGTGCTGGGACTGGGGCATACACCACCACACCCGGTTGCCCCTTCTTGATGTTCATGGCTCAAATCAAATGTCACCTCTCTCCTGCCACTCCAGCTTGTCATACACACAGTTGTCATTTGTCCTACATTTTTGCCTGTATGCTCCATGGTTTGTCACTGCTGTATCCCTAGGGAGCCAGCAGTTGCTGGCAGGTCTGTAAATGGGATAGGTGTGGACCCACACACAGGCCTCTCTCAGATGTGACCACCAGGGGGTGCATGCAGGTAAGAAATAGCTGTTGCTGTTCCCAGAGCAAGGTGGCCTGGACAGGCTGAGGACAGTGCCAGACCCTGCTTCTCTTCTTGGGCATTCTTGCTGCAGCCTAACAATGACAGATGTGGAAACTGAGGCTTGGAAATGTTATAGGTTCTAAAAGCATCCCTATCAACATATTGTTGCCAGCCACACACACATAAAGAGGTACAGGTGCCAGGGGCCCTGGTTAAGAGGAATGCTTGCCAGAAAACAATACCCATCATATCCTGTCAAAGAAAACCAACTCAGAAACAGTTAGAGGTAGATGAATCCTTCTCCATTCACAAAAGGAGGCACTGGGAGTGAGAAGGGAAACCACTGTCTAAAGTTTTTTATTATTATTATTTACTTTATCATTGACAAGTTCCATAATTATAGACAATAACCCATGGTAATTCCCTCCATCCCCCCCCCCATTTTCCACTTTGAAACTCCACTCTCCATTCTACCCCTTCCCATTTCAATCAGTCTCTCTTTTATTTTGATGTGATCAACTTTTCCTCCTACTATGATGATCTCATGTAGGTAATGTCACATACTGTGGGGTCATGGATATCCAGGCCATTTTGTGTCTGAAGGAGCATGTTGTAAGGAGTCCTACCCTTCCTTTGGCTCTTACGTTCTTTCCATCACCTTCCACAATGGACCCTGAGCCTTGGAAGGTGTGATACAGATATTTCAGTGCTGAGAACTCTGTCATGTCTCAGCACTGTGGTGCCTTCTGAGTCATTAGAAGGTCACTGCCATCTGAAAAGAGAAGCTTCTCTAGCCAAAAGTGAGAGTAGCATTAATCTATGAGTCAAAACATTAAGAGGAGTGCTTACCAGGCAGTTTAAGGAGCATAGTATATTCATTTAGCCAGATACCAGCAGACATTACACCTCTAGGGCTCATGACTACCCCACCATAGGTTTTCAGTATCAGGCATGTATTCCCTCCCATGGAGTGGGCCTCCAGTCCAATTAGAGAGCAGTTGGTTTCCCCCATAACAGACATGCCACTATTGTATCTGTTGGCTCATTTGACCTGGTTGGCCAAATTTAAGGCTTGCAGTGTCCACTGTTGAGTAGCTCCACTGGTGATTTCTCTCTCTACCCCTTGATCTGCATGCAACATAGCATTGCCAGCTTTCTATCAGCTGGTTCACACAAAGGAAGTTTTCAGATCAGCTCCAGCAAGAGTTCTCAGTGACCTTGCAGCCCAAATATGTGGAGTCTTCAACAATAGGGTCTTACCATTTATTCCTAGCGGGAAACCAAGAGCCTCAGCAGTGGTCTGTAAATGTTTTTGGAGTATCAGCGACATCCCTGCTTAACAACTCACTGGACGGTATCCTATCCCTGGTGCTGAAAATTTTCTAGTAATAATCTATAGTTTCTGGATGTTCCATTGTCCAAAAAAGTAGGTTTTCATATGGCTTATTCATACCCTGTTAGATTTTCATTAGCCCTCCTCTGACCTTTTCTTGATTTAGTCTCTTCCCCTGACCTCACTTAGGCCTTTGCACCACCATTAATCTGTTCTTCTACTTACATATATACAGTATCATCCTATTAAGTCCCTCCTCCTCCCTCTCTTTCTATTCCCTTTATATCCCCTTTCTAGCTTACTGGCCTCTGCTACTGAGTTTTCTTCCACCTCACATAGAAGTCCAATCATTTGTAGCTAGGATCCACATATGAGAGAGAACATGTGACATTTGGATTTCTGGGTCTGGGTAACCCCACTTAGTATAATCCTTTCCAGGTCCATTCATTTTCCTGCAAATTTCATCATTTCATTTTTCTTTACTGCTGAGTAAAACTCCATTGTATAAATGTGCCATATCTTCATTATCCACTCATTAGTTGAGGGATATCTAGGCTTGTTCCATTTCCTAGCTATTGTGAATGGAGTGGCAATAAACAGGGATGAGCAAGTACTTCTAAGATAGTAAGACAAGTCCTTAGGTTATATGCCTAGGAGTGGTATAGCTGGGTGATATGGTAGATCTATTTTGAGCTATCTCAAGAACCTCCACACTGATTTCCACAATGGCTGAACCAGATTGCATTCCCACCAACAGTGTAAAAGGGTTCCTCTTTTTCTGCATCCTCACCAGCATTTACATGATGGTAGCCATTCTGACAGGAGTAAGATGGAATCTCAAAGTAGATTTAATTTGCATTTCCCTGATGACTAGGGATGTATAACAGTTTTTTAGACATTTATATGCCATCTGTATTTCTTCTTTTGAGAATTCTCTATTTAGTTCCATAACCCATTTTTTAATTGGGTTGTTTGGGTTTTTTAATATTTTATTTTTATTTATTTATTTGACAAGAGAAAGAGACTGAATCAGGCCGCAGGTGGAGGGGAAGGGGTGGGCCTCGGAGATCTCACTGGTAGTTGGTTCCCCAGCTGCTCCTTTGCCCTGCTCAAGATTGGTCTCTGTGCAAACACTTCCAGTCTCTGTGGAAAGACTTCCGTGGTGTCACCTCAGACACCTGTGACCTGCCAGAGCTGGAGATTCTGACGGGTGACCCAAGAACCATCTGGAAGTCAGAAATGAACTCTGTGACCTTGCAGGATGTGGCTGTGAACTTCAGCAAGGAAGAGTGGGCTTTGTTGGATCCTTCCCAGAAGAAACTCTACAGAGATGTCATGAAAGAAGTCTTCAGCAACTGGGCTTTTCTCTGGGTCTGTATTTTAAGAAACAAGCATAGAGACCAAAGCATTGAAGATCAGAATAAAAGACCTAGAAGAAATCTAACATGCAACATATCTCACTTTGGATGTCAACCACATATCATTGAGGAATACAGAGAGAAACAATATGAACTTAGACAATACAGAAAGCTCTCAGCTTCTTTCACAGGTGTTCAAAGGGAAATGGGACACACTGGAAAAGGACCCCCAAATTATATGACACATGGAAAAGCCTTCAGCCTTTCTAGTTCTAATAGAAACCTTAAAGAGGTTCATGGTGGAGAGAAACCCAATGAACAGAAGCAATTTGGTACAACCTTCTCTCCATCCATTTTCATCTAAAAACATAAGCGAACTAGTAAATGCCAGAAACTGTACAAATGTAAACATTGTGGGAAAACCTTCACTTTATCTGTTTCCATTAAAAGACATGAACAAGCTCATACTGGAAAAAAGCCCTATGAATATAAGCAATGTAATAAGACCTTTCTTTATCAGGAAAGCTTTCAAGCCCATATGAGTTAAACACACTGGAAGTGGAAATTTCTAGTGTAAGGTATGTGAGAAAGCATTTCCATATCCCAGCTTGCTTAGAGTACATCAAAGAGCTCATACTGGAGAGAAGCCCTATAAATGTGAACAGTGTGATAAAGCTTTCTCTGCTCCTACTTCCTTTAAATGACAAGAACAATATCACACTGGAGAAAAGCCCTATGAATGTGAACAGTGTGGCAAAACCTTCTTTACTCTCATCAGTGTTAAGAGTCACCAGAAGTCTGTGCATTCTGAAAATGGATGTTTGAAATTTAAAGTATGTGGGAAAACATTTCATTTTCTCTGCATTTTTAGAAGACATGAAAGATCTCATACTGGAGAGAAGCCTTATGAGTGTCAGCAGTATGGTAAAATCTTTGGAGTTTCCAGTTGTTTTCATAGACATAAACAGAGTCATAGTGAGGAAAAGCCCTATCAGTGTAAACAGTGTGATAAAAGATTCAAATGTCCACATTCCCTTCAAGCTCATGAAAGAACTCATATGGGTGAGAGACCCTATAAATGCAAAGATTGTGGTAAAACCTTCAGTTATAGCAGTACATTTAGAAGACACAAAAGAAGTCACACTGGAAAGAAGCTCTATGCATGTAAACTGTGTGGGAAAGGCTTCACTCCTTCCACTTCCCTTCGACACCATAAAAGATTTCATACCAGAGAGAAGCCCTATGAATGTAAATACTGTGGTAAAGTCTTCTCTACCGCTTATATTAAAAAAAAAAAAAACATGAGAAATAACTCACCTTGGAATCACCACACAATTTTTAAAAAAAGTAGCTGGGCATGGTGGCATAAGCCTTTAATCCAAGCACTTGGGATGCAGAGGTAGGAGGATTACCATGAGTTCAAGACCACCCTGAGTCTACATAGTGAATTCCCAGTCAGCCTAGACTACAGTAAGACCCTACCTCAAGAAATCAAAAAAAAAAAAAAAAAAAAAAGTAAAACTTTCTAGTACCCTTGCTCTTAGCCAGAAGTCTTAAGAAGCAACAAGTCTTCTATTAATACAGTGCCTTTTGTAAATATAAAAGAATGACTTCCAGTAAAGATGGTGGCGTAGGAACCATGCCAGAGCAGCCTAGGGGAGAAAAAAAAAAACAGCAAGATACACTCTTCTACTAGAAAGTGCAGTGTATAAGAAATTATCAAATATAGCAGAGAAGTAGGAGAAATACAGAGCATCTAGAGCCCACAGAAGCAGGCAGAAGTGGCTCCAGCAGTAGCAGAACCAGGTCCGCAGAACCACAGCCACCAGGCTTGGCCTGAGCCACAGAAAAAGCCAGATGAGGGGATTCTCCACTCACACAGGCTGGCTCGCAGACTCAAGAAATGTGAAGGGAGGATGGCAGGGAAGAACAGAGGAGCAGCTAGTGAGGAAGAGAATCATGTAGACCAGTGGGAGAAGTAGAGCCACCCTCCACAGCCTCCCCTTCCCGACCTCCAGTACAAGCACCAACAAGCACCAGAGACCAGAGGAAGGCAACTCACCTGCACAGCACCTAGCACCTGGCACCTGGCATAGGCAACCAGAGCAGCGATCCAGCAACCCAGCCAGCATACCTGAGCCCACAGCACAGTAAAGAGGGACCCAAGTGGGAGTGCATAACTGAGACCAAAACAATCCCAAAAGGCAACTAGGATTACACCAGGTCAGTACCCATGAAATAAGCCTGGTATATAGGCTTGAATCAGAAGTGCTAATTTTACCTTCCATATCACGATAAATTATATGTTAAATTTGATGGATGGTTGGACTTGCCATTCTTAAATAAGCTATATTTGGGGCTTGTCATTTGTTGCTTCCTGATTTATACTGCCTTTGTTTCCTCTTCTATTGCTCATTAGGGAAGGGACTCACTTGGACACAAGCTGACTTAGACCAACAATCTTAGCCTCCTACTTGACATGATTAAAGGTGTGGGGCAACACACATCTGAAGGGACTGTGACATTGTTAGAGAATCTGGTCATCATAATACCTACTCCTGCATAAATACTCTGTGCTGTTTTTCATTAAACGTGTACATTGTTTAGTTAAATTTTAGAATCTGCCTGTATTTTGCTCCACTCAGCCTACTTGAATACTCTCATAATAGGCAAGCCCAACACCTAGGGTCACTTTTGCAGTACTCTGAAAGTCTTAAGAGCCACACCTAGCACCTTAAATTCCTACCCTGAAGATATATAACATCAGATTGATTGATACATCTAATAATACTTCAGATAATTAGAAACTCCAAGAATTAAATTAATCCAAGATGCAAAAATATGTACATTATAACACAAGAAACACAAGAAACACAAAAAATCAAGACAATATAAATGCACCAAAAAGTATTAATGCATCACAAATTACCTCCAGTGAGGTCAAAGAGGAAATCAAAGAAATGAAAGAAGACACAGGAATAATGAAATAAGGAGGTCAATACAAGACATAAATAAGGAAATAGAAATAATAAAGAAAAACCAGTTAGAATTACTAGCAATGAAAAACACAGTCAATGAAATTAAAAAAAAAAAAAAAACTCTGCAGAAAATTTCACCAGTAGAATGGATGAAGGAGAGGACAGAATGTCCAAACTGGAAGATCTAATAAGTCCAACTAAGAAAAAGACAAACTAATAGGAAAGTATCAATATGAATTTCAAGATATCCAGGACACTATGAAAAGATCAAACATAAGAATTCAGAGTATAGTAGAAGGAAAAGAACTTCACTCCAAAGGCATAGTAGGCGTCTTCAACAAAATCATAGAAGAAAACTTCCCTCAAATTGTGAAGGAAATGCCAGTTCAGATACAGGAAGCCTCTAGAACACCAAACAGACAAAACCTGGAAAGAACCTCTCATCACCATATTATAATTAAACTACCAGACATACAGACCAAAGAAAATATATTGAAAGCAGTTAGAGAGAAAAAGAATTTGACAAAATCCAACATCCTTTCATGATAAAAGTCCTACAGAGACTGGAAATAGAAGGAACATATCTCAATATTTATGACAAGCCTACAGCCAACATAATACTAAATGGAGAAAAACTTGAAGCTTTCCCACTAAAATCAGGAAAAAGACAAGGGTGTCCACTGGCCCCACTTTTATTTAATATAGTACTTGAAGTCTTAGCCATACCAATAAGGCAAGAGACACACATGAAAGGGATACAAATTGGAGAGGAAGAGGTCAAGTTATCATAATTTGCAGATGACTTGATTCTGTACATAAAGGACCCTAAAGACACTACCAGCCAACTGTTAGAGCTGATAAATACCTATAGCCATGTAGCAGGATACAAAATAAACACACAGAAATCAGTAGCCTTCCAATATGCTAACAACAAACACACAGAGGATGAAATCAGAGAAGCACTCCCATTCCCAGTTGCATCAAATAATAATAATAAAAATAAAGTACCTTGGAATAAACCTAACTAAGGAAGTGAAGGATCACTACAATGCAAACTTTAAAACACTCAAGCAAGAAATTGCAGAAGACACTAGTAAAAGGAAAAACATCCCTTGTTCCTGGATTGGAAGAATCAATATTGTGAAAATGGCAATGTTTCCAAAAGCAATCTACACATTTAATGTAATCCCCATCAAAATTCTAATGGCATTTTTCACATAAATAGAAAAAACAATACAAAAATTCATTTAGAATCACAAAAAACCTCGAATATATAAAATAATACTGAGCAACAAAAATAAGGCTGGTGGTATCACCATACCTGATTTTAACCTATACTACAGAGCCATAGTAACAAAAACAGCATGGTACTGACACAAAAAGAGACATGTAGGTGAATGGCACAGAATAGAGGATGCAGATGTAAGTCTGGGTAGCTATAGCCACCTGATATTTGACAAAAATGCCAAAAATACTTATTGGAGAAAAGACAGCCTCTTCAGCAAATGGTGCTTGGAAAGCTGGATATGTATATGTAGAGGGTTGAAAACAGATCCTTATTTCTCTCCATGCACAAGAATTAAATCCAAATGAATCAAAGGCCTGAAACTCTGAAAGTGCTACAGGAGAAAGTAGGGGAATCCCTTCAAATATTGGTCTTGGCAAAGACTTTCTGAATATAACCCCAATCGCTCAGGCAATAAAACCACAGATTAACCACTGGGACCTCATGAGATTACAAAGCTTTTGTATGGCAAAGGACACTGAATAGAGCAAAGAGGCAACCTACAGAGTGGGAGAAAACCTTTGCCAGCTAAACATCTGACAGAGGATTAATATGTAGGATATACAAATAACTCAAAAAATTAAATAAGAAATGAAACAAGCCAATTAAAAAACAGGCTATGGAACTAAATAAATTCTGCATCCCTAGTCATCAGGGAAATGCAGATTAAAACTATGTTGAGCCGGGCATGATGGTGCATGCCTTTAATCCCAGCACTCGGGAGGCAGAGGTAGGAGGATCACCGAGAGTTCAAGGCCACCCTGAGACTACATAGTTAATTCCAGGTCAGCCTGGACCAGAGTGAGACCCTACCTTGTAAAACCAAAAAAAACAAAAAAACAAAAAAAAACCTATGTTGAGATTCCATCTCACTCCTGTCAGATTGGCTACCATCATGAAAGCAAATGATCATAAATGCTGGTGAGGATGTGGAAAAAGAGGAACCCTTCTACACTGTTGGTGGGAAAGCAATCTGGTCCAGCCATTGTGGAAATCAGTGTGGAAGCTCCTGAGACAACTAAAAATAGATGTACTATATGACCCAGCTGTAGCACTCCTAGGCATATATCATAAGGACTCATCTCACTACCATAGAGATACTTGCTCAACCATGTTTATTGCCACTCTACTCACAATCGCTGGGAAATGGAACCAGCTTAGATGTCCCTCAACTGATGAGCGCATAATGAAGATATGGCACATTTATACAATGGAGTTCTACTCAGCAGTAAAGAAAAATGAAGTTATGAAATTTGCAGGAAAATGGATGGATCTGGGAAGGATTATACTAAGTGAGGTAACCCAGGCCCAGAAAGCCAAATGTCGCATGTTCTCTCTCATATGTGGACCCTAGATACACATGATTGTACTTCAGTGTGAGTAGGAAGAAAACTCAGTAGCAGAGGCCAGCAAGGTAGAAAGGGGATATAAAGGGAATAGAATGGAAGGGAGGGGGAACTTAATAGGATGGTATTGTATATATGTAAGTAGAAGAACAGATTAATGGGGGTGAAAAGGTCTAAGTGAGGTCAGGGGAAGCGATTGAGTAAAGTTAAGGTGGAGAGAGGGCTGTTCAAAATCCAAGAGGAAAAAAATAAATCATATGAAAACCTACTTTTTTGGAGAATGGAACACTCAGGAGAAATAGATCCTTACTAGAAAATTTTCAGGCCAGGGATGGGATACCTTCCAGTGAGTTGTTGGACAAGGAGGTCCCTGATGCCCCCAAAACATTACAGGCCATTGCCAAGGCCCTTGGTTTTTCACCAGGAATAGATGGTTAGATTCTGTTGCTGAAGACTCCATATACTTGGGCTACAAGGTCACTGAGAAATCCTGCTGGAGCTGAGCTGAAAACCTCCTCCATGTAGACCAGCTGACAGAATGCTGGAAAAAGCCACACTGCATGCAGTTCAATGGGAGAGAGAGAAATCACCAGTGAAGATACTCAACAATGGACACTGCAAGCCTTACATTTGGCCAGCCAGGCCAAATGAGCCAACGGGTGCAGTAGTGGCACATGTGTTATGAGGGAAACCAACTGCCCTCTAATTTGACTGGAGGCCTGCTCCATGAGAGGGTATACATCCATGATACTGAAAACCTACAACAGGGGCAGTCACGAGCCCTAGGGGTGTAACATCTTTTGCTGTCTGGCTAAATGTATATACTATGCTCACCAAACTGCCCAGTAAGCACTTTTCTTAATGTTCATACCCATATATTAATGCTACTGTTACTTTCAGCTAGAGAAACTTCTCTTTTCAAATGGCAATGACCTTGGGTTGACTCAGAAGGCACCATGATGCTGAGAAGAAGTGACAGAGGAGTGCTCAGCACTGAAATATCTCTATCACGTCTTCCAAGGCTCAGGGTCCATTGTGGAAGAAGTGGTTGAAAGATTGTAAGAGCCAAAGGGAGGGTAAGACTCCTTACAATGTGCTCCTCCAGACACAAAATGGCCTGCATACCCATGACCTCACAGTGCCTGACACTACCTACACAAGACCATCATAATAGGGGGGAAAAATTATGACATCCAAATAAAAGAGAGACTGATTGAGAGAGGAAGGGGATATGATTGAGAGTGGATTTCAAAATGGAATGTGGGGGAGGGGGAATTACCATGGGATATTGTTTACAATCATAGAAGTTGTAAATAAAAATAAATAAATAAAATAAATAATAAAGTGATCTTCCTTATCTTTCCTAACTAATTTTGGGCTGATGTCTACCCTACCCAACATTTGGATAGCGACACCTGCTTGTTTTCTAGGCCCATTTGTTTAAAACACTGTTTTCCAACCTTTCACCCTAAGATAGTGTCCATCTTTTGTGGAAAGGTGAGTTTTTTGGAGGCAACAAATTGAAGGATCCTGTTTTTGTTTTTAGTTTAGTTTTTTTTTTGTTTGTTTGTTTGTTTTGTTGTTTGGTTTTTGGTTTTTTTTTGAGAGGGGGAAGAGGCAGAGAGAGACAAAGAGAGAGAAATAATGGGCACGCCAGGGCTTCCAGCCACTGCCAATGAACTCCAGATAAATGAACCACCTTGTGCATCTGGCTCACATGGGTCCTGGAGAATTGAACCAAGGTCCTTTGGCTTTGCAGGCAAGCACCTTAACCAGTAAGCCATCTCTCCAGTCCAGGATCCTGCTTTTTAACCCAGTATACAAACCTGTGTCTTTTGGTTGGGACATTTAGGCCTTTCATATTAAGAGTTATTATTGAGGGCTGGAGAGATTGCTTAGCGGTTAAGCACTTGCCTATGAAGCCTAAGGACCCTGGTTCGAGGCTCGATTCTCCAGGACCCACGTTAGCCAGATGCACAAGGGGGCGCATGCATCTGGAGTTCGTTTGCAGTGGCCAGAGGCCCTGGCGTGCCCATTCTCCCTCTATCTGCCTCTTTCTCTCTCTCTGTCCATCACTTTCAAATAAATAAAAATAAACAAAAAATTTTTTAAAAAAAGAGTTATTATTGAAAGGTGTGTATTCGTTTTTGCCATTTTTCTTGTTTTGTAGTTCCTCTTGTTCCACCTTTGCTCCCTTTTATTATCTAGTATTTCAGTATGGTTTGTTCTTTAGATGTTGGGCACTGCCAAGCACAGGCTGTAGCCTTCAGGAGGCAGGCCTGAGCTGTCAAATGTAACAAAGGGCCCCGGGCTATGGAGATTGTAGCAGGCCTAGACCCCAATAACCTCACTCTGGTCCTGAGGCTGGTAAAAGTGGGACTGCTCCCTGTCCGTGAGGTCGCAGCACGCCTTACCCTGACAGCCTTGCCCAGAGACACTGGTGAGTAGGGTTGCTCCCTCCCTCAGGCATGGTACACCTGGACATTCCAATAAGCCTTAGGTTTTGTTTTCCTTATGGCCCCATGATTTTGTGGCCTGCTGCCCCAAAAAGCCCTTATATGGCAACAGCTAACCGCTTTCCTACAGCTGCAGCTCTCCTCTATGTGACTTAGGTCATATAGCTCTTCCTGCCACTGCCTAAACCTTGTGACCCTCTCGCACTCAATCTCTGTGTACTGAGATGACATCAGTAAGCAGCCTTTAAACCCCCAATCCCCTTAGGACCTGTGTCCCTTCCTGCTCACAACTGCTTATAAACCCATGTCCCTGTTGAATAAACAAACTCTTCTCTGAAGCAGTTTCATGGGTGTTTCTTCCCATCACACTCATGGCTGCTCCAGACCCTGCTCCACAAGTTGCCTTAACATCTCCAGGGAACCATGGTCCCAGGGACCCCAGGAACCACAGCTGGCACCCAACATGGGGCACTCTGAGATGCACCAGGGTAGGTGAGTGCTCCCCTGGAAGGACATTGTCCTTCCTGAGGAACATCAGCCCCCTGTGGCCTTGCCTCCACATTCTAAGGGCTGGCAGGCTTCTCTTTCTCCTCCTTTACTTTTGATTTGCCCCCTCGCGAGGGACCAGACATGATGAACAGGCAACTGACATCTTTTGGCCAAGGCCACTCTTTGGCATTGACTGAAGGCCCCTAGTCCTCTGCCTGGACCCTGATGGCCCACCTGGGCATTGGCAAATCTATTTCTCTCTAAAACAAAAAGCTGGTAATGTATCGACCACTTAAAAGCCTGTGGGCAGTTGCCAGTCTCTTAAATTTGTGGACAGGCTTGTGTCTGGACTTTTGGAGAATTCCCCTGTGGTGCTCCTTAGCCCTCAGGAATGTTGCTGTCTGGTCTTGATGTTTCTATCCTTTTCCTATCATGGACAATACCACCTCCCATCAAAAAGAATCTCAAATTCAACTATTAAGAAGGCTCTTAAAAGTTAGAGGAGTCAAACTCTCTTCTTCTAGGAAGAAGTCCTCCAGATTGCTCCCTGGATGACTTCTGGGGATCCATATGACTCAAACATGTGGACCCAGATAGTTCATCTGGCCAAGAGGCAAGATATCCAGGAAGAAACCCCTTCCCTTTCCTTTCTCCCTGTCATAGAAGCCATTAGACAATATATTGCCCCCTCCCAAAACCACCTCCTCCTCCAAGCCAGAAGGAAATGACTGAGGAGAAAGGCCCAGAAAATCAGCTGATGAGACCTCAGTCCCCTTGATAAGGTGATAGAAAAAATTAAAAATGATATGACCCCAGACTCCCCCACACCCTTCCTTCTTTACCCACCCTTGCCACCATACCCACCTCCCGATCCTGGCTGCATCCCTCCCAGAATCACACTGCATGGATCAAAAGAATCCTAATATGATACACTCCCTAGTCAGAGTCTTCCCCCACCCCCACTTCCTCAAAAAACCACTCAACGACTATGCAAGCTCGGGGATACCAATAGAAAAATATATAATCAGGAAATTGATGCCCTTCCTGTTAATGCTCAACTGACTCAGGCTCAGCTCCTGGGTAGTATCCATACCAGGCCAATGACCTTAACGAACTTAGGCAGGCAAGCAGGGAGGATGGGGTCCATGAGCCTTCTCTCCTCCAAAGCCACCAGGGCTCCTTTAATACTCTACAGGACTGGCATGATATTTGCTGATCCTCACTGCCTAGCTCCCTCTTTCTTCAATGGGAGGCCCTTTATAGAGATGAATGCCTCCAACAAACAAGGAGAAACCAAAACCAAGAGGATATCACCTAGAGCTAAGATGTATTGTTTGGACAAGGTGGTTTCCTTATGGGAGTCCAACAGGCCACACAACAACCAGGATACTTTGATCAGGTCCACCTCTGACCCCTCCAGGCATGGGACAGATTGACCACCAGCCCCCACGACAATACTTCTTCCCTATTATTCCTCCACCAAAAACCAGAAGAAACACTTCCCGGCTTCATTTTGAGAACAAAAACCAATGTAGAAAGAAAAATTCCTGACTCTACTGCAAGGGACCTTCTCCTTAGAAGTATCATTTGGGAAGGCATGACTTCAGAATGCAGGGCAGCCTGTCAAGGCCTTAAAGATGAACATTATGATAAATGAATAGTTGCTACCCAGGATATTGGGGCTGCCTCCCACAAAGCTACCTTTCTAGCCCAGGCTTTCACAGCAGCCTTAAAAAACAAAGGAAAATGTTTCAATTGTGGGGAAGAAGGACATTGGAAAGGAGAATGTCCCTGCCTCCCAGCTGTTAAGTGTCCAGGTGCCCCTGGCTCCTTTCCAAAAACAGTTTGCCCCAGATATCACAAGGGATACGATTGGAAAAGAGATTGCAACTCTACAGTTGACAAAGACGGCAAACCCCTCGAGCCTTTAAACTCCAAAAGGGGCAACCCTCAGCCCTGCCAATAAGAAGGAAGACCCATAATGCACAATGGGTAGCGAGCATTTTAGAGGAGGTCCACCCAAAGCTACCCTTAGAAATAGGAGAAAAAAATCTTTAAATGTCTGACTGACACTGGGGCAGACAAAACAATTCTAAAGCAATCTGAAGTTCCCCAACATTGGGAACTAATTCTGGAGCCTCAATTAATGGGAATAGGAGGCCCCTCACAGGCCTACATTACCAAAGAAGTCTTTAAGTGGAAGGGCCCACATGGAACCACAGGTCTCATCCGACCCCTAGTGGTGGATGTAACAACTAATCTGCTAAGAAGAGACGTCCTTGAGGCCCTAAATCTAGTTATTGCCAGTAATATAGAGAGAGCATGCATTGAGATAGAAAACTATGAGAGATACCTTTGCCAATGTCACCCCCAATCCTAAAGGTCACTGTTAAGTCCAAAACTCCCTGCCTAGAATGGCTCTCTGATGAGCCAACCTGGGTCAAACAGTGGCCTCTGCCAAGGGAGAAACTTGAAATCTTAAATCAGTTAATAACAGAACAATTCCAACTTAATCACATCCAACCTTCAAAAAGCCCATGGAACACTCCTGTGTTTGTAATTTGAAAGGGCTCAGAAGGATGGAGGCTACTACAAGATCTTAGGGCCATCAATAAAGCCATGCTCATTTGAGATTCCCCTCAGAGAGGACTGCCCTTGTGTTGGCCATTCCAGCCAACACCTCCCCTCCTTGCTATTGATATTAAGGTTTGTTTCTTTTCTTTGCCCCTACACCCCCGAGACTGACAACACTTTGTGTTCTTGGTCCCCTCTATCAATAATGCAGGACCTGCCAAACACTTTGAATAGGTGGTTCTGCCCCAAGGTATGGCTAATTTAAGCCCCATTATATGCCAAGAAGCAGTTGCTGAGGCGTTAAAGCCACATTTAGATCAAGGTCTTAATATCTATCATTATATGGATGATATCCTAGTATGGAGAGACTCCTCCACCTCACCAGCTGAGCTAAGGATCAATTAATACCTTCTCTCACTGAGGCAGGCTTCAAAATTGCCCCAAATAAGGTCCAACTGATCCCACCTATAACTTTCATGGGGACAGAACTCTCCTTCACCTCCATCCAGCCTCTAAGCCCACACTCTCCTTTTTGCAGAAGCTCACATTGGCCTCACTTCAGAACCTCAGTGGACTCTGGCCATGTCTTCCTATCCCCACCAGTGATTTACAGCCCTTATTTGATATTTTAAAAGGTGACAAAGACCCATCCTCCCCCTGCCTCCTAAGCCCAGAGGCAAAACAGGCATTAACCAAGATTTATGACATATTTTCTGATATGGCACTTGCCTGGTACTCACCAGACAAGCCCCTTCAGCTTACAATATGTAACTCCTCTCCAACTGTCATGGGAGCACTATACCAACCCCAAGAAGTCCTGGAATGGCTCCACACTTCCATTGGTGGTGCCCCACATATATTAACAGAGATTGATGCCCTAGCGGATCAAGACTACACAGGACTGGGCTCTCCAAACCTTGGGCAAAGAACCTGACACTACAATAACCCCCTTCTCCCTCACTGACATACAATGGCCACTTAGGAACCACTCCTGATTTGCCATCAACCTAATAGGCTTCCCTGATCAAATTGATAACCACTACCCTAATGAAAAATTGATTCCTTCAATACCACTTCTAAAATGGCTCATTCCCCACCTCTTTTCAAAAAACCAATCCCTGGACCCCCCCCCCCATATTTACAGATGGAGTAAAGAGGGAAACAACTGTAGTTCTTTACCACCCAGGGGATCAACCTCCCATCATCATTTTTAAGGAATTTCCTGACAGATCCCCACAATATAAGGAACTGTATGCCATATATCTGCCATCTACCCATGTAAACCTTAAAGAACTTCAATCATGCTTTCCCCTGATCCCTAAAAACAAGCTCCAGTGCATTTTAACAACCTGGCACTCTTGTGCCCCACTGATAACAACACCTGTCCTTCAGACAATGGGCACTAACCCCCGAGGCCTCAAGGCCAATGCCATTTGGCAGATGACGTCACTCATATCCCGCAATTTGGTTGTTGGGCCTTGAGAGGCCCGGACATGAGGCCTAGTGGAACTTCCTGAGCCTAGCTAAAGTTTGGCAACCTGTCTCTGGCCAGCTATGACTCAGTAGGGCACCAAATTGCCTCTGTCCTGCTACTTCTGCAAAAAAGTTAGAGTTCCCATGCGCTTAGAACCAATCATTTCAAAAGTCACAGTTTACTATTGGCCCTTACCTCTCCCCCCATCCTAGAATCCCCACCCTCATTCTCAACACTATATAGGCAACTGCCTGTAACAATAAAGCGAGTTCCTGCTTTGACAAGACTCCTGACTCAGTGTGGTTTTTCTCCGGTGACTAGGAGAGGTTCTGAGTCCTCGACACTCATCCTCCTCCTCAACCCCTTGGGAGGAACCAGTGGGCCTGGTCCTTCCTCAGCACTACCTGCCAGGGGAGCCCGGCATTTGGTCACCAAAAATATGTCTTCATAACAATGGACACATACTCCCACTTCATGTGGGCCATGGCACAGATGGGAGAGAATACAAAAATATAATATATCATATGCTATCCACTTTTGCCATCATCCCCCACCAAATAAAAACTGATAATGACCAAGCTTTTATCAGCTCCTCATTTAAAACCTTTTGCTTGCAGTGGAAAATTGCTCACCACACAGGAATCTCATACAACCCTCAAGGCCAAGACATAATAGAAAGAACACACCAGACACTTAAAAATCAGCATAGGGCTGGAGGGATGGCTTAGCAGTTAAGGCATTTGCCTGCAAATCCAAAGGGCCCAGTTCTATTCCCCAAGACCCATGTTAGCCAAATGCACAAGGGGGCTCACACATCTGGAGTTTGTTTGCAGTGGCTGCAGGCCCTGGCGTGCCCATTCATTCTCTCCCTCTCTCCCTGTTTCTCTGTATAAATAAATAAATAAAAGATATTTTTTTAAAAAATCAGCTTAAAAAACAACCCTGGGGCTGGAGAGATGGCTTAGTGGTTAAGTGCTTGCCTGTGAAGCCTAAGGATCCCAGTTTGAGGCTCGATTCCACAGGACCCACATAAGCCAGGCACATGTATCTGGAGTTCGTTTGCAGTGACTGGAGGCCCTGATGTGCCCATTCTCTCTCTCAATCTCCCCCCCTCTCCCTATCACTCTCAATAAATAAATAAAAATAAATAAAAAATAAAAAAAAAAAAACAGCCCAATACCTACCCGCCTAACCTCCAGCTGGCTATGGCATTGACTACTTTAAACATCTTTAATATATATATATATATAAACTCCCAATACCCCCTCTTCATCCTTCACTGGAATGCACCAGACTGCCCTGCCCCATCCTGGTATGATGGTGAGACCCCCTAGATGGAAAATGGAAAGGACCAGACCCCCTCCTCACTACGGGGAGAGGATTTGCTTGTGTTTTTCCACAGAACCAACCTAAACCTATTTGGATACCGGCCAGAAATGGCCAATTCAACCCCACTGACCAAGGAGATAGCCTGCCTGATGCCATCAGAACAGAGACAAAAACGCCTTCCCTGCTGACGCTGTTGGAACCAGAAGAAGACCCCCTGGAAGGACGTCCATGAGCTCGTGAACACAGCCCAAGCCATGTGCCCCCTGCAACTCCCCCCTCTCGGTTATCTTGCTCATGGCCCTAACTCTTCTAAATTCCAATATAAATGTTTCCCTTGCTCACTCTGTTGGGTAACTCCCCCCCATGGCCCTCGCAGGCCCCCTCCCAGGTGGTAATTGGCATTTTGAAGCCTGAGAAACCTATCGAGGGGTAGATAGATTTGTCGGCACAGGAGACTGCCCTACACAGCGTTGTCAGAGCCCTCTCACCTTCCAACTCCATCCCAGGTCTATAGGTTGCATAGATAATTATGCATGCTTTGCTCACCACCAAACTAATAAAGCCTGTCTTAAAGACAGACTATTATAGAGGGTGCCCATATGAATATTGTACCTTCAAAGAACTTACAGTTGCTGATGACACATGCACCCTCACTATACAAGACCCCTGGGATGAACGCTGGAGGGCTGGAGTAACAGTAAAACTTTGGACTAACCAATATGCTTACTCCCCCAGTGGTATTCTTCATGTCTTTAGACACTATGTTTCTGTGCCCCCTCCCCACCCAGCACAAGCTAACCATCACATTCTCTCACAGGAAAAGCAGATCACAACAAAAATAAGGTCCACCATAACTTGGATACAATATATCCAATATGTGGCTGATCTCCTCCCCTTGATTAGTCACCCCAATGCTTGTAATTGTTTCTTTTGTGCATCCCCTACCCATCCCCTTTTAACTGAAGTCCCCATCAATGCTACCCCTCACTTCCCCATATCTGCAGCAAACTTCTCCCAATCCCGCCTTACTGATATCCCCCTCTTTGACCCTGGTCAGGGCATGCCTCTTTGCCTCTCCAGCTCCAAGCCAACCAGAGCTGAATGTCTCCTCAATGTTTCAATAACCGAACTCATTTGTGTCAAGGTACCCACTCTCCTATGGTGTGAAGGAGTCATTGCCTCATGCTTTAATGTTTCCTCTCCCACTTATTGTTCCCCAGTCTTAATTGTTCCACAGGTGTATCTCTATGAGAAAGAAGAGATGGCCTTCCAGCTCCATCTGCGCCAACCAAGAGAAATTTTCATCCCTTTCCTGGTGGGCATGGCACTGTCCCTAGGTGCCTCTGGTGTGGCGGGAGCCTCTCTTGTCCAAACCAACCACCTCACAGGGGACTTCCAAGACAAGCTTGACCAGGCCATGATATCTACTACCAATAGCCTTGAATCTCTTCAGAGAGCATTGAACTCTTTTGCGAATGTAGTGCTTCAAAACCACGGAGCCTTAGATCTCATTACTGCTGAATATGGAGGGACATGCATGCTCTTGGGAGATGAATGCTACTTTTTTGTTAATGAGTCCAATGTTGTTGAACAAAATGTTAAAACTCTCAAAAAGCTCCACAAGGAGATATTTGACCACTACAAGCCTAATGACCCCACCACCTGGTTCTCTAACCCCTTAGTCTCTTGGCTTCTTCCCTTTCTTGGCCCCCTCCTTGCTGTAGGGACCCTGTTCTTGTGGGCCCCTGCCTTATCAAAGTCCTCAGACAAAAAATAATTAAAATTGCTAAAGTTGCTACCAATCAGGTCATCGTGCACCACCTACCTCTATCTGGACCTATGGTAAATTATAAAGAACTCACTCAGGATGATACTGCCCCATTATAAAAACAAAGGGGGAGTTTTGGGGCACTACCAAGCACAGGCTGGAGCCTTCAGAAGGTGGGCCTGTTGAATGTAACAAAGGGCCCCGGCTGTGGAGGTTGTAGCAGGCCTAGACCCTGGTAATCTCACTCTTGACCCCACACCAGTAAAAGTGGGGCTGCTCCCTCTTTGTGAGGTTGCAGCGTGCCTTACCCTGGCAACCTCACCAAGAAATACTAGTGAGTAGGGCTGCTCCCTCCCTCAGGCCTGGGACACTTGGACATTCCAATAAGCCTTAGGTTTCATTTTCCTTAGGGCCCTGTGACCTTGTGGCCTGCTGCCCCAAAAAGCCCTTATATGGAAATAGCTAGCTGCCTTCCTACAGCTGCAGCCCTCCTCTATGTGACTTAAGTAATGTAGCTCTTCCCACCACTGCTTAAACCTTGTGACCCTCTCCCGCTCAATCCCTGCATACTGAAATGACATCGGTAAGCAGCCTTTAAACCTCCCCCCCCAAACCCCTTAGGACCTGTGTCCCTCCCTGCTCACAACTACTTATAAACCCATGTCTCTGTTGAATAAACAAGCTCTTCTCTGAAGCAGTTTCATGGGTGTTTCTTCCCATCACACTCATGGCCACACAAGACCCTGCTCCTGCAAGTTGCCTGAACATCTCTGGGGAACCAGGGATGCCAGAAACCACATTTCAAGATTATGTATGTGCTTTTCTTTCTCTTCAGCATACAGGATCTTTTCAAGTATTTTCTGTAGAGCTGGGTTGGTCTTCATACATTACTTTAGCCTGCTTTTGTTGTGGAATGTCCTTATTTCTCTGTCTATTTGAATGGATAGCTTTGCAGGATAAAGTAATCTTGATTGACAGTTGTTATCTTGGAGAACTTGGAATACACCATTCCAAGCCCTTCTAGCTTTTAAAGTTTGTGTTGAGTAATCTGCTGTTATCCTGATGGGCTTGCCTTTGTATGTGACTTGATTTTTCTCTCTAACTGCTTTCAGTGTATTTTCTTTGCTTTGTGTGTTTTGTACTTTAATTATAATATGATGGTGAGAGCTTCTTTCCTGATTTTGTCCATTTGATGTTCTATAGGTTTCCTGTATCTGTATTGACACCACTTTACCTACTTGGGGAAATTTTCCTTTTATGATTTTGTTATGCCTTTGGAGTGAATTTCTTCTCCTACTATGCCCTGAATTCTTATGTTTAATCCATTCATAGTGACCCAAATGTGTAGAAATTCCCATTCATGCCTTCCTATTAGTTTGTCCTTCTCTTTGTTGGACTGTATTAGATCTGCTACCTGGCCTTCTAGTTTAGATATTCTATCCTCTCCTGATCCATTCTACTGGTGAGACTTTCTACAGAGTTTTCTATTTGGCTTACTCTGTTTTTTACTTCTAGTATTTCTGATTGGTATTTTTTCATTATTTCTATTTCCTTACTCATGTTTTGTAGTGACCTACTTATTTCATTAAATTTGTTTCCTGTGTTCTCTTGGGATTCCTTCAGGAGTTAGTTTTCATCTTTGATTTATTCTTTGAGTATAGATATAATCTTTCTTTTTAATTCTTTGTCAGGCATTTCATCTAAAGCAGTCTCACTGGAGGTCATTTCTGATGGATTTATAATTTTGGGTGGGATTGTATTGTCTTGAATTTTTGTGTTTCTTGTATTATAATGTAGAGATGTTTGCATCTTGAGTTAATTTGATGCTTGGGTTTTGTAATTATCTGCAGTGTTCTTAGCCCTATAAATCTGACTTTATATATCTTCAGTGTAGGGGTTTAAGGTGTAGCTTTTATACTCCAAGAGAAACAGCAGAAGTGACCCGAGGTGTTGAGTTTGCCTGCTAGTCAAGTATTGTAGTAAACTGGGTGAAGCAAATTACTGGCAGATTCTAAAATTCAACTGAGCAATATAGACAAAACCAGCACAGAGTATTTATATAAGAGTGGGGATTAAACTAAATAGATAATTTAGTAAAGCCAAAGTTCCTAAGGGTGTGTGTTGCTCCACAACCATAATCCTGTCAACTGGGAGGTTTTGATTTCTAGTCTGAAACTGGTTCCAAGTCGGCCTAGGGGCAGTCAGTTCCTGCCCCCAGTAGTGACTTAAGAAAAAGACAAAGGCCCTAAAAATCAGGAAATAAAGGCAAGAATAGTCAACACCAAAATGCAATCATTCAAATTTCCTGACATGGAAAGAGATTAGCACTTCCAGTGCAGGCCTATGCATCTGGCTTTGTATAAGTAGGCCCTGTTGCCTTTTTGAATGGTTTCCAATCTCAACAAGGCTGAGTGTCCACCTTGATCCCTCTTGGTGCCAGGTGCCAGGGGTGAATGAGTTCTCCAGACATCCATGGCCCTGTTGGTTGAGGGATGGGACACTTTTCAGGGTGCGTGGAGTTGTACCAGAGTTGCTCAGCTGGTCCCATTTGTATCTTCTTTAGCAACTGCTCGGCTGGTCTCTGGTATCTTCTCCTTCAGGTTTCTTGCCTTTGCGAGTAGGCTGATGTGAGTGGAAAATCCCCTCACCTTGTTTCTGCTCCTGCTGCCTGCGCTGCCCACTGGGCAGGCTCACAGATGGGGCCTGCTGGTGCCTATATGGGATTATGGCTGGTTTCCTCCTTTCTGGAAGATCTTAGTCTCTCCTGCTTCTCTGCTATAGTTGATAATAACTTATATACCTTCATTTTTTGGTAGAAGAATGTATTTTGCTGTGTTTCTGTTTATTTCCCTCCCTAGGCTGCTTTGGTATGGCTAGTATGCCGCCATCTTACCTGAAAGTCCCCCCTGTCTAAAGTTTTGTCCCCATAGACATGACTGTCAGCTGTGTGACCTTAAGCAGGCTCCTTGCCCTCTCTGGACCACTTTCTTTTTTTTGAATTTTTATTTATTTATTTATTTGAGAGTGACAGACAGAGAGGAAGAGGCAGATAGAGACACAGAGAGAGAATGGGCACGCCAGGGCTTCCAGCCACTGCAAACGAACTCCAGATGCGTGCCCCCCCTTGGGCATCTGGCTAACGTGGGTCCTGGGGAATCAAGCCTCGAACCAGGGTCGTTAGGCTTCACAGGCAAGCGCTTAACAGCTAAGACATCTCTCCAGCCCTCTCTGGACCACTTTCTATATCCACTAGGCCTTCTACATGTCACTTTGTTTGAATAAAGATTCTCTAGAAGAAGAAAAATACAGCCATCAGGGAAATGCAAATTAAAACTACTTTGAGATTCCATATCACTCCTGTAACAATGGTGATCATCAAGAAAACAAATGACAGCTGGGCATGGTGATGCGTGCCTTTAATCCCAGCACTCAGGAAGCAGAGGTAGGAGGAACACCATGAGCTCGAGGAACACCCTGAGACTACACAGTGAATTCTAGGTCAGCCTGGGCTAGAGTGAGACCCTACCTAAAAAAAAAAAAAAAAAAAAAAAAAAAAAGAACAATGAATGAAAGAGAAAATAAATGACAATAAATGCTGATGAAGAGGATGGGAAAAAGAGGAACCCTTCTACACTGTTGGAGTGAATGAACCTAATACAACAATTGTGGAAATCAGTGTGGAGGTTCCTGAAACAGCTAAAAATACATTTACCATATGATCTAACTATACTACTCCTAGGCATATATCCTAAGGATGCTTCTCACTACCTTAGAGATACTTGTACATCCAAAAGTTATTGCCACTTTATTCACAATAGCTAAGAACTGGAACCAGCCTAGATGCCCCTCTACTGATGAGTGGATAATGAAGATGTGGTACATTTATACAATGGAGTTCTATTCAGCAGTAAAGAAAAACGGAATTTGTAGGGAAATGGATAGACCTGGAAAGGATTATGCTTAGTGAGGTAACCCAGGCCCAGAAAGCCAAGCACCACATATTCTCTCTCATATGTGGATCCTAGCAACAAATGTTTGGACTTGAATGTGAGTTGAAATGAAACTCACTAAATGACTTCCAGTTAAAATGGCAGGGTAGGAACCACTCCAAAGCAGCCTAGAGGAGAAAAAGCCAAAAATAAATCCAGCAAAGTACACTCTTCTACTAAAAAAGTGAGGAGTATACGAAAATATCAACTGCAGCAGAGAAATTCAGAGCATCTAGAGTCCACAGGATCAGGCAGAAGCAGCTCCAGCAGCGGCAGAACCAGGTCCACGTGGCCACAGCTGCCAGGCTCAGCCTGAGCCACAGGAAAAGCCAGTTGAGGGGATTCTCCACTCACATCAGCCTGCTCGCAAACTCAAGAAATGTGAAGGGAGGACAGCAGGGAAGAACGCAGGAGTGGTGCCTGAGGAAGAGGACCAGCAGGAGAACTTCAGCCACCACACACAGCCTCCTCTCCCCACCACCAGTGCAAGAGCCAGCAAGCACCAGAGACCTGGGGAAGGGAGCTCACCTGCATAGCACCCAGCACAGGTGATCAGAGCAGTGATCCAGTGACACAGCCAGCCTAGCTGAGCCCACAGTGCAACGAAGAGAGACCCAAGCAGGAGCGCAGCATAATTGAGACCAAAACCATCCAAAACGGTAACTGGGATTACACTGAGTCAGTACCAGCCAAATAAGCCTGGTATACAGGCTTGAATCAGAAGTGCTAATTGCACCTTCCATGTCAGGGTAAATGATATGTTAAATCTAATGGGTGGTCAGATTGCCATTCCTTTTTTTTTTTTTTTTTTTTTTTTTTTTTTTGAAAGCGATGGACAGAGAGAAAGAGGCAGATAGAGAGAGAGAGAATGGGCACACCAGGGCCTCTGGCCACTGCAAACGAACTCCAGATGCATGCACACCCTTGTGCATCTGGCTAATGTGGGTCCTGGAGAATCGAGCCTTGAACCAGGGTCCCTAGGCTTCACAGACAAGTGCTTAACCACTAAGCCATCTCTCCAGCCCTGATTGCCATTCTTGAATGAGCTATATTTGGGGCTTCTCATTTGTTGCTTCCTGATTTATAGTTCCTTTGTTTCCTCTTTTCTCATTTGTCAGAGAAGAGTCTCACTTGGTCACAAACTGACTTGGAACCCTCAACAGACCAGAAATCTTAGCCTCCTAGTTGACAGGATTAAGGGTGTGGGGCAATACACACCAAAGGGACTGTGACTTTGTTAGAGGATCACCAGATCCTCATAATACTCTGTGCTGTTTTTCATTGAATGTGTACATTGTTCAGTTAAATTTTAGAAGCTGCCTGTATTTTGTTCCACTCAGTCTACTTAAATACTCCCATAGCAGGCAAACCCAACATGTAGGATCACTTTTGTAGTCACTCTGAGAGTCTTAAGAGCCAAACCTAGCACCTTAAGCTCTTACCCTGAAGATATATAACATTAGATTGATTGATACATCTAATTATATTGCAGATAATTAGAAACTCCAAGAATTAAATTAATCCAAGATGCAAAAATATGTATATTGTAATACAAGAAACACAAAAAATCCAGACAATATAAATGCACGAAAAAGTATTACTGCATCACAAATGACCTCCAGTGAGACTGATTTAGAGAAAATTCCTGAGAAAGATTTCAAAAGAATAATTATAAATATGATCAAAGAAATCAAAGAGGAAATGAAAGAAGACACAGGAAACCAATTTAATGAAATAAAGAGGTCAATACAAGACATAAATAAGGAAATAGAAATAATAAAGAAAAACCAGTCAGAATTACTAGCAATGAAGAACACACAGTCAATGAAAAAAAAAAAAAAAAAAAAAAAACTCTGTAGAAAATATCACCAGTAAAATGAAGAAAAGGACAGAATATCTAAACTAGAAGACCAAGTGGAAGATCTAATACAGTCCAACAAAGAGAAAACAAGCTAATAGGAAAGTGTGACTGGGAATTTCAAGATATTCAGGACACTATGAAAAGATCAAACATAAGAATTCAGGGTACAGTAGAAGGAGAAGAGTTTCACTCCAAAGGCATAGTAGGCATTTTCAACAAAATCATAGAAGAAAACTTCTCCAAAATTGGGAAAGAGGTGCCAATGCAGGTACAGGAAGCCTCTAGAACACCAACAAGACAAAACCTGGAAAGAACCTCTCTTCACCATATTACAATTAAACTACCAAGCATATAAACCAAAGAAAATATATTGAAAGCAGTTAGAGAGAAAAATCAGGTCACATACAAAGGAAAGCCCATCCGGATCACAGCAGATTACTCAACACAAACTTTAAAAGCTAGAAGGGCTTGGAATGATGTATTCTAAGTTCTGAAAGATAACAACTGTCAACCAAGGTTATTTTTTTTTTCTTTATTAGACAGTTCTGTATTCAGCAAATACAGTCAGTTTGGTACCATTATTAGGCTCATCCGTGACTTACCCCCTCCCCTTGGCCCCTCCTTGTTGAGGTATACGGGTCATGCATTGTGGAGTTAGCCCACAGTTATGGGTAAGCTAAATGTCTCTGCATATCATGACCCAACATGTGACTCTGACATTCTTTCCGCCCCCTCTTCCACAAAATTTCCCTGAGCCATGTTGGGTTCATTTTTGGTCTGCTTCAGTGATGAGGTGTTGGGGTCCTCTGAGGCTCTGGCTCTCTGATTTGGTAGGAGTTGATTTTTCTCTGTGTTGATCTCCTTCCCCCTTGTGCTGGCATCCAGTTCATCAGGAAAACAGCCCCCTTGCTTGTTTCTCCAATTTTTCTTAGTTTCAGCCAGGGCCCTTTTGAAGTATGATGGGGTGGCTCTCTCCTTAGGATCTACATCTATCTGAAAAAGAGAAGCAGATTCTCCAACGGAGAGTAAGTTAGCACCAGGACAAATGAGATAACCCTTACTTTTTTTTTTTTTTTTTTTTTTTTTTTTTTTTTTTTGGTTTTTTGAGGTAGGGTCTCACTCTAGCCCAGGCTGACCTGGAATTCACTATGGAGTCTCAGGGTGGCCTTGAACTCACGGCGATCCTCCTACCTCTGCCTCCTGAGTGCTGGGATTAAAGGCGTGCGCCACCACGCCCAGCTACTTTTTTTTTTTTTTTTAATAGAGAATTTAATAGGTGTAGGCCCTCTTGTAGCCCACAATTGATGGTAGCTTGATATTGGAGAGTGGGCTTATGTTTGGATCTGGTTCTGACTTGTTTCCCAGCTCCAGCTATGAGTCCCATACCAATGAGGGATCAGTTAGCCAAATTGAGAGCAGTTGGTTCCCCACCATGGCTGTGTGCCACCACTGCACTTGTGTGGGCATCACAACAAGTTATTTGCTGCTAAGTAGGTTAGACCATGCGTTGCTTCAATAGATATTGGTCAATTTCCCCCAGTCGCCCATGTAGCACCTTCTGGCACTAGACGCGCTGACTGTCTGGGGACTGACTCTCTTCCAACTTCCAGCCATGCCATTCTAATTTGCATGTCAATCACATAAGGTATCTTCAGCAGTAGGGTCTTACCACTAGCCTTTGGTGGGTCATCAAGTACTCTGACAGAAATCTGTCTGTCTTTTAGGAAACCTTGTAGGTCTCTCTGATCAAAAGCTCATTGTGGATGATAGCCCCATGCTGGATCTGGGAGTTACAGGTCAGTGCCCACTAAGAAAATGAGGAAAAAGATAACTAATATACAAGAGGTAGAGATAAGAGAGAGAGAGACAGGGAGAGGGGAAGTGAGGGAGGGAAGATGTAGGAGATTAAGGTTAGTCTTAATCTTACCCTCTCCAGTGTCTTGTGGTTCAGGTGTTCCCTGTAAGGGCCTGGTGAAGGATCAGCCATTAGGTCTGTCTTTTAGTAAGTAGAAGATTATGGTACCATTGCCATTTGGGTCTAGATTTGTGTTTCCCACCCCTTTGATGCCCTCCCCTCCCTCCCCTTCCATCCTAGTGTCTAGTCTAGGAGATGCTTGCTGGGTATGTAAGTTATCTTCGGTAGATTCAGGTTAGGTGCTGTAGATGAGTGAGACTATGTGGCGATTCTTTTTCTGTGATTGGGTAAGTTCACTGAGAATGATCTGTTCCAGGTTCAACCATTTTTCCTCAAATTTCATTGTGTCATTTTTTCTTACTGCTGTATAGAATTCCATTGTGTAGATATACCACATTTTAGTTATCCATTCTTCTAGTGATGGACATCTGGGTTGATTCCAGCTCTTAGCTATTACAAATTGAGCCGCTATAAACATCAACCAAGGTTATTTTATCCTGCAAAGCTATCCATTCAAATAGTCAGAGAAATAAGAACATTCCACAACAAAAGCAGGCTAAAGGAATATTAGAAGACAAAACAAGCTCTACAGAAAATACTTGAAACGATCCTCCATGCTGAACAGAAAGAAATGCACACATGTAAGGAACCTGGAAAAAAACAAACCATACTCAAATACTAGTTAACACAAGAGAGCAAAGGTAAAACAGGAAGAACTACAAAAAAAAATGGCAAAAATAAATACACACCTTTCCATAATATCACTTAATACCAATGGCCTCAATGCCCCAACCAAAAGACATAGGTCTACAGACTGGGTTAAAAAGGAGGATCCTTCTATTTGTTGCCTTCAAGAAACTCACCTTTTTTACAAATGATGAATACTATCTTAGGGTGAAAGGTTGGAAAATGGTGTTTCAAGCAAATGGGCCTAGAAAAAAAAAAGCAACAGGTGCTATCCTAACATCTGACAAGGTAGACTTCAGTCCAACATTAGTTAAGAAAGATAAGGAAGGTCACTTTATGTTGATTAAAGGCACACTTCAATAGGACATTACAATCCTAAAAATATATGCACCTAACATGGGAGCACCCAACTTCATCAAACAAATGCTATTAGAACTAAGGTCAAAGATAATGCCAAACACAGTGGTAGTGGGTGACTTCAACACCCCACTCTCATCAATTGACAGGTCATTCCAGCAAAAAATAAACAGAGATGCATCTGGATTAAATGAGGTCATAGAAGGGATGGACCTAACAGATATCTACAGGACATTTCATCCAAGTGCTGCAGAATACACAATATTTTCAACAGCACATGGGACATTCTCTAAAATAGACCATATATTAGGACACAAAACAAATCTTAACAAATACAAGAAAATTGAAATAATTCTTTGCAATCTATCTGATCACAATGCATTCAAACAACACATCAATAGCAAGAAAAGCTATAGAGCATACACAAAATCATGGAAAGTAAACAATACACTACTAAATGATGAATGGGTCAATGAAGAAATCAAGAAGGAAATCAAAAAAATTCATGGAGTCAAATGAGAATGAGAACGCAATATACCAAAACTTTTGGGACACAATGAAGGCAGTTCTAAGAGAGAAATTTATAACTTTAAGTGCCTATATTAAGAAATTAGAAAGGTTGGAATCAAATAATTTAATGCTTCACCTTAAAGCCTTGGAAAAAAGAAGAACAAGGCAAACCAAAAATCAGTAGACAGGAAGAAATAATAAAGATTAGGGCAGACCTTGGTTTCCCACCAGGAATAGATGACAAGACCCTATTGCTGAAGACTCCGCATACTTGGGCTGCAAGGCCACTGAGAAATCCTGCTGGAACTGAGCTGATAACCTCCTCCATGTAGACCAGCTGACAAAAAATGGAGGAAGCCATTCTGCATGGAGTTCAATGGGAGAGAAAGAAATCACCAGTGAAGATATTCAACAGTGGACATTGCAAGTCTTAAATTTTCCCAGCCAGGCCAAATGAAGCAATAGGTGCAATAGTGGCATGCCTGTCATGGTGGAAACCACCTGCCCTCTAATTGGACTGGAGGCCTGCTGCATGGGAGGGAATACATCCCTGATACTGAAAACTTAAAACAGGGGTAGTCATGAGCCCTACGGGTGTAACATCTGCTGTTGTCTGGATAAATGCATATACTATGCTTATCAAACTTCCCAGTGAGCACTTCTCTTAATGTTCATACCCTTATATTAATGCTACTCTCACTTTTGGTAGAGAATCTTCTTTTTTCAGATGGCAGTGACCTTGGGATGATTCAGAAGGCATCATGGTGCTGGAAAGGAGTGACTGAAGTGCTCAGTATTGTAATATCTCTATCACACCTTCCAAGGCTTGGGGTCTATTGCGGAAGAGGTGGTGGAAAGAATGTGAGAGCCACAGGAAGGGTAGGACTCCTTACAACGTGCTCCCCCCAGACACAAAATGCCCTGGATATCCATGACCTCACAGTGCCTGACACTACCTACATAATACCAGCAAAAGGAAAAGATCATGACATCAAAATAAAAGATACTATTGAGATGGGGAGGGGATATGATGGAGAACAGAATTTCAAAGGGGAAAGTGGGGGAGGGAGGATATTTTTATGATCATGGAAGTTTTAATAAAAATTTTGAAAAAAAAAAAAAAGAAGATTAGGGCAGAAATTAATGAAACAGAAGCCAAAAAAATCCAAACAATCAATGAAGCAAAGAGTTGATCCTCTGAAAGGATAAAAAAGATTGATAAACCTTTAGCAAATCTGACCAAAAGAAAGAGAGAAGAGATACAAATTAATAAAATTAGAAATGAAAAAGACCCCATCACAACAGATACCAGACAAATTTTAAAAAATCATAGGGGGCTTCCAGTTAAGATGGCAGTGTAGGAGCCATGCCAAAGCAGCCTAAGGGAGAAAAAGCCAAAAAAAAAAAAAAAAAAAAAAAAACCAGCAAAATACACACTTTTACTAAAATGTGAGGTGTATAAGAAATTAAAATGGCAGCAGAGAAGTAGGAGAGATCCAGAGCATCCAGAGTCCACACGGGCAGGCCAAAGCGGCTCCAGCAGCAGCAACAGCAGCTCTGGTATTAATGTAGTAATGCATCAGAAATGACCTCCAGTGAAAATGAGTTAGAGGAAATGCCTGAGAAAGATTTCAAAGGAATGATTATAAATATGTTTGAAGAGATCAAAGGAATGAAAGAGGAAATCAAAGGAATCAAAGACACAGGACACCAATTTAATGAAATAAAGAGGTCAATACAAGACATAAATAAGGAAACGGAAATAATAAAGAAAAACCAGTCAGAATTACTAGCAATGAAGAACACAGTCGATGAAATAAAAAAGCTCTGTAGAAAATCTCACCAGTAGAATGAATAAAGGAGAGGACAGAGTATCTAAGCTAGAAGACCAGGTGGCAGATCTAATACAGTCCAACAAAGAGACAAACAAATAGAAAAGTATGAATGTGAATTTCAAGATATTTGGGACACTTCGAAAAGATCAAACATAAGAATTCAGGGTAGAGTAGAAGGAGAAGAATTTCCCTCCAAAGGCATAGTAGGCGTCTTCAAGAAAATCATACAAGAAAACTTCCCGCAAATTGGGAAAGAGGTGCCAATGCACATGCAGGAATCCTTTAGAATACCAACTAGACAAAACCTGGAAAGAACATCTCCTTGCCATATTATAATCAAACTACCAAACACACAAACCAAAGAAAAAATACTGAAAGCAGTTAGAGAGAAAAATCAAGTTATCTATAAAGGCAAGCCCATTAGGATTACAGCAGATTACTCAACACAAACTTTAAAAGCCAGAAGGGCTTGTAGTGATGTATTCCAAGTTCTGAAAGATAACAACTGTCAACCAAGGTTATTTTATCCTGCAAAGCTATCCATTCAAATAGACGGAGAAATAGGACATTCCATGACAAAAGCAAGCTAAAGGACTATTTGAAGACAAAACCAGCTCTACAGAAAATACTTGAAAGAATCCTCCATGCTGAAGAAAAAGAAAAGCACACATATAAGGAACGTGGGAAAAAACAAACAATACTCAAATACTAGTTAACACAAGATAGCAAAAACGGCAAACATAAATACACACATTTCAATAATATCTCTTAATATTAACGGCCTCAATGCCCCAACCAAAAGACATAGGTTTGCAGACTGGGTAGAAAAGCAGGATCCTACAATTTGTTACATCCAAGAAACCTACCTTTCTACAAAGGATGGACATTATCTTAGGGTAAAAGGTTCAAAAATGGTGTTTCAAGCAAATGGAAACAAGTAGGGGTTGCTATCCTAATATCTGACAAGGTAGACTTCAGTCCAACATTAGTTAAGAAAGATAAGGAAGGTCACTTTATGTTGATTAAGGGCACACTCCAACAGAAGGACGTTACAATCCTAAACATATATGCACCTAACATGGGGGCTCCCAAGTTCATCAAACAAACACTATTAGAACTAAGGCCACAGATAACACCAAACACAGTAGTAGTGGGTGACTTCAACACCCCACTGTCATCAATTGACAGGTCATCCCAGCAAAAAATAAACAGGGAGGCATCTGGACTAAATGAGGTCATAGAAGGGATGGACCTAACAGATATCTACAGGACATTTCATCCAAATGCTGCACAATATACATTCTTTTCAGCAGTACATGGAACATTCTCTAAAATAGGACACAAATCAAATCTTAACAAATACAGGAAAATTGAAATAATTCTTTGCATTCTATCTGACCACAATGGAATCCATCTGCAAATCAATAGCAAAAACAGTTATAGAGCATACACAAAATCATGGAAAGTAAACAATACACTACTAAATGATGAATGGGTCAATGAAGAAATCAAGAAGGAAATCAAAAACTTCATAGAGTCAAACAATAATGAGAACACAACATACAAGAATCTCTGGGACACAATGAAGGCAGTTCTAAGAGGTAAATTTATAGCTTTAAGTGCCTATATTAAGAAATTAGAAAGGGCTCAAGTAAACGACCTAATGCTTCACCTTAAAGCCTTGGAAAAAGAAGAACAAGGCAAACCAAAAATCAGTAGATGGGAAGAAATAATAAAGATTAGGACAGAAATCAATGAAATAGAAACCAAGAAACCAACCCAAAGAATCAATGAAACAAAGAGTTGGTTCTTTGAAAGGATAAACAAGATTGATAAACCCTTAGCAAATCTGATGAAAGAAAGAGAGAAGAGACACAAATTAATAAAATTAGAGATGAAAAATCAACATCACAACAGATACCAGAGAAATTAAAAAAATCATGGGGACATACTATAAAAACATATATTCCACTCAGTATCTGAAAGAAATGGATGATTTCCTTGATTTAAATGACCTACCTAAATTCAATCAAGATTAGATTAATAACTTAAATAAACCTGTAACAAGTATGGAGATCCAAGCAGTTATCTAAAATCTCCCAACTAAGAAAAGTCCAGGCCCAGATAGATTCACTTCTGAATTTTACCAGACCTTCAGGGAAGAACTAGCACCATTGCTTCTTAAGCTTTTCCATAAAATAGAAAAAGAAGGAACCCTACCAAACTCCTTCTATGAAGCCAGCATCACCCTGATACCAAACCAGGCAAAGATAGAACAAAAAAAGAAAATTACAGACCAATCTCCCTCATGAACATAGATGCAAAATTTATCAACAAAATATTGGCAAGCAGAATACAAGGATATATCAGAAAGATCATTCACCCTGACCAAGTAGGCTTTATCCCAGAGATGCAGGGATGGTTCAACATATGCAAATTGATAAATGTAATACATTATATAAATGGACAGAAGGATAAAAATCATATGATCATCTCATTAGATGCACAAAAAGCATTTGACAAAGTCCAACATCCCTTCATGATAAAAGTCCTACACAGACTGGGAATAGAAGGAACATATCTCAATATGATAAAGGCTATTTATGACAAGCCTACAGCCAGGATATTTCTAAATGGGGAAAAACTGGAAGCTTTTCCACTAAAATCAGGAACAAGACAAGGGTGTCCACTGTCCTCACTTTTATTTAATATAGTACTTGAAGTCTTAGCCATAGCAATAAGGCAAGAGATGCACATAAAAGGGGTACAAATTGAGCCGGGCGTGGTGGCACACGCCTTTAATCCCAGCACTCGGGAGGCAGAGGTAGGAGGATCACCGTGAGTTCGAGGCCACCCTGAGACTCCATAGTGAATTCCAGGTCAGCCTGGGCTAGAGTGAGACCCTACCTTGCAAAAACCAAAAAAAAAAGGGGGGGGTACAAATTGGAAAGGAAGAGATCAAGTTATCATTATTTGCAGATGACCTGATTTTATATATAAAAGACCCTAAAGACTCTACCAGCAAACTGTTAGAGCTGATGAACACCTACAGCCATGTAGCAAGATACAAAATAAATACACAGAAATCAGTAGCCTTCCTATATGCTAACAACAAACACACAGAGGATGAAATCAGAGAATCATTCCCATTCACAATTGCATCAAAGAAAATAAAGTACCTTGGAATAAACCTAACCAAGGAAGTAAAGGATCTCTAGAATGAAAACTTTAAAACAATCAAGCGAGAAATTGCAGAAGACACTAGGAAATGGAAAAACATCCCTTGTTCCTGGATCAGAAGAATCAATATTGTGAAAATGGCAATCTTACCAAAAGCAATCTACACATTTAATGCAATCCCCATCAAAATTCTAATGGCATTCTTCACAGAAATAGAAAGAACAACCCAAAAATTCATTTGGGATCACAAAAAAAACTTGAATATCTAAAATAATACTGAGCAACAAAAATAAGGTGGGAGGTATCACTATACCTAATTTTAACCTATACTACAGAACCATAGTAACAAAAACAGCATGGTACTGGCACAAAAGCAGATATGTAGATCAATGGAACAGGATAGAGGACCCATATGTAAGTCCAGGTAGCTATAGCCACCTGATATTCAATAAATATACCAAAAATACTCATTGGAGAAAAGACAGCCTCTTCAGCAAATGGTGCAGGGAAAACTGGATATTTATCTGTAGAAAGATGAAAATAGATTCTTCTCTCTTCCCATGCACAAGAAATTACAAAGATTTTGTACAGCAAATGACACTGAATAAAGCAAAGATGCAACCTACAGAATGGGAAAAAAAATCTTTGCCAGCTATACATCTGATAGAGGATTAATATCTAGGATATACAAAGAACTCAAAAAATTGAATAATAAGAAATCAAACAAGCCAATTAAAAAATGGGCTATGAAACTAAGTAGAGAATTCTTAAAAGAAGAAATATGGGTGGCGTATAAGCATCTAAAAAAATGTTCTACATCCCTAGTGTGGTGGTTTGAATAGAATAGATGGCCCCCAATATATTCAGTTGCTTATTTGTAGTTTGCATCTCTAGCCACCTGGCTGGAGGCAAGGTCACTGGGTAGATCTTAAAGTGTGGTGGTGGATTTCAGATTACAATCTAAAGATATGCAAAGTGTGCCTAGCTGGAGTTCCAGAAGTGTGCTGTGGCTTTTGACCTTTAGGCTTGTACTTCTCTCTCTCTCTCTGCTTGGTCCTGTGAAGGCAGGCCAGTTTCTTCTGTTTTTATGGAACTTCCCCTGGATCTGTAAGCTCCAATAAATCCCTTCCTCCATAACTGTGCCTGGTCTGAAAGTTCATCTCAGTGAAACTGAAGCTGACTAATACAGAACTTGGTACCGGGAGTGGGGTGAGATGTACATGGCCATGTAGACGTTGATCTTTTGGAACCTTTGTTTTGGAGGAATAGGCATGGACTTGATGCTTGCAACTGAAGATGTCTTCTGGAGTGGTAAGCCAAGTTTTATGGACTATTCTGATGAGAGTCTGAGAATGCTAAGTGCAAACAGCATTGAACTTCGAGGCTTGGCTTATCAGCTTTTTAAGGGGAAGGAAAGACTGCAGAGGACTTTGTTGGAACTGGGCTACTGGCATAAGGGCTGGCTGTGTCCTGCTGCCCAGGCCCAGAGGGTTTGATCAAGGTTAAATTTGTAATGGACTGATGTGCTTGGCTAAAGATATTGGACTGAGAGATTTAAGATTTTAAGCTGGAAAACCTCAAGCAAGTTAAAATTACAGGCACTGAGACTGGTTTTAGGTTTCTGAACCTGCTATTGTTAAACACATTAGCAATCTTAAGGAAGATGGTCCAACTGCTTTACATTAAAACAATGGAAAGGATGCGTGAGGAAGGACTATCATAGAAATGTAAACTCTTTTGGAAAGAGTTGACTGGAGAAGGAACCTGCTTTTCAAGGTTATGATTTATTTCATCTGTGAATTAAGAATATGGCTGTGTCCTGCACACCTGGTATTGGTTTCAGAAGCATGAAAAATGCAAGGAGTGGCCCTGATAGGCAGAAAGAGCCTTTGGAAAATGTGAGGAGTGGTCATGAATTGCACATGGTTCCAGGAGCTGCTGCTGAGATGTGGCATGAGGCAGGGTATGATGCCCTGATAGGCTGAAAGAGCCTTTGGAAGATGGACCATGGTTTGCATGAAGACCTGAAGATGTTTTATATATACCAGGACTGTGCAAGGGCTACCATAGAGCACAGTGTTATCCTGGGATGGAAGTGTTCCCCGGGTACTCTGCCCAGCTGGAGGGGCAGAATTGGAAAGTCTGGAGACTGTTAGTCTCTGGGTATATTGAACTTGAACTGCAGAAGTTTGATGTGTGTTTGATGGTGGTTGAGTTTGCATTGTTTTAGTCTCTCCTTGCTGTGCCTTATACCAGTTAAAAATGTTTACTCTGTGCCTTTATATGTTAGAAGTGTTTAACTTGTTTGATTTTACAGGTCTTCATATCTTAAATTGGTCAAGACTGTGGGGACCTTTGAAATTAAACTGAGTACAATTTATAATGTGTGATGGTTATAAATCTATTGGGGCCAGGGGCGGAACGTGGTGGTTTGAATAGAATAGATGGCCCCCAATATATTCAGTTGCCTATTTTTAGTTTGCATCTCTAGCCACCTGGCTGGAGGCAAGGTCACTGGGTGGATCTTAAGGTGTGGTGGTGGATTTCAGATTACAGTCTAAAGATATGCAAAGTGTGCCTAGCTGGAGTTCCAGAAGTGTGCTGTGGCTTTTGACCTTTAGGTTTGTACTTCTCTCTCTCTGCTTGGTCCTGTGAAGGCAGGCCAGTTTCTTCTGTTTTTATGGAACTTCCCCTGGATCTGTAAGCTCCAATAAATCCCTTCCTCCATAACTGTGCCTGGTCTGAAAGTTCATCTCAGACAACCTGAAGCTGACTAATACACCTAGTCATCAGGGAAATGCAGATTAAAACTACATTGAGATTCCATCTCACTCCTATCAGATTGGCTACCATCATGAAAACAAATGACCATAAATGCTGGCAAGGATGTGGAAAAGAGGAACCCTTCTACACTGTTGGTGGGAATGCAATCTGGTCTAGCCATTGTGGAAATCAATGTGGAGGTTCCTAAGACAGCTAAAAATGGATCTACCATATGACCCAGCTATAGCACTCCTAGGCAGATATCCTAAGGACTCATCTCATTTCCTTAGAAGTACATGCTCTACCATGTTTATTGCCACTCAATTCACAATAGCTGGGAAATGGAACCAGCCTAGATGTCCCTCAACTAAGGAGTGGATAATGAAGATATGGCACATTTATACAATGGAGTTCTACTCAGCTGTAAAGAAAAATGAAGTTATGAAATTTTCAGGAAAATGGATGGATCTGGAAAGGATTATACTAAGTGAGGTAACCCAGGCCCAGAAAGCCAAGTGTCACATATTTTCTCTCATATGAGGATCCTAGCTACAGATGACTGGGCTTCTGTGTGAGAAGGAAAAACCTCAGTATCAAAGGCCAGTAAGCTAGAAAAGAGATATAAAGGGGGGTGAAAAGACCCAAAATGAGGTCAGGGGAAGAGATTGAGTAAAGGAAAGGTGGAGGGAGGGCTAATCAAAATCTAAGAGGATATAAATAAATCATTTGGAATCCTACTTTTTTGGGCAATGGAACACTCAGGAGCCTAGATTGTTGCTAGAAAGTTTTCAGTACCAGGGGTGGGGTACCTTCCAGTGAGTTGTTGGCCAAGGAGGTCCCTGATGCCCCTAAAACATTTGTAGGCCATTGCCAAGACCCTTGGTTTCCCACCAGGAATAGATGGTAAGACCCTATTGCTGAAGACTCCACATACTTGGGCTGCAAGGCCACTGAGAAATCCTACTGGAGCTGAGCTGAGAACCTCCTCCATGTAGACCAGCTGACAGAAAATGGAGGAAGCCATTCTACATGTAGTTCAATGGGAGAAAGAGATACCACCAGTGAAGATACTCAACAGTGGACACTGCAAGCCTTATATGCGGCCAGCCAGGCCAAATGAGTCAATGGGTGCAATAGTGGCACATATGTCATGGTGAAAACCAACTGTCCTCTAATTGGACTGGAGGCCAGCTCCATGGAAAGGAATACATCCCTGATACTGAAAACTTAAAACGGATAGTCATGAGCCCTAGGAGTGTAACATCTGCTGTTGTCTGGCTAAATGTATACACTATGCTTACCAAACTATCTGGTAAGCACTTCTGTTAATGTTCATACCCTTATATTTAATGATACTCTCACTTTTGGTAGAGAATCTTCTCTTTTCAGATGGCAGTGACCTTGGGATGACTCAGAAGGCATCATGGTGCTAGAAAGAAGTGACTGAAGAGCTCAGCACTGAAATATCTCTATCACACCTTCCAAGGCTCAGGGTCTAATGTGGAAGAGGTGGCAGAAAGAATGTAAGAGCCAAAGGAAGGGTAGGACTCCTTACAACGTGCTCCTCCCAGACACAAATGGCCTGGATATCCATGATCTCACAGTGTCTGACACTACCTGCACAAGACCATCATAAGAGGAGGAAAAGATCATGACATCAAAATTAAAAGAGAGACTGATTGAGATGGAGAGGGTGTATGATGGAGAATGGAGTTTCAAAGGGGAAAGTGGGGGAAGGGAGGGTATTACCATGGGGCATTTTTTATAATCATGGAAATTGCTAATAAAAATTTGGAAGAAAAAAATCATAGGGACATAATATAAAAACATATACTCCACTAAATTGAAAATCTGAAAGAAATGGATGATTTCCTTGATTCATATGACCTACCTAAATCAAATCACAATGAGATAAGCCAAATAAATAGACCTATATCAAGTATGGACTACCAAACAGTTGTCAAAAATCTCCAAACTAAAAGAAGTCCAGGTGCAAATGGATTCACTGGTGAATTTTACCAGACCTTCATGGAAGAACTAACACCAATGCTTCTTAAAATTTTCCATAAAATAGAAAAAGAAGGAATCCTACCAAACTTCTTTTTTTTTGTTGTTGTTTATTTATTTATTTGAGAGTGACAGACACACAGAGAGAGAGAGAGAGAGAGAGAGAGAGAGAGAGAGAGAGAGAGAATGGGCACGCCAGGGCCTCCAGCCACTGCAAACAAACTCCAGATGTGTGTGCCCCCTTGTGGGCTAACGTGGGTCCTGGGGAATTGAGCCTTGAACCGGGGTCCTTAGGCTTCACAGGCAAGCGCTTAACCACTAAGCCATCTCTCCCGCCCCCCTACCATACTTCTTTTATGAAGCCAGCATCACCCTGCTAATAAGACCAGGCAAAGGTAGAACAAAAAAAAAATTACAGATCAATCTCCCTCATGAACATAGATGCAAAAATTTTCAACAAAATATTGTCAAACAGAATACAAGAATATATCAGAGAGATCATTCACCCCGACCAAGTAGGTTTTATCCCAGTGATGCAGAGATGGTTCACCATACACAAATCAATAAATGTAATACATTATATAAATGGACTGAAGGACAAAAATCACATGATCTTCTCATTAGATGAAATAAATCATTTGACAAAATCCAACATTCTTCCATGGTAAAAGTCCTACAGAGAGTGGGAATAGAAGGAACATATCTCAATATAGTAAAGGCTATTTATGACAAGATTGCAGCCAATATAATACCAAATGGAGAAAAATTTGAAGCTTTTACACTAAAATCAGGAACAAGACAAAAGTGTCCACTGTACCCACTTATTTAATATAGTACTGGAAGTCCAAGCCATAGCAATAAGGCAAGAGACACACATAAGAGGGATACAAATTGTAAAGGAAGAAATCAAGTTATCATTATTTGCAGATGACATGATTCTATACATAAAGAACCCTAAAGACTCTACCAGTAAACTGTTAGAGCTGATAAACACCTATAGCCATGTAGCAGGATACAAAATAAACACACATAAATCAGTAGCCTTCTTTTATGCTAAAACAAACACTCAGAGGATGAAATCAGAGAATCACTCCCATTCAAAATTGCATTAAAAAATGAAGTACCTTACAATAAACCCAACCAAGGAAGTGAAGGATCTCTATAATGCAAACTTTAAAACACTCAAGTGAGAAATTGCAGAAGACATTAGGAAATGGAAAGACATCCCTTGTTCTTGGATCGGAAGAATCAATATTGTGAAAATGACAATCTTACCAAAAGCAATCTGCATATTTAATGCAATCCCCATCAAAATTCCAATGGTATTCTTCACAGAAATGGGAAAAAAACAATCCAAAAATTCATCTGGAATCACAAAAAACTTCAAATAGCTAAATCAATTTTGAGCAACAAAAATAAGGCTGGTCGTATCACCATACCTGATTTTAACCTGTACTACAGAGCCATAGTAACAAAAACAGCATGGTACTGGCACAAAGCAGATATATAGATGAATGGAACAGAATAGAGGACCCAGATGTAAGTCCCGATAGCTATAGCCACCTGATCTTTGACAAAAATGCCAAAAATACTCATTGGAGAAAAGACAGCCTCTTCAGCAAATGGTGCTGGGAAAACTGGTTATGTATCTGTAGAAGGATGAAAAAAGACCCTTATCTCTCTCCATGCATAAGAATTAGATCCAAATGGATCAAAGACCTTAATATCAGACCTGAAACTCTGAAACTGCTAGAGGAAAAAGTAGGGGAAACCCTTCAATATATTGGTCTTGGCAAGGACTTTCTGAATATAACCCTATTGCTCAAGCCATAAAACCACAGATTAAGTGCTGGGACCTCATAAAATTACAAAGTATGACAAAAGACACTGAATAGAGGAAAGGGGCAACCTACAGAATGGGAGAAAATTTTTGCCAGCTCTGATAGAGGATTAATATCTAGGATATACAAAGAACTCAAAAAATTAAATAATAAGAAATCAAACAACCCAATTAATAATGGGCTATGGAACTAAATAGAGAGTTCCCAAAAGAAGACACACAGATGGCATATAAACATCTAGAAAAATGTTCTATATCCCTAGTCATCAGGGAAATGCAGATTAAAACTACATTGAGATTCCATCTCACTCCTATCAGATTGGCTACCATCATGAAAACAAATGACCATAAGTGCTGATGAGGATGTGGAAAAAGAGGAACCCTTCTATACTGTTGGTGGGAATGCAGTGTGATACAGCCATTGTGGAAATCAGTGTGGAGGTTCCTGAGACAGTTAAAAATAGATTTACCATATGACCTAGCTGTACCACTCCTATGCATATATCCTAAGGACTCGTCTCACTACCTTAGAGATACTTGCTCTACCATGTTTATTGCCACTCTATTCACAATATCTAGGAAATGGAAACAGCCTAGATGTCCCTCAACCGATGAGTGGATAATGAAGATATGGCACATTTATACAAGGGAGTTCTACTCAGCAGTAAAGAAAAATGAAGTTATGAAATTTGCAGAAAAATGGATGGATCTGGAAAGGATTATACTAAGTGAGGTAACCCAGGCCCAGAAAGCCAACTGTCACATGTTCTCTCTCATATATGGATCCTAGCTACAAATGACTGGACTTCTGTGTGAGTAGGAAGAAAACTCAGTAGCAGAGGCCAGTAAGCTAGAAAGTAGATATAAACAGAATAGAAAGGGAGGGAGGGGAAAGTTAATAGGATGATATTGTATATATATAATTAGAAAAACAGATTAACAGGGGTGAAAAGGCCTAAGTGAGGTCAGGGGAAGAGACTGAGTAAAGGAAAAGTGGAGAGAGGGCTAATCAAAATCCAAGAGGAAAAAACATCATATGGAAACCTACTATTTTTTCGGAAAATGGAGCACACAGGAGCCATAGATTGTTACTAGAAAATTTTCAGTGCCAGGGATGGGATACCTGCCAGTGAGTTGTTGGCCAGGAAGTTCCCTGATGCTCCTAAAACATTATAGACCATTGCCAAGGCCCTTGGTTTCCCACCAGGAATAGATGGTAAGACCCTATTGTTGAAGACTCCACATACTTGGGCTGCAAGTTCCCTGAGAAATCTTGTTGGAGCTGAGCTGAAAATCTCCATGTAGACCAGCTGATAGAAAGCTTGAAAAAGCCATGCTGCATGCAGTTCAATGGGAGAGAGATATCACCAGTGAAGATACCCAACAGTGGACACTGCAAGCCTTAGATTTGGCCAGCCAGGCCAAATAAGGCAATAGGTGCAGTAGTGGCATGTCTGTTATGGGGGGAACCAACTGCCCTCTAATTTGACTGGAGGCCCACTCCATTGGAGGGAATGCATCCCTGATACTGAAAACCTACTACAGGGGAAGTCATGAGCCCTAGGGGTGTAACGTATGCTGCTGTCTGGCTGAAAGTATGTATTATGCTCACCAAACTGCCCAGTAAGCACTTCTCTTAATGTTCATACCTATATATTAATGCTACTCTCACTTTTGGTTACAGAACCTTCTCTTTTCAGATGGCAGTGACCTTGGCTCAGAAGGCACCATGGTCCTGAGAAGTGACCGAGGAGTGCTCTGCACTGAAATATCTCTATCACACCTTCCAAGGCTCAGGGTCTATTGCAGAAAAGGTGGCAGAAAGAATATAAAAGCCAAAGTAAGGGTAGGACTACTTACAACATGCTCCTCCAGACACAAAATGGCCTGGATATCCATGACCTCACAGTGCCTGACACTACCTACATAAGACCATCATAATAGGAGGAAAAGATTATGACATCAAAATAAAAGAAAGACTAATTGGGGAGGGGGGATATGAAGGAAAGTGGAGTTTTAAAGGGGAAAGTTGGGGTAGGGATGGAATTACCATGGGATATTGTTTACAGTCATGGAAGTTGTCAATAAAAACATAATAATAATAATTTTTTTTAAGAATTCAGTAACTGAGGCCAGTAAGCTAGTAAAGGATATAAGGGTTACGGTTAGGTTAGGAGATGGGGGAGTGATTTAAGGCGATGGTATTGTATATATGTAAGTAGAACAGATTACCAGGGGTTGAACGACCTAACTGAGGTCAAGGGAAAACATTGAGTAAAGGAAAGATGGAGGGAGGGTTAATCAAAATCTAAGAGGGAATGAATATGTCATATGGAAACTTACATTTTTGGACAATGGCACACCCAGAGGCCATAGATTGTTATTGGAAAATTTTCAGTGCCAGATATGGGATACCTGTCAGTGAGTTGTTGGTCAGGGAGGTCCCTGATGCCCCCAAAACATTACAGGCCATTGCCAAAGCTCTTGGTTTCTCACCAGGAGTAGATGGTAAGACCCTATTGCTGAAGACTCCACAGGCTTGGGCTTCAAGGTCACTATTAAATCCCGCTTGAGCTGAGCTGAAAACCTCCTCCATGTAGACCAGCTGACAGAAAGCTGGAAAAAAACTATGCTGAGTGTGGCTCTATGGGAGGAAGTGAATTCACCAGTAGAGGTAAACATCAGCAAGCCTTAAATTTGACCAGCTAGGCCAAATGAGCCAACAGGTGCAATAGTGGCATGTCTGTTATGAGGGAAAACAACCACTTTCTAATTAGATTGGAGACCTGCTCCATGAAAGGGAATACATGCCTGATACTGAAAACATATTATGGGGGTATTCATGAGCCCAAGGGGTATAATGTCTGCTGGTGTCTGCTTAAATGTACATTTTATCCTCACCAAACTGCCTGGTAAGCACTTCTCTTAATGTTCATACCCATATATTAATGCTACTCTCATTTTGGTTAGAGAAGCTTCTCTTTTCAGATGGCAGGGACCTTGGGATGACTCAGAAGGTACCATAGTGCTGAGAAGAAGTGACAGATGAATGCTCAGCACTGAAACATCTCTATCACACCTTCCATGGCTCAGGGTCCATTGCAGAAAAGAATATAAGAATATAAGAAGAATATAAGAGCCAGAAGAAGGGCAGGACTCCTTATAATGCACTCTTCCCAACACAAAATGGCCTGAATATCCATGACCTCACAGTGCCTGACACTACCAAGACAAGACCATCAAGATAGAAGGAAAAGATGATGACATCAAAAATAAAAGAGAGAGCTGGAGGATGGCTTAGCGGTTAAGGCGTTTGTCTGCAAAGCCAAAGGACTGAGGTTCGATTCCCCAGGACCCACATTAGCCAGATGCACAAGGGGGCACATGCATCTGGAGTTCGTGTGCAGTGGCTGGAGACCCTGGCATGTACCCATTCTCTCTCTCCCTCTTTCTCCGTCAAATAAACAAAAATAATTTAAAAAATAAAAAAGAAACTGATTGAGAGGCAGGGGGAATATGATGAAGAGTGGAGTTGGGAAGGGGAATGTGTGTGGGGGGAATTACATGGTTTATTGCCTATAATTATGGAAGTTGTCAATAAAAAAAAAAAAAAGAAAAACATCCTATGTTGTCTACTGAATGAGAATAGCACCATTGCCAAAGAGCCAAGATTCTTTTGTCTCATGTTAACATTTAATTTTCTCATACTGAGGAACAAATGGAGGGCCTTGCGCATGCCAGGCAAGCACTGTACCACTGAACTACTCCCTAGCCCTCATGATCCTGTTACATGGAGCACAGGTGACGATATAGCCAATACACTGTTCTGTTTTTGTTTTTCTTTTAATAAAAAAAAAAAAAAAAGCCAGGTGTGTGGCACACGCCTTTAATCCCAGCACTTGGGAGGCATAAGACATAAGAGGATTGATTGCCATAAGTTTAAGGCCACCCTGAGACTACATAGTGAATTTCAGGTGAACCTGGGTTAGAGCGAGACCCTATCTTGAAAAACAAAAATTTAAGATTTTTATACATTTTAAATTTTTTTAATTTGAGAGCAACAGAGAGAAAGAGGCAGAGAGAGAGAGAAAGAATGGGTGTGCCAGGGCCTCCAGCCATTGCAAGCAAACTCCAGACACATGCGCCACCTTGTGCATCTAGCTAACATGGGTCCTGGGGAATTGAACCTCGAACCGGGGTCCTTTGGCTTCACAGGCAAGTGCTTAACTGCTAAGCCATCTCTCCAGCCCAAGATTTTTATACATTTTTATTCGCGTGCACGTATGTGTGAGCACCAGGGTCTCTTGCTGCCACAAATGAACAACAGGTGCATGTGCCAGTTTTTGTGTCTGGCTTTATGTGGACACTAGAGAATTGAACCCGGGGCAAGGAGATTTTGCAAGTAAGTGCCTTTAACTGCTGAGCCATCTCTCCAAACTATTTTAGTTTTAGTTTATTTTTGCTTTATTTTTGAGTCAGGTTCTCATGCAGCTCAAGCTGGCCTTGAACTCCTGATTTTCCAGCCTTCATTTCCCAACTGCTAGGGTGAGAAGCATGCCTTTCCACACCCAGCTTAAGCAATTTTCTTTATTTATTTATGTGTGTGTGTGTGCGCGTGCACATGTCTCTTGCACGTGTGCCTCTTGTTGCTGCCACTTTTAATGTCAGGCTTATGTGGGTGGCTCAGAAATTGAATGCTGGCCATCAAGATTTTCAAGTAAGCACCTTTGACCACTGAGCAGCTTCCCAATCCCCTGCTTGTTTTTTATTATTATTATTATTTTAATATTTGTAAATATACTTTGTTTATTTATTTAAGAGAGAGAAAGAGGCAGAGGGAGAGAGAGAGAGAGGAAGAGAATGGGCGTGCCAGGGCCTCCAGCCACTGCAAATGAACTCCACATGCATGAGCCCCCTTGTGCATCTGGCTTACCTGGGTCCTGGAGAATTGAACCGGGATCCCTTGACTTTGCAGGCAAATGCCTTAACTGCTAAGCCATCTCTCCAGCCCTATTTTTGTTTTCCTGAGGTAGAATCTCATTCTAGTCCAGGCTGGCCTGGAATTCACTATGTAGTCTCAGGGTGGCCTCAAGAGGGGGAGAGGCTATAAGGGAGAGTGGAGTTTCAAAGAGGAAGGTGGGGAGGGATGGAAGTACTATGGGTTATTGTCTATAATTTTGGAAGTTGTTAATAAAACAAAAAATTTAAAAGTCAAAATAAAATAAAAGAAAAAAAGGAAAGGGGAACTTAAAAAAAAAAGCCATGTCTTCTGTCAAAGAGGGAAAGCATCTTAAGATTTCTGGCAAGTTCTTTCCTCTTCACTAACCTGTCACCGGGTACATAATGCCAGGCCCTGCTCAAAGATCACATCCCTCCCCCCACAGCAAGTCAGCACCCTACTTTACCTACTCTCAAAGCAGGAGCAGCATCTATATCCTCCTTTATGGCCCTGTCACTCAAACGTGTTTTTTGTTTGTTTGTTTTGATTTTTTGAGGTTGAGTCTTTCTCTATCCCAGACTGACCTGGAATTCACTATGTAGTATCAGGGTGGCCTTGAACTCAGTATGCACCTCCTACCTCTGCCTCCCGAGTGATGGGATTAAAGGTGTGTGGCACCACAACTGGCTAAACGTTTTCTGGTTTTGTTTTTAATAAATATTTTTGTTTATTTGCAAGCAAAGATGGGAAAGAGAATGAGAGAGGGAGGGAGAGAATGGGCACCTTAGGGCCTCCAGCCACTTGCAAACAAACTCCAGACACATACACCACTATGTGCATCTGGCTTACCTGGATACTGGGGGATATAACCTGGGTCCTTAAGATTGAAGGCAAACTCCTTAACCACTATGGCATCTCTCCAGCCCCTCAAACATTTTTCCCCTGAGGTAGGGATTCACCATATAGTCTTTAGGTGGTCTTGAACTCACAGCGATCATCCTTACCTCTGCCTCCCAAGCGCTGGGATTTAAGGTGTGCACAGGCCTCAAACGTTTGTATTGAGATAGAATGTGCCACGCCCCCTCCTCACTGGGATTCTAGGCGGGGCTCCACCTCCCAGCCACGCCCCTCCTCACTGGGGTTCTGGGCGGGGCTTCACCACCCAGCCACGCCCCTCCTCCCTGGGATTCTGGGCGGTGCTCCACCTCCCAGCCACGCCCCTCCTCACTGGGATTCTAGGCGGGGCTCCACCTCCCAGCCACGCCCCTCCTCACTGGGATTCTAGGCGGGGCTCCACCTCCCAGCCACGCCCCTCCTCACTGGGATTCTAGGCGGGGCTCCACCTCCCAGCCACGCCCCTCCTCACTGGGATTCTAGGCGGGGCTCCACCTCCCAGCCACGCCCCTCCTCACTGGGATTCTGGGCGGGGCTCCACCTCCCAGTCACGCCCCTCCTAACTGGGATTCCGGGCGGGGCTCCACCTCCCAGCCACGCCCCTCCTCACTGGGATTCTAGGCGGGGCTCCACCTCCCAGCCACGCCCCTCCTCACTGGGATTCTAGGCAGGGCTCCACCTCCCAGCCACGCCCCTCCTCACTGGGATTCTAGGCGGCGCTCCACCTCCCAGCCACACCCCCTCCTCACTGGGATTCTAGGCGGGGCTTCACCTCCCAGCCACGCCCCCTCCTCCCTGGGATTCTAGGTGGGGCTCCACCTCCCAGCCACGCCCCCTCCTCACTGGGATTCTAGGCGGGGCTCCACCTCCCAGCCACGCCCCTCCTCACTAGGATTCTAGGCGGGGCTTCACCTCCCAGCCACGCCCCCTCCTCCCTAGGATTCTAGGCGGGGCTCCACCTCCCAGCCACGCCCCTCCTCACTGGGATTCTAGGCGGGGCTCCACCTCCCAGCCACGCCCCTCCTCACTGGGATTCTAGGCGGGGCTCCACCTCCCAGCCACACCCCCTCCTCACTGGGATTCTAGGCGGGGCTTCACCTCCCAGCCACACCCCCTCCTCACTGGGATTCTAGGCGGGGCTCCACCTCCCAGCCACACCCCCTCCTCACTGGGATTCTAGGCGGGGCTCCACCTCCCAGCCACGCCCCTCCTCACTGGGATTCTGGGCGGGGCTCCACCTCCCAGCCACACCCCCTCCTCACTGGGATTCTGGGCGGGGCTCCACCTCCCAGCCACGCCCCTCCTCACTGGGATTCTAGGCGGGGCTCCACCTCCCAGCCACACCCCCTCCTCACTGGGATTCTAGGCGGGGCTCCACCTCCCAGCCACACCCCCTCCTCCCTGGGATTCTAGATGGGGCTCCACCTCCCAGCCACGCCCCCTCCTCACTGGGATTCTAGGCGGGGCTCCACCTCCCAGCCACGCCCCCTCCTCACTGGGATTCTGGGCGGGGCTCCACCTCCCAGCCACGCCCCTCCTCACTGGGATTCTAGGCGGGGCTCCACCTCCCCCACGCCCCCTCCTCACTGGGGTTCTGGGTGGGGCCCTACCTCTGAGCCAGGCTCCCATCCGCTGTGTCTGTTGAGGATTGTTTGAAAGCCAGTGATGGCTCTGCCAGGGACGGTATGTGTTCTGTGCACAAGGTGCCGCGGAGCCATGATAGGTTTTAGGTATCTCAGCTTCCTCTGGCGACTGAGGGCACAGGGGAGATCTAAGTCAGGAGGGGGAAGGGCTCAGGGTGATGATGGTGTCAGGAGAGTTGGTCCTGGCCAGGGTGGTGGGTGATGGAGAGAGGTGGTGAGGCTTGAGGGTGCTATCTGAAACACTAAAGACCCCAGAGCTGCAGGGTGGGGAGGCCAAGGTCAGATGAAGGCCTGTGAGCCACAGGAGATTCAGTTCCTCAAAAATGCCACATTTGAGCATTCACATGAGCCACAAAATGCACAGATACAATCAGAAATGCATTGCCACACACTCAGACACACCACACACCTCATCATACAGACACATACACAGTACATACAGACACACACCACACAGATGACAGGCAGCACACACAGACACCTGGGCATAGCCGTTCTGTACACACACACACATAGAAACATATTCAGCTCATACCTTCACACACACACATCACAAACACAGGTATAATAGGCACAAGTCCACACTGACTTCCAGCCCCTAGAGCGACACAAATCCCAGAGTGACAGAGACAAGTACACCCAGCACTCATAGCACACAGAGACTAACTGCATGCCAAGATGCACACACATCCCACAGACCCTGCAGAGGCAACCATGGCAGGCCCACAGCACACAGGGCAGCCATGCCACACACTGGGATGGACAGAGACAGGACAAACCTTGATACGTACACAAAGAAGCAGAGCGGCTCTACCCTCACCTGCAGAACTTTTACATCCTTCAGAACTCATGAGAATAGAATTGATATATTTGTACCTTGTGTCCACCTTCTTTCACTTAACACTTAACTTTGTTTTTGTTTTGGTTTTCAAGGTAAGGTCTTGCTCTAGCCTATGTTAACCTGGAATTCACTCTGCAGTCTCAGGCTGACCTCGAACTCACAGAGATCCTACCTCGTCTTCCTGAGTGCTAGGATTAAAGGCATGCACCACCTTGCCCATACTGTTTTGATTTTTTTTAAGGGTTTAAAAGATCAAAGTTTATTTCATAGTAAGAGGAAAAGAGAGCACAGAAAACAGACTCCTATGGGGGTAGGGGATTCTAGAACTGAAACATCCTTGGTTTTAAAAAATATTTTTGCCACTGAGAAATCCTGCTAGAACTGAGCTGATAACCTCCTCCATGTAGACCAGCTGACAGAAAGCTGGAAGAAGCCATTCTGCATACAGTTCAATGGGAAAGAAAGAAATCACCAGTGAATATACTCAACAGTGGACATTGCAAGTCTTAAATTTTGCCAGCCAGGCCAAATGAGCCAACAGGTGCAATAGTGGCACATCTGTCATGGTGGAAACTAACTGCCCTCTAATTGGACTGGAGGCCAGCTCCATGGAAAGGAATACATCCCTGATACTGAAAACTTAAAACAGGGGTAGTCATGAGCCCTAGGAGTGTAACATTGCTGCTGTCTGGCTAAATGTATATACTATCCTCATCAAACTGCCCAATAAGCATTTCTCTTAATGTTCATACCCATATATTAGTGCTACTCTCACTTTTGGTAGAGAATCTTCTCTTTTCAGATGGCAGTGACCTTGGGATGACTCAGAAGGCATCATGGTGCTAGAAAGAAGTGACTGAAGAGCTCAGCACTGAAATATCTCTATCACACCTTCCAAGGCTCAGGGTCTAATGCGGAAGAGGTGGCAGAAAGAATGTAAGAGCCAAAGGAAGGGTAGGACTCCTTACAACGTGCTCCTCCCAGACACAAATGGCCTGGATATCCATGATCTCACAGTGTCTGACACTACCTGCGCAAGACCATCATAAGAGGAGGAAAAGATCATGACATCAAAATAAAAGAGAGACTGATTGAGAGGGGAAGGAGATATGATGGAGAATGGAGTTTCAAAGGGGAAAGTGGGGGGAGGGAGGGTATTACCATGGGATATTTTTTATAATCATGGAAGTTGTTAATAAAAATTTGAAAAAAACTTCTCTTTAAAAATATTTTTATTTATTTATCAATTTATTTGAGAAAGAGAGAGAGAATGAGAATGAGTACACCAGGGCCTCCAGCCCCTGCCAAAGGAACTCCAGGTCCATGGGCTGGAGAGATGACTTAGTGGCTAAATGCACTTGCCTGCAAAGCCTTGACCCAGGTTTGATTCTCCAGATCCCATGTAAGCCAGATGCACATGGTGCTGCATGCATCTAGAGTACATCTGCAGTGGCTAGAGACCCTGGCACATCCATCCTCTCTCTATATATCTCTCTCCCTTTCCTTCTCCCTCTCCCTATCCTGCCCTCTGTCTCTAATAAATAAAGAAAAGAAAAAAGAAGCTCTAGATGAATGTGCCACCTTGTGCATCTGGTTTACATGGGTCCTGGGGAATTGAACCTGAGTACTTAGGCTTTGAAGGCAAATGCCTTAACCACTAAGCCATCTCTCCAGCCCCGTGCTTTTTATATATTTTTTTAATTTTTTGTTCATTTTTATTTATTTATTTGAGAGCGACAGACAGAGAGAGAGAGAAAGAGAGAAAGAGAGAATGGGCGCGCCAGGGCCTCCAGCCACTGCAAACGATCTCCAGACGCATGCGCCCTCTTGTGCATCTGGCTAACGTGGGTCCTGGGGAATCAAGCCTCGAACCGGGGTCCTTAGGCTTCACAGGCAAGTGCTTAACCACTAAGCCATCTCTCCAGCCTGCTTTTTATATTTTTAAAGAAAAGCCCCAAAGTAATCCCTAAACGTGTTTCCCTCAACTTGTTTTAACATTTTATTTATTTTTAGTTATTTATTTATTTGACAGAGAATGAGGGAGGGGGAAGAGAATTGGTGTACCAGGGCCTCCAGCCACTGCAAATGAACTCCAGATGCGTGCACCCCCTTGTGCATCTGGCTAACGTGGGTCCTGGGGAATAGAACCTGGGTCCTTTGGCTTTGCAGCCAAACACCGTAACTGCTAAGCCATTCCTCCAGCCCCCCTGTTTTGTTTTTGGAGGCAAGGTCTCACTCTGTAGCCTAGGCTGGCTTCAAACTCACTTCAATCCTCCTATCTCAACTTTCTCAATTCTGGCATTACAGGCTTGCAGCACCATTTCTGCACACTTAGCCTAATTTTTAGGTTCTTCTATGTCCTTTTTATGGCTACATAATATTTCCTCATGGACCACATGTATTTATCTGTTCATTTGTCCATTAGCACTTGAGTCTTCCCCACTTCCATGAAGTTTTTAGTTTATACCATAACATGGGATTACAGGAGCACATAGTAATTCCCTTTGGTAAGTCATTAAAAAGAAAAATAGGGAGGGACTGAAGATGGCTTATCGGTTAAGGCAAAATATAGGGTCTTGCTATGCAGCCTAGGCTAGCCTGGAACTTGTGATCCTCCTACCTCAACCTCCCAAGTGCTGGAATGACACACTCTGCTGGCTATTTGCTTCAACCCCTGGCTTCTCCCTACTCACATGTAGGATCTGAGCAGCCCTACCAGACGCCCCTGTTCCTCCTCACTTGCTCCTCAAATCCATCTGAGACAATGGTGTTTTTGTTTTGTTTTGTTGAGAGACATGCTCTCAAGAGACAGGGTCTTGTGTATGTAGTTGAAGATGACTTTGAACTCCTGATTCTCCTGCCTCTGCCTCCCAAGTGCTGAGATGACAGGCATGCGCAGGTACCACCATGCCTGGTGGCAATGACTCATGTGTGTGTGTGTGTACAGATACACATACCCAATATGCACATGTGTGGGCCAGAGGAAAATATTGGGTATCCTCCTCCATCATTCTTTTAAAAAAAAATTTTATTATTTTATTTATTTATTTGCAAGCACGGAGAGACAGACAGATAATGGACAAACCAGGGCCTTCAACCCCTGCAAACAAACTCCAAACACATGCACCACCTTGTGCTTCTGGCTTTATGTGGGTACTGGGGGATTGAACCCAGGTCATAAGGCTTTGCAGACAAACGTCAACCTCTGAGCCATCTCTCCAATCCCTCCATCACTCTGTTATCTTATTTTCCTGAGAAAGACTCTCTTAATGAACTTGGAGCTACTGTTTTTCAGTTACGCTGCCTGACCAGGAACCCTAGTAATCTCCTGTCTCTGCCTTTCATAGCACTGGGATCAAATGCAGGTTCTTATGCTTGCATGACGAGCACTTTTCCCAACTGAGCCATCTCCCCAGACCCTGGCAATGACTTTTTGTTTGTTTTGTTTTGTTTGTTTGTTTTTTGAGGTAGGGTTCCCCTCTAGTCCAGGCTGACCTGGAATTCCCTATGTAGTCTCAGGGTGGCCTCAAACTCATCCTCCTACTTCCTACCTCCTACCTCTGCCTCTCAAGTGCTGGGACTAAAGGTGTGTGCCACCACGCCCAGCAGTATCTCACTCTAGTCCACACTAACCTGAAACTTACACTCTTACACTGGAGCCCAGACTGGCCTCAAACTCATACCTATCCTCCTACCTCAGCCTCCTGAGTTCTGAGATTAAAGGTGTGCTCTACTACATCTGGCCAGCAGGACAGCAATGACTCTTAAGAATCTCATTTTGGGGGCTGGAGAGATGGCTTAGTGGTTGAAGCCTAAGGACCCTGGTTCAAGGCTCGATTCCCCAGCACCCACATTAGCCACATGCACAAGGGGGTGCACGCATCTGGAATTCGGTTGCAGTGGCTGGAGGCCCTGGCACGCTCATTCTCTTTCTCTTTCTCTCTCTCTCCCTCCCTCCCTCTCTCTCTCCCTCTTTCTCCTTCGGTCTGTCACTCTTAAATAAATAAATAAATAAAAATTTAAAAAATTAGAAAAAAAAGAATCTCATTTTGGGGCTGGAGAAATTGCATAACAGTTAAAGCGTTTGCCTGCAAAGCCAAAGGACCCAGGTTCGATTCCCCAGGACCCACATAAACGAGATTTACAAGGTGGCACATGCATCTGGAGTTTATTTGCAGTGACTCTCTGCCTCTTTCTCTCACTCTCTCAAATAGATAAATGTTTTTTTAAAAGAATCCTATTTCAAAGCAGGTCATGGTGGCACACACCTTTAATCCCAGCACTCAGGAGGCAGAGGTAGGAGGATTGCTGTAAATTCAAGGCCACCCTGAGACTACATAGTGAATTCCAGGTCAACCTGGGCTACAGCAAGACCCTACCTTGAAAATATATATATATATATGTCAGAGAATGTGCCACATTTCCACCAATAAAGTGTGACACATTACTTGTGTGTTCAACTTTATTTAATAATTTATTCACTTGTTTTTTTTTTAAGGTAGAGTCTATCATCTATCACCGTGAGTTCACCCTGAGTTCAAGGCCAGCCTGAATTCACATAGTGAATTCTTGGTCAGCCTGGGCTATAGCAAGACCCTACCTTGAAAAACCAAGAGATATAGAGGGGGAGGGGAAATTTTCCAAGCCAGGTGTAGTGGTGCACACCTGTCATCCTAGCACTTGGGAGGCTGAGGCAGCAGGATGGTGAGTCCTAGGTCAGCCTGGGCTGCATAGCAAGACCCTGTTTCAGAAAACAATAATGGGGGGGGGGAGATGGCTCAGCAATTAAGAGTGCTTGAGGGCCTGAGAGGGCTTGAGATCAGCTGAGTTCGATTCCCCAGCACCCACATAAATAGCTGGGGGTGTGGCCACACATGCCTATAACCCCACTCCTGTGGCGAGTGGAGACCACAGAATCACTGAGGAAAACTGCAACTCAAAGTTTAGAGAGAGAGTCAGTCTCAAAGATATGTGGATATGAGTGATAGGACACCTAGTGTTCTCTTCTAGCCTCCACGTGCAAGCAACCGTAATGGTCTGGGAGATGGCTCAGTGGGTTAAGTGCTTATCTAGCAAGAATGAGACCCAAATTCAACACCAGCACCCATGTGAATGCATGGTATGAGTGCACGCCTGTAATCCCACCTCTGGGGAGGTGGAAACAGGAGACTCCCTGGGGCTTGCTGGTCAGCCAGTCTAGCTGAATTGGTGGAGCTCCAGGTGCAGTGAGGGACCCTGTCCCAGGTTTGATTCCCCAGTACCCATGTAAGCCAGATGCCAAGGTAGTGCGTGCATCTGGAGTTATTTTATGCAGTGGCTGGAGACCCTGGAGTACCTATTCTCTCCCTCTCTCACTCTCTCTCTCAAATAAATAAAATATATTTCAAAAATTAAGGTGGAGGGCAACTGAGGAAGATACTTAATTGGTCTCTGGCTTATACACACACATGCATCAGCACCATATATACATACACATGCAAGTTAAGAAATAACTAGGGCTGTAGTGTTGGCTTAGCAGTTAAGGCACTTGCCTGTGAGGCCTAAGGACACAGGTTCAATTCCCCAGTGCCCACATAAGCCAGATGCACGAGGTGGCACATGTATATGAAGTTCATTTGCAGTGGTTGTAGGCCCTGGGCATGCCTATTCTCTATATATATCTGCCTCTCTCAAATAAATATTTTTTAAAAAGTAACAACAAAAAAAGGATTCTCCAGACCCCATGGTCATATCTTGCTACCTGGAAGTGTGGGTCTTGGTGAACATGTGCAGAGAAGAAAGTTAATTTCTAGCTCCTTCCTAAAACCTCAGTTTCCTCCTCTGTGAAATGGAGATAGCTAAACTTTGTCTCCAAGTCTTCACACGTGTGTTCCCTCAGCCTAACCATCCCTTCTACACCATCTATCTGGTGAGCTCCTACATCAAAGCTAGGATGTCCCTCCTTCAGGCAGCTACCCTTTGAGTTTCCCTAACCCCCACCTTCCATCCCACAGGGCCCTAGTGCTGCACAATGGCAGTGTGGGGGGAACAGGGTAGGGAGAATCTGTGTCTGGACATGTGTCTCCCACACTCTGCAACCCATGAGGAATGGGCTGGGAACATGGGGGGTGGGAAGTGCTTGGTGGAGATGGAGGAACTGCCTCCCACTGCTGAGAAGCATAGCTTAGCTCCACAGCAGTGGGACTACCAATACAGTGCTCCTTCTGAACACACTGTACACATGTGAATGCCAAACCTCTACCACCTGTGCCCTTACCTCCCTCCCAGTCCCCACAACCCCTGCACAGGCCAGAACAACTTGTTCTAAATGTCCCGCCCCCCCCCCCCACACACACACACGCAGATAAGGCCGCTGGCTGGGCTATCAGCAGGAAACATCTTGGCAAGACAGGAAACCATGACATGTGCCAGCCACAGCAGGACAGGACCAGGCTTGGCCTATCAGTGGCCTGATATTTTGGGAGCCACTATATAAACCCCACCTATGGGGGAACTTTGCCGCCCATGTTCCTCACAGTCTTGAGGCCCTGAGAACACAGGGACACAGGAGCCCAAGAACTCTGGATTATGCAGACCCTGGCCCCTCCCTGACTTCACCTCTCTGGGCCTGTTGTCTTCTCTCCTCAGCCCTCCTTGGATTCAGTCCTAGGAACAGCTGACTAGGGTTCCAGAACCTTTTCTGAACTTTCCAGCCTGTGAGCAAGAGCCTTGTTCAAGTTCAAAAGCAGCCAGCCAGCCAGCCAGGCATGGTGGCACACATCTGTTACCCAGCACTCAGGAGGTACAGCCAAAAGGATTGAGAGTTCAAAGTTAATGTTGGTTATATAGCAAGGCCCTGTTACACACACACACACACACACACACACACACACACACACACACTACTGAGGTATAATGGCTTATCTTGTCCCAGTGCTCAGGAGACTTGGGCAGGAGGGTTGTCATGAGTTTGAGACCATCCTGGGCTCCATGGTGAATTCCAGGCCATCCTGGGCTACAGAGTGAGATCCTGTGTCAAATAAAGCCAGACAAGCCAGGCATAATGGTGTGCACTTTAATCTCAACACTCAGGCAGCAGAAATAGGAAGATCACTGTGAATTAGAGGCTAACCTGAGTCTACATAGTGAATTCCAGGTCACCCTAGGCTAGAGAAAGACCCTACCTTGAAAAAAAAAATCCAGACAAAAGAAAAAGGAAGTTAAAGAAGGGGAAAAAATAGCTGGCATAGCCCCTCTATACTCCAGGCCAAAAAGCACCCCCTGAAACACCACTAGCTGAACACATGCTGAGTTTGAGTGACATATTATAAGAATGTGGCTGTAATTATTCTTATTTTGCAGAGTTGGAAAATGAAGTCCAGAGAGGGAAAAGTGCTTGTCTGAGGTCTCCTAGCAGGCCAGAGGCACAGCCTAGCTTAAGCCAAGCCAAGTCTCCCCTTGCATCCTGCTGTGCCTATCACAGGGCCATAATGGCAGGGATGAATTCAAATCCAGGTCCACCTGTGCCACCACCCCAGCGAAGGTACAAAAACCCAGTTATTAGGCCTAGTCCTAATTAATAAGTGCCTTTCTCCTGGGGCCAGTAAAAGCGAAAGGCAGAAGTGAGAGAAACAGACACCAAACTCAGGGGATCTGGTGTAGTTCTGCTCAGAACCAGGGAGCAATGTGGGGACAGCCCAAAAAGCAAGCGAGGGATCCCAAGCGTGGCTATGTAAAGTGGCCAGTGCAGCACCTGCCCATGGCCAGCCCGATGGGTACTGGAGCATGCATTGTGGCCCGCACCTGGGCAGCTGCAGCTGGCCAAAGGGAACAGCTACACCAGATATAACCTAGCCTAAACTCCACCCAGAAGCATAGCTTGAAGCCTTCCTGTGCTTGAAAAGCCACTTGAGGATGAAGGACCTTGCAGTTCTGAGCCTCAGTTTCCCCATCTTGAGAAAGAGGTCTCACTGTGACCATGTGTCCCTGGATAACTTTAAGCCCTGGTGGGGAGTGGAGGACTGAAATGTCTGTTGTCTGAGGGTGCACGCCTAGGGGCCTGACCTCTGCACGTGAGGAATAGTGGTGAACTGACATTCTGCTCACTCCTTCCCTGCTCTACAATCCAGCCACTTGGAGCCAGTGACAGGGACTTGAATCTGTCCTCTAGGTAACTATCCTAATAGCTCCAATGCAGAGCACCACTTGAAAGACACACTGTAGTGGTCTTCCCCAAGCATTGCCACCTACCTATCCCATTTCAAAGTGACAGTGATGATTGATGAGCCCAGAAAAGAAAATCACCTCCCTCAATCAGGAGACTATCTCTAGTAATGCAATTCATGATCTCAGTGGCCTGCTGGGGAACTATGTCACAGGCAGAACATCCCTTCTATGACCATTCATCATCATTTCAAAATATGGAACCCCAGCAGAGTAAGTAAGAGCAGACCAAGTGCCACAGGACAGGGAAGGTCCTGGGTTTTCATGTAGATGTGAGCTCATCATTGGTTGCCCTTTGTGCACTTACTGAGGGCTGGGAAGATGGTGTAGTAGATAAAGCACTTTCCACTCAAGCTTGAGTACTTGAGGTTGGACTCCCATGCCCCAGGTAAAAGTCTGTAATCCCAGCACACTGACAAAGAGATGGGAGGTGGAAGCCAAGCATGGTGGCACACATCTTTAGTCCCAACACTTGGGAGGCAGAAGTAGAAGCACTATCGTGAGTTTGAGGCCACCCTGAGACTACATAGTGAATTCCAGGTCAGCCTGGGCTAGGGTGAGACCCTACCTTGAGAAACCAAAAAAAAAAAAAGAAAAGAAAAAGAGATGGGAGGTGGAGACAGGAGAAGTTCACTGACGCTCATGGGCCAGCTAGCCTGGCAAACACAGCAGTAAGCAACAAAAATGAGAGACCTGGGGTTCAGGAGACGGCTTAGCAATTAAAGACGCTTGTCTGCAAGGCCTATTAGCCTGAGTTTGATTCCCCAGTACTCATGTAAATCCAGATGCACAATGTTGCACATATGTCTGGAGTTTGTTTGCAGTACCAGGAGGCTATGGTGCACCCATACTCACACTCTCTTTCAAATAAAAATATTTAGGAAAAAGAAAAAGAAAAGAATAAGAGATCCTGGGCTAGAGAGATGGCTCAGCAATTAAAGGCTCTTGCTTGCAAAGCCTGACAACCTAGATTTGATTCTCCTATATTCTTGTACTCTCATGAAGCCAAAGGCACAAACTGGGTCATACATGAGGAGTTTGTTTGCAGTGGCAAGAGGCCCTACCATCCCATTCCCTCTCATAGGTAATTTTTTTGTTTGTTTGTTTTTGTTTTTTTGTTTTTCAAGGTAGGGTCTCACTCTAACCCAGTCTGACCTGGAATTCACTATGTACTCTCAGGCTGGCCTTGAACTCATGGCAATACTCCTACCTTAGCTGAGATTAAAGGCATGCACTACCATGCCCAGCATAATAAATGAAAATAATTTTTTTTGTTTGTTTTCCAAAGAAGGGTCTCACTCTGGCCCAGGCTGACCTGGAATTAACTATGTAGTCTCAGGATGGCCTCAAACTCACGATGATCCTCCTACCTCTGCTTCCCGAGTGCTGGGATTAAAGGCGTGCACCACCACATGCAGCAATAAAATTTTTTAATATCAAAATATGCTTTAAGCCACATGCATTATATATATATATATATATGTAAGCCAGATGTACAAGGTGATGTATATGTCTAGATGTATATGTCTTGTTTGCAGTGGCTAGAGGCCCTGGTGTGCCCATTCTCCCTCTCTATCTGCCTGTTACTCTTTCTCTCTGTCTCTGTCTCTCTCTTTCTCTCTCTGTCTCTCTGTGTGTGTGTGTGTGTGTGTGTGTGTGTGTGTGTCTCTCTTTCTCTCAAATAAATAAATAAATAAAATATTTTTTAAAAAGAGCCAGATGTGGTTGTGTACACCTTTAATCCCAGCACTCAGGAAGCAGAGGTAGGAGGACTGCCATGAGTTCAAGGCCACCCTGAGATTACATGGTGAATTCTAAATCAGCCTGGGTTAGAGTAAAACCTTACCTCAAAACACCAAAACAAAAAAAAATTAAAGAAAGATGTTATGAATAAACGATATGAAAACCTACTTCTTCACTAGCTAATAATATATATGCTTAAAAAAAAAAAGAAAAAATAAATTGGGCTTGGTGGCACACGCCTTTAATCCCAGCACTTGGGAGGCAGAGGTAGGAGGATCTCCACAAGTTTGAGGCCACCCTGAGAATACAGAGTGAATTCCAGGTCAGCCTGGGCTAGAGTGAGACCCTGCCTCGAAAAAACAAAAAAGAGAAGAGAGAGAGAAAGAGATGGGGGGCGATGGAGAGATGGCTTAACTTTTAAGGCATTTGCCTGTGAAGCCTAAGGACTGGGGTTTAATTTTCCAGGTGCCACGTAAGCCAGATGCACAAGGTGGCACCTGTGTTGGAATTTGTTTGCAGTGGCTAGAGGTTCTAGTGTGCCCATTCTCTCTCTCTCTCTCTCTCTCTCTCTCTCTCTCTCTCTCCCTCTCTCTGTCACTAGTAACTAAATAAAAATAAATTTTTAAAAAATATTCATTTTTTAAAAAAGAGGATCAAAAAACAAGACAAAACAAAAGCCAGGCATGGTAGCTCACGCCTTTAATTCCAGCACTCAAGAGGCAGAGATAGGAGGATCGCCATGAGTTTGAGGCCACCCTGAGACTACACAATGAATTCCAGGTCAGCCTGAACTACAGTGAGACCCTACCTTGAAAAAAGTAAAAATTAAAAAAAGAGGATGTTTGGGCAGACCTGCCCTGTGGGAGTGGATAATGCTGTGCCCATAAGCCATAGATTGTTACATGAAAATTTCTGTATCATGGGGTAATACGTTCCAGTGAGTTGTTGGTCAGGAAGGCTCCTGACAAAACATTACAGGCCACTGCCAAGGGTTTTGGTTGTTCACCAGAACTAGATGGTAAGACCCTATTGCTGAGGACTTTGCGTGCTTGGGCTATGAGTCACTGAGAAGTCAAGCTGTGGTTGAGCTAGAAGCTCTTCCCTGCAGACTAGCTGTCGGGATGCTAGAAAGAGCAATGCAACCTGTTGACGGAGAAAAACCACCAGTGGGCTTAACCAGCAGTGGACCTTGCAAGCTGTATGGCTGGACAGCCAGGCCAAATGTGCCAACTGGTACAATGGTTGGCATGTCTATTATGGAGGAAACCAACTGCTCTCTGATTCGACTGGACTACTCCATAGCAGGGAATTCATGTCTGGTACTGAAAACCTTAATCAAAAGCCTATGGAGGGCTGAAAGATGGCTTAGTAGTTAAGGCACTTGCCTGTGAAACCTAAGAGTTCCTGTTCAAATCTCCAGGTCCCATGTAAGCCAGGCACACAGTGATACAAGCGTGCAATGTCGCACATGCACACAAGGGGGCATATGCATCTGGAGTTCGTTCATAGCAACTGAAGGTCCTGGTGCCTGTTCTCTTTCTCTCTCTCTTTCTTTCTCTCTCTCTCCCTTTCTCCCTCTCAAAATAAATTTTTTTTTTTTTCTAAAAAGCCTATGGAGGGCTAAGGACCCATGTTGGACTCTTCAGATCCCACATGAGCCACATTGCACAAAGGTGAGGCAAGAGCAAGGTAGCACATGCCCACTAGGTGGCACAAGCGTCTAGAGTTCTATTTCAGTGGCTGAGGCCCTGGTGCACCAATTCTCTCTCCCTCTCTCTCTCCCTCTCTCTCACCCTCTCTCTCTCCCTCTCTCTCTGTCTCTCTGTCTCTCTCTAAAATAAGAAAAAAAAAATTTTAAGCCTATGGAGCCAGGCATGGTGGCACACACCTTTAATCCCAGAACTCAGGAGGTAGAGGTAGGAGGATCACTGTGAGTTTGAGGCCAGCCTGAGGCTACATAATGAATTCCAGGCCAGCCTGAGCTAGAGCAAGACCCTGTGTTCAAAAAAAAAAAAAGGCTGGAGGGATGGCTTAGTGGTTAATGCACTTGCCTGCAAAGCCAAAGGCCCAGGTTCCAGTCCCTAGGACCCACATTAGCCAGATGCACAAGAGGGCGCAGATGTCTGGAGTTCGTTTGCGGTGGCTGGAGGCCCTGGCGTGCCCACATGCCCATTGTCTCTCTCTCTCCAATAAATAAATAAATAAATACAAATAAAAATATTTTTTTTAATCCCTGTCTCAAAAAATAAAAAAAAAAGCATAAAACTAATCCGGGCATGGTGGCACACGCCTTTAATCCAGCACTCAGGAGGCAGACATAGGATTGCTGTGAGTTCAAGGCTACCCTGAGACTACACAGTGAATTACAGGTCAACTGAGCTAGAGTGAGACCCCGCCTTGTATAACAATAACAACAACAACAAAAAAAAAAAAAGCCTCTGGCTGGAAAGATCATAAACCCTAAGGGAGAAACTCCTACTGTACTACTGTTGCTATTGTTGTCTGCTAAATGGATCAACCAGCCCTCTGAACACTTATGTTTATGCTCATATATATATTCATGCTACTCTCACTTTTGGTTAGAGAAGCTTCTCTTTTCAGATTGTGGGGTGACCACTTGGGTGACTCAAAACTCACGATAGGCCAGGCATGGTGGTGCACACCTTTAATCCCAGCGCTCGGCAGGTAGAGGTAGGAGGGTCGCTGTGAGTTTCAGGCAAGCCTGGTATTACAGAGTGAGTCCCAGGTCAACCTGGGCTAGGCTAGAGTGAAATCCTACCTCAAAAACAAAACAACAATAAACCAAATAAATAAATAAATAAATAAAACTTAACATAGTGCTGAGAAGTGACAGTGGAGTATTCAGCACATCTCTATCACACCCTCCAAGGCTCAGGGTCCATTGCAAAAGAGGTGGTGAAAAGAATGTAAGCACTAAAGGAAGGAGAGGAATGCTTACAATACTATCTTCCAGACACAAAGTGGCCATGGTATTCATGGCTTCACAGTGGCTGACACTACCTACACAAGATCTGCACAATAGGAAGAAAAAGAATGATTGACATCGAGGCTAGAGAAATGGCTTAATGGTTATGGTGCTTGCCTGCAAAGCCAAAGGACCCAGGTTCAATTTCCCAGGACCCACATAATCCAGATGCACAAGGGGCACACACATCTGGAGTTTGTTTGCAGTGACTGGAGGACCTGGCACACCCATTCTCTCTCTCTCTCTCTCTCTCTCTCTCTCAATCCCTCTCTCTCTCTCTCTCTCTCTCTCTCTCTGTCTCTCCCTATTTCTATCTCTTTCTCTCAAATAAATAAAGAAAATTAAAATATATGTAAAAAATAAAAGTAGACAGTTGGAAAGAAGAAAGCCACATGGCTGGGTCAGGGACCACTATTAGTCACATGGACCCTCAAAAGCCACCGTAGCAGGGTGTGAAGAACCAATGTGAGAAAAGCTGATAGCGTGTGACACATCTAATGCTTCTCCCTCTCCACCCTCATAAAAGCCAGAAACTACTGGAGAATTTATAACAGTGAGAAAAGGGTGCTCAACCTATTTACCAGCAAGAAAACTGGGGCCAGAGCCAGGTATGGTGGCACACACCTTTAATCCCAGTACTCAGGAGGCAGAGGTAGGAGGATCGCCATGAGTTCGAGGCTAGAGTGAGACCTACCTTGGGGAAAAAAACAAAAAAAAACAAAAAACAGAGCCAGGCAAAGCCAGGCTACTTGGTTCCACATAGGAGGGGGATATGGCCTGGCTGTCCCTGGCCTGGCCCTTTCTTGACCACATCACTATCCCCAAGGAACATGGCTTAGTCTGAAGTCATGTCCTCAGGCTGGGCTAGCCAGTCTCAGTGTCCCCATCTAAATGGGCCTGGGAGGGAGGGAAGGCCGCACCAGATCCTCTCCAGCACCCTGGAGCACTCAGCGAACCTGGAGCCCCTATTGTGGTTGCACTGGGATCCCAGCCAGAGGAGGCAGCCTTTCAAAAGCCACAGATGACAGAGGCAGCTTTTCTGAGAAATCTGGCCCCAGGAGGAAGTGGTAGAGTGGTAGAGGGCCTTTGGGGGTGAGGGCCCCTCAGCCTGCACCCAGTGCGCTCTGGTGTCCACTCAGCACACAGGAGGTTGAGACAGGAAGATTGATGGCAGTTCAAGGCCTGCAAGGGCTACAGAATCAAACTGTCTCAAAAGAAGCAAACTAAGCAGGGTGTGGTGACACAGGGCTTTAATTCCAGGATTGCCTTGAGTTCAAGGTCAGCGTGGGTTAAAGTGGAGACCCTGCTTCAAACAAACAACAACAACAACAAAAAAAGAAAAACAATCCAAAGAAAAAGAACCAAGTGTGGTGGTGCACGCCTTTAATCCCAGCACTCAGGAGGCAGAGGTAGGAG